>CM038702.1:15664348-15994348 GCA_021613375.1 Megaleporinus macrocephalus
TGTCATTTTTCTACAGAGCAGAGAAAGAGAAGGAGAGGAAATTCACCCTTTTCAAGAGGCAGGTTAAAAAGAGGGGAGCGCGATACTAATCTATCCGTGTCAGGTAAATAAATGTCCCTTCTGGGCCTCTGTCTCCTGCTATGCGGTGGACGGTTTAGGGAGGGGGGGTAGGGTAAAAAAAAAAAAAAGAGAAGGGGACGGTACCTTCCAAGTGGCTGCGTTGCGTCTGAAGTAGGCGAAGGTGCGCGTGAACCAGCTGTAGATTTCATTAAGCGTTAACTGCATGTCTTTCGAGTCCATGATAGCCTGCAACAAGACGCCATCAAATAATGCTTTACTAACCAGGCCGTTTAGCCACTCTCACCCTGCTGCAGTGTTAATTCAAGCAGCAATTAATTCTAATCTAATCAGGCAAAAGCTAATTTATTTCTCCACTCACCTGCCTGATGAGCGTTGCATACGTGAATGGTGGTCTGACATCAGCGTTCTTATAAAACTCGTAGTTTGGGGCTATCTCTGCAATGGATAAAATATTAAAAAAATGAAGAAAAAATATAAATAAGTATAAATTGCCATCACATGGAATAATTGCTAAGTGCAACTCCTCAAGGAGCTGAATTCACTTAGGATTTAATGAAATTAAAAAAGAGGGGAAGAGAAAGAGGGCTATGTGTGTGTGTGTGTGTGGTTGGGGGGGTGTGCACATCAAATCAGCATTTTACATGTCCAACAAAATGCATTTTTAATTAATCTCTCTCGAGAGGAATCTTAAACATCAACACATGCGTGAAATTAGAGCCTGTGTAGATATTTTGTATGTATCTGAATAATTCATGCACCCCCATGTGCAACTGCACAAGACCAGTAAATATAAACATCAAACAGTGTGGATTTTGTAACATGGATAGCTTAATACACATAGCCATCTAAAATGTGATGAATATTGTATCGTTTTCTATTTGACTGTAATTAACGTTCATAAAATATTGATGCACTGTACAGCATGATATTTGTCTCTTTTGCATAGAGATAAAGGGCTTTAATCTGAATGCTGGTTCCAAATGGAGCAAACAGCACATCTGGAGAAATGTGTGTGTGTGTGTGTAAAAAAATTAATAAATTGCTGCCATGGGAACAAAATGGTAATGAGAAAAAAAAATTATTAATAGAAAGTGATTTTACTTCAAGTAATTTCAATTGTTAAACCGGTCAATGTTCACACAATGTGAAGGACAGCTGACGCTTCCAAATGACGTAATAAGAGAATGAGAAGAAGAGGTTCTGACATGGCTGCAGCAGTACAGCAGTGTTCTGTATGTTTCTCCTCATGATTGGGTGTGAATGCGTACCTGAGGACAAGGGCATGGAATATTTGTCGGAGTGGCGTCTACGCATTGCGCCCATGCTGGGTACGTTGGCAGGGCTGAGGACTGAGGGCACCTGGGGCATCTGGCTCAACGGTGTGACGGGGGCTGTAGGGGTGGTGGGGGTCTGGGGCAGGTTTGGTGGGGAAGCTGATGGCAGGTTCTTCGACATTGTGATACTTGAGACTAGATTTAACTGAAGAGGGAGAGAAGAAAGAGGACCGAGAGAGAGGCAAAGAGAGAGAGAGAGAGAGAGAGAGAGAGAGAGAGTGAGAGAGGGAGTTTAAAGTACTGAGACAAACAAGTACAGACTCAGTTGTACAGCTGTGTTTCCACTAATAAGCTGCAGAGGAAACAGCCAATCTCCACTAATTACAGGATAAAATTGTATCATAAGAATTCTAATTAGAGCACGCTGTTAAAGATTATCTAATGATCATCCTTTGTGTTATCCCAACCCATCTCTATCCCACAAGAGCCTCCTACATGTGTAAGTGAGTGAGTGAGTGGGTTTGTGTACAAAACAGAAAGAGAGTTACCACCTGTTTTTTTTTTTGTAACCACCTGGATTAAAAGCCCAGACCGACCTCCTTCTATCCCCCTTCAAACCCAAACACAGCATGTCACACTGAGACATATCCCTATCTCCCAACTTTCCATTTTTTTTTATTATCCTTCATTCATTTCAGTGTTTCGTTCCAAATCTCATGTGAGAGGATCCAACCGACTGGAAAATTCTACCCTGACCTTTAGTCCCCACCGCTAATTCGTGGGAATGGTAATGACATCATTACATATTCAAACCAAATTGCCTTAATTGTGAACTGACGAGTGGAATTCCGAACTGGTTTGAAAGAAACGGAAACCAGAAATGGCAGAGGGAGAAGAGAAGGAGTCAGGCATCAACAATCATGTGTGGCATGTGTTGATAAATAGTATGAAATGTCAAGTTGCCCGTTCCCTCACAGCTGGGTGCTTTCGCAATTGATAATTATAACTACTTAACGGTAATGAGACAATGGCAACAGAAAGGGGGCCAAGCACTGTAGTTCTAAAGGAAATTACTACACAGGGGGACGCTGCACCTTGTCAAAATAACTTACAGGTGTAGTCTAGGTACTCCTCTGACTATTTATCTTTACGAGTACATCTAAAATATGACACATGTGGACTGGACACTGATTCCGCTGCTTGAAACAACAGCATGGCAGCATCAGTTGCCTTGTGTCTTTTAACGTAAGGAGCGTGACATTCTGTTGATGTGTGAAAAATGTGCAGTTGTGAATCCAGTGTTGTCGTTTTTCTCCGCATACGAACCACACCATTGATGTGTATAATGCAGGAATCTCCATATAATTCAGCTGAGGTCAGGTCAAGGCAACGGGCCGAAGCTTTGAAGAGCCTCCCTCTTAATCCCCCATTCACTGCAGCAGACTGCACGCCGCAAAACCACAATATCAACCAGTAATTATGCGCTACTTGTTCTACACTGGGACCAACAAAGGCTGCTGATACACCGTCAAACATAGCAAAAAAAGAGCACTTCATAATAAATCCTATCAGGAGTGAGTATGTGTGTGTGTGTGTGTGTGTGTGTGTGTGTGTGTGTGTGTGTGGCATGTATATTTATAGTGTTAAGACAAGATTTTCTTCCCCTCTCTCTTCACCTGGTTACGGCAACAAGCGTAACATGTTTGCAGGCACACAATCCTGTATTTGCAAAATGGAATTTATTAAAACCTAACTGAGCAGGAGCGAATGAGAGGCAGGGATGAGCACTTTGCCACCTCCGCTCATCTGAATATATATTCAAGGTTGACTGAGAGAAAGAGAGAGAGCAAGAGAGAGAGAGAGAGAGAGAGAGAGAGAGAGAGAGAGGCAGGAAAAACCCTCATTATTCAGGACTTGCAGCCTTGGAAACTTTGATTTTCAGCCATCCATGGCATGGCCAAAAGGTAACATTTAATGAAGTGCCATTCAGGGCGTAAATGGGGTCATATAATAGACAGTGTGTCTGCACCTTGTGTTGGGCTACTGATAGCTGTTAAGGGTGCGGTGATGAACCAACAGGGCTCATTTCGCCCTGCTAATAAATTCACACTATTAATATTTATCAAATGTGTGGGCTGCCTCCCTCTCAGCCCTATGCATGCGAGGGCGGAAATCCATGCCATGATATCTATTACCTCTCCTCTTTTGTGTAGTACATATATTTTGGGTGGATATGGCGTGTAGGATACATGTTCTCTTTACACCAGTGAAATCGGAAATATCAAGTACAATCGTGTGCACACACACACACACACACACACAGAGTGCGCTGCCTGCACACCAAAAAAAAAAGAAAGAAAAAAGACATGAAGATGCACACACACACACACACACACACACACACACACACAGACAAAAGAAGGAAACCAGGAAAAAACTGAGGCCATCATCGCTCATTTAAAAATCTGCCATTAATTGCTCGCCATCAAATGCAATTAGCAGCCCTTTCATGTGTGGTTTATGTAATGTAATACTTCATTAATATTATTCATTCATATGCAGTATTGGATTACAGGCTGAAATTCTTTATTAGTGTAGATGTAACCAAGCTGCTGGAGTTTTGAAGATTAAAAAGGGGAGATTGAATAATAAATTGGCAGAGGGGAGCAGCCCGATTCCTGGTGGATCTGCAGGATAATTATTCTATCTTGTGATTATCTATTTTATATGGTGGGAGGTGATGAGGAAAATTATGCCATTGAAATTAGGCACTTACTAAGCAGCGGAAACACGCCATGCATTCCCCTGCAAAATATTGAATGTGCGATAAATAATTTCGACACAAATATTTATTTTCTTGGACGTCTATTTGTAAATAGTTCATAAAGCGCGCGTTTTGTGTTTCCGCCCGATCGGTTTTCCCATATTATTAATCCTTATTTCAAAGACAGCGTCTTTCATTTCTCCAGCTATCTCTCAGATTGTTTACAGATTGCTGGTTATTTCATTCCACATCATCTTTGCTGGGCTCCATCTATCATTACAGCTGTTTGTTTTCAGAATGAAATGTCTTCTGTTGCCTCCAGCTCCTTTAAGTGCTCCTCCGGTCACGGAGCTTAACAGCTTCTGCTGGCCAACAGGTTGTTTGCAGTACTAAAGCCATCAGGCCATAATGGCTGGGCCTTTTTTGGCTCAGATTGGGGGTATGATTTAATGCACTCGCCGTCGTTGCGGTCTCCCCCTGGTCGTGGCTGATGGGGAGCAGTGAAACCTGGCATTACAAATCCCATTCTCTTCTCGTCCGCTATATCTCTCTCTCTTTCTCTCTCTCTCTCTCAGCGCTGTTAAACAGTGGCGTTTAGAGAGCTCATTTGCCGCCCTACCGCCCTGTTTACCGTATGTGGAGCAATATGCACTCACCGGTTTGGGAGATGGCTTGGGCTCCGAGGGCCGCATGTGCAAGTGGGCCATCATTGCCTGAAGACGCTCACGTTCTTTAGAAAGCTGTTAAGAGAAAGAGTGGAAGAGAGAGGGAGGGGAGAGAGAGAAAAAAGGGAAAAAAAAGAAAACAGAGCGGTTTTAGAAATGAGCGATTTTCCCCAGACTACCACAGTAATACATCTTGTTATTGAGCTTGTCTGGTTGTAATGAATCCTGCATATGCCCAGTCTGGCTTTCTTAAGCCTGCCTTAAAGACAGAGAGAGAGAGAGAGAGAGAGAGAGAGAGAGAGAGAGAGAGAGAGAGAGAGAGAGAGAGAGAGAGAGAGAGAGAGAGAGAGAGAGAGAGAGAGAACAAATTGAAAGAAAACCGGAAAAGAGAAGAAAAAGAATAATAGAAAAAGACAACCATAAGAACCTTACAGAGAAAGTGATTGAGGAACAGAGAGAAAGAGAGAGAATAACAAGGAAACAGAGAAAGAGAGAATACAAGGAAAGAAATATACAGGAAAATGTATACTAAAAAATTAGTGAAAAGAGTAAAAATGAAAAAGAGAGGAACAGACAGAAAGGAAGAAAACAAAAATGCCAGAGAGACAGATATAAATAGAAAGAGAAAGAGACATACAGAGATAGAGAGACAGAAACACTGAAAGAGGGCAGGCAAAGAAAAACAGGAACAAAGTGGAAGAAAAGACCCATACGAGGAGGAGAAGAGAACCATTCCTGGTGAGCAGTGGTGGTGGTGCTAAGAGGTCATGGAAAACAAATAGCACTTCATCTTTTTGTCAATAGCAGAATTTAGGTCAGCAATGCTTTGACAGTAACAAGCTACTCAGGCCATAAATTAGAGGGTCCTGGGCGTCTAGTCAAAGTCCTGTGGACACAGTTAGGGCTGGACTGGAGCCAGCAGCTGCCAAGAGGTGAAGGGGTCCCACAAACAGAGTGCCAGCCAAGCCCCGCCTCCGCTGCCTCCACTCGGTCCCTCCGAGGTCCAGTTAGTGCCCCGGCGATCCTCTATCATCAATCTAGCTCACGGCGAGTGACAGAGACCAGCCTGCGACCGTGCACACACACGCTGAACTCGGCGATGGAGCCGGCGTAACCCGCTCTGAAGCGGGCCTCATTACCACTGACGGAGGGATGAAAAAGGAAACGGAGTGGGAGAAAAAAAAAGGAGAGACGGAAAACAGCAACACTGCTGTAATTGGTCACAGTGTAAGCACGGGGGTCGGCGCCTCTTTGGTCTTTGGGTGCACTCAGTGGGAAAGAAAAGTAAAAAAAAAAAAACGTGGTGGACTTTTGTTATTTTACATATAAACAAGAATTATTCATTGTTCAGATTCAAGAGCCCAACAAATAAATAGGGATAAATTCGCCGAGCGTAAAAACCTTTAAAGGTTGAGAGCAACGCTTGGCTTGCATTTAGACAGGCATCACAGAGGTTTAGGCCTCTTTCAGAGCACTATATAGAGGCTGGATGGACAGATCTACATGGGAATAAAAGGGGCTTCAACTGAATCGGACCGGCCTGGAACCTTCAAACAATCCACTACAAGTCCCAAAATGTAAGTTGTTAGTAATTACAATCAAACAAAGCCTGGTGTTTCCATCAATCCAAAGCGAGCCCCTTCAGAGTGACCTGTGTTTCGTTCCCATGCTGCACTGGGGCAGACAGGGGTGTGAAGACGGAGCTGGCAGGAGAGGCTGGCCACAGTGCTGAGTAATAACGTCCTTCAATCACTGCACTCATTATCTTGCCAGCGTGACTCCTTAATAAGGTCACGCTCCACCTCCTGAAAATAGTGGCCCTCTTTAGAGCTTCCTTCAGGTGCAAAGTGCATTTAATTAACACCGACCAGCCCTAGATGCGTGCATATTAATTGGACGGGATAGGAAATAAGCACAAATCCTAATTCAATTAAAAAATGCCAGCGACGGCTCTTGCTGGGTCTCCATGCTCCTGGGTTGTGTTAGTTTCACTCAAATCGTCCTCTAAACAAGGCCTGTGGTATTTCTCCTGTTTGAGAAATAATGAATGATGGGGAAATAAAAAGCACTGGAGAATGGTCGTAAATCTATACAGGCGATGTAAACACTGAATTTTACGTTAGTGAGCATGTGGTTGAGTGCGCCAGTTTACCTGTATCTCTAGCTGCTGTACCACCTGCATCTGGACCCGGCACTGCGCTGTGCTCCTGTCGTCTAGAGCATGCTCACTGTTAAGGTGCCTACAGTAAAAAAAGAAAAAGAGAGTCATACATACGTGGAGCATACATGCCAAATTTAGAAATGCATGACAGTGTCAAAAGCATACCATATATATATATATATATATATATATATATATATATATATATATATATATATATATATATATATATATATATATATATATATTGTCCTTCAAAGGCAGCCTGGGTTACATTTTCTTCATTTTAAAGCATTTTTAACCCTGTCAATCCTAAAAGATTTACCATTTCTAAATATAAAATTGGTACATTGGTATATGTGCACATGAAAATTACTGGAAATTACCATTGTCCCATAATATCCCTAGGTATAACAAAAGAAAACCCAAAAAAACATTTGATTCTAGAATGAAAATTCACTAATAACAGAGCTGTTATTTCAGTTACAACAGTGGTGTAGTAGTGTAGTGTTGCTTTATGGGTCATCCTGCATTATTAAAAAAACTGTCTGTGACTGTTCTCCATGGAGCACTGAAAGCTAGTGTTTAACATTACAATAGGGGCACTGTCATCTAAATCAGAGTCCTGCGCACAGCAGCCCAGCTTATGAGGGATAAGGGATGTTGGCGTACAAAAGGCATCGCAGAGTGGTTTTGTCCTCTTCATTTATAGAAAACAATAAACGCAATTTAACTTGAGTAACGTTTAAAAAGTGTCTCCTATGCAGAGTGCATTATTCAGGCACGTATTAAATGTATCTACTCATCCCTTCATTAGAATAAAGGCGTGGGGTGGGGGGGTGGAAACGCACAGCAGACTGCAAAAGCAGTCAATGACGGTTTTCCTTGATTGGATTTTGTCTGCAGGACACAAAAGAAGCTCGCCATTAAAATAGACCTTTATTCCCAGTGAACGCACGGAGGCGAAAAGGTTTTTAAAAGTGTTGTGATGTTCGGTAATGAGCCTCTATCTAAATTATCATTGGTGACAAACCCACAAAGCGCTCTTTGAGGAGACATGGTTATGAAATGCCAAAGCTGCCACTTTCTTTCCTGTAATTATAGGTTAGCTTGCAGACCCTTCAATGATCATTTACAGTACAGCCTCCAGTGCATTAGAGTGCGCTTAAATCACACACGCACACACATATATGCACACACACACGCGTACACACAAACACACACACACACACATCACTGCTATGCATTTTCCCCATTCATTTCGACCACTCTATTGTTTATGTGCAATATGCAAAATAACAACGTATTCATAACCCTCCCAAAACACGCCAATCAAAGCGGAGGGCATCCGAGAGCACAATAGCTCCACTACCTTTCAATTACAGCCCTGCCCATTTAAAATCATTTCATTTTATCATGGTCGTTTCTGCTTTTGTAACCATTTCAGGTCTAATGCTCAGATATTCTCCATTATAAATCAAGAACGAGATAGCTTTAAAAAAAAAAGAGAATGAGAGAGAGAAAGAGAGAGAGAGAGAGAGGGAGAGAGAGGGGGACTGGGGAGAGTTGGTGGCTTCCTCCAGCCCGTGCCTAATTGCTGTTTCAGAATGCGCATGCAAAGGGGCATTTCATTAATCATTTAATCACGTCCCTCGCAGGGAAGAGGGGAACTAATGTTGCAAATACCCTTTTCATTTCAATGCTCATAATGCTATCTTACGCACTTGATGTATGGCGGATGTCATAAATTACAGCTGCTTCAAAAGGACCAGGCGCCTTGCTCCGCTCTCCCCAAAGACGACTTTGGAAAAACATATCTTATCCCTTTACTCATCACCAGCTATCTAGATTTGGTCGTTTCTTTTCCCCCCCTTTATCTCTTTTATAAGAAGAAGGCTACACGGCTTATGCCATGTGGTCACTTACTGAATCTCTTATAGCAACGAGTGCTGGTCAGTTAGCGAAGGCTGTGCATATAACTGAGTGGGCTAATAAAAGAAACAGGAGAGCAAAAAGCGAGAAAGAGAGAAAGAGAGAGAAAGAGAGCGAGGGAGAAAGGAAAAGGGAAAGAGTAGGAGAGAGAGTAAAGGAAATAGAGTGAGAAAAAAGAAAAAGAGAGATAGAGAGAGAGAGAGAGAGAGAGATTGGGGTTAGATGGAGTCACCAATATCTCTTAATGAGGCAGAGGCGGTGGGCTCAGTTCAAACAGCAAGGCGAGAAGAGTCTGCACAAAGACAGCTCCTGAACAAACATCTCTGCAGCCATCTGTAATTTATGGGTCACTTTATAGGCATATTGATTTTTGTTTTGAGAAGGCGAATAAGAGGGGTAAGGGGTCTGGGCTCTGTGAAGAAAAAAAGACTGACAGGAGCAATCCAGACTGACAGAGAGCACGCTAAACTGACTGACTGAGATTAGCATTTAGCATTCTGTGCTTGAGAAATACTGCCAAGACACTGCTAACAACATCTCAGATGATGAAAGATTATCTTGACTGAACCTGTACAGGAATAACTGCACATGTATATTACAACCAAATTGTGATCATGTGAGCATTTTAGAATGAATAGGAATAAAATCTCCTCACATTAAAATGTTAAAGAACTACTTCTTATAAACTAACCATGTAGGAAATAGCAAGCCACAAAATAATATTTGTTTCTGGGCTCTGGAATGTGTGGCAAGCATGTTCAAGAAGCAACTGCTGGCAGTACCAAGTGGCCAAACAATTTGCTATTCAAACAGCATTGAGAGCACTTAAAAAACCTCTCACACTTTCAAAGGTCCCAGCCACACGCACCAGGAGATGGGCTAACCCGAGGCAGCCTGCTGGCTTTAATTATCAACCGGTTTCAGTGATCAGTGAGCAGGTGACTCGTGGAGGCCTGGTGGATTTCCTAAGGTCTGAGGGTACTAAGATATGAATGAATAGAAGCAGAAAGCACCCTGTTAAAGTGTTCTAGTCAGCAACATGCCCAAAGGCCCATAGGATATAGTGTATCTGTCTATGGGATAAAATGAAGGCCAGTTTTTAAAAATTGTCCCTACTGTACTCCACGATAAACAAATAACCAAAAACAATGTCCTAAGGCTGATGCATTTTGTCCCATGTTCATTTACCCTACATGCTATTAGGTTGACGATGTTAAGTAGTCAATACAACATAAATATATGATACAAATACTACCACATGCGTGCTACAAGCAAGCTGACAGTTCTACACACTGAATTTACATTCGTAACAACTTTGAAAGTAAAGCTGCTACTATAATATATTACCTCATTACGTAAAACAACGGCAGCTAGTCAAAATGTAGCCCACTACAGCCTGAGCCACTTAACTATCACATTTAACAAAGCTTGCAGGTTTGCTCAGGCTGCACAGAGCTTGATAAGAAGTGAAATACGGAAACGCTATTTATTTTCCCCATAGAGAAAAATACAACTACAACTACAGCTATAACATGTCACAATGTTTATTCTTCCTGCTGTCTGATAAGTTGGCATAAACATTTTTTTAAAATGACAGCGGCATCTGTAAACAATACTATCAAAAACTATGAGCACACATGATTTGAATTCAGCTTTTCACATATACCACAGCACCAAAACTAATGTTCAGAAGATATGCTCAGAAAAGCATACTGCAGTATATTTCAGTGTAATTTATCGCAATAACAATGAATACTGTCATATTGCCCGAGTGTCCGAGACCAGGCGAGATGCTAAAAACGATGACAGAACCTCAGAAGTCAAAGTGCTGAGTTAAAAAGTTTCCATATAAGGCTGGAGGACTGAGATGATTGAAGATGTCAGGTTCATTTTGGAAGACAGCTGTTGTAAATATGCAGTGGAAGGTTCTTGCTTGCTGGTGTTATCCTTCTTTCTCTTTCCCCTCATCGTCCTCCTCAAACATGTGAAAGGAAATCAATATGCGAAGTAGGACAGCAATCTGTGGCTCATATAATATAGATTTGCTGGCATAGAAAAGGCAGAACTGAAGTGGCGATGAATTTAGTATGCATTTCTTTTTAATTTGACATATTTCCCAAATAAGCTACCCTGAATCGCACCACAAGAAGCTCTCAGAATAATGTATACCGGGATGCATAAATATACATATCTGGAGGTGACACAGACACACATGCATGCACACACACACACACACACACATATACAAGTAGAGTAATATTCCATTTGAACTTCAGAGCTAATGTAAGGTGCCAGGCACCTCTAGGCTACCTCTCCAGGTGAGAAACACTTAAAAGAACACTGAAGAGCTATTAAATGCTGATCTTGACAAGTTTCTCCGCAGCACAACACAGAATCCTAAACGCACAGAGCAGATTCCTTCACCAGCAGCTACAAGCCAAGTGCCGCACCCCCCCTCCTCAAAACCCCTACCCCCCACAACCCCATCAAAGGTGCCATTTGATTCTGACACCTATTTTATGTAAACCATTTTAGGCGTGTGTACCTGGCTGATGCGCGGCAGTGACTGCCATATCCTAAAACATTAAAAGCCTCTTCCTGACACCGACAATAGCTCCTCCAAGGCACAGCGACACCCGCCATCTCACTGGCTCAGATCATGCTGGCTTTGTTGGGGGGTGGAGGCGGGGGGGTGGTGTTCTTGTGCAGGTTACAGTACGGAAGCCTCTGACTTGGGGAATGATCGGGGGAGTCTCATCCCCGTTTCACCGCTGCACACTTGAAACACACGCTGGTTTGTAGGCTGATTGTTATGGCAGTGTCCTACTATGCAGCCTGTCACATGCGGAGCTTCTTCGCCTCTTTTTCTTTTTAGCTTGTGTTATGCATGTCTCTGTGCTTCATTTAACACTGAATCGAGCTCAGCAAGTCAGAGATCAGACTTTCTACTGTATGTAATGTCAGAAACAGGAACATATAAAGAGCTATGAGAAGAAGAAGAGGAAGATGTACCTCCAGGATGGCGTGGCATGTCATGTAAGAATGTTGCTATAAATCTATCTGCTATGAAATTTGAGTAAGCGATCGCAGAAACAGCTGATTTTTGTCAACACTTTCCACAGCGCGTGCTGTAACTACTAGACGGTAAATGTCTGGAGGGGTGCGGTCCCAGACGAAAGCCTCTGTAATTAACAAGACTATTTGATTAGTCCCTTCCAAATCTTCCACTCTGCTTGAAGTGGACTCTCTTGGTTACGCCAAATGCTTTTGAGGGCCCCCACCAGCCCGACTGAGGAAAAAAAAAAAAGAGAAACAATGTCCCCCACTTTCAAATGCTGTTTATGCGAACTGACGTGGACATTTACACCCACATAACGCGTGCTAGATCATTATTTCACAGTTAATTACCAACCTAATTAGAATATTCAAATGAAGAGTTCTCCTTTTCTCTTGACGTTGAGGCACTCTTCTCCGAGTGGCAATGTGATAACCTGTAATCTCCGGCACGGCAAACACCTTCTCCTTTGATGGCCCCCACTAACATCCACCGCAACAAAGCGGACCAATTACAAATGAGCTAATTAACTAAATTGTTGATGGAGCATGAAGAGTTCATTTCACTCCATTGGCTGCACCATGACAACACTGAATGTGTCCCATTGTGAGGGGCTAACGCGGCTACACAAGCTGCCATTTGCTGCTGGCACTCTTCACCAGCCTATCACGCTTTTTCCTGCGGGCTGAGATGCAATAAACTTACGGTCACTCTGAAGCTCAAACTCTTGACAGCCTGAGAGACAACATGGCAAGTCAGTCTGGAGAATGACTACCTGAATTCAGCACTTTTCAACTGAGTGTGAAATCTTTCAACTCCTTCAATGTTCGTGTTAAAAACACTCTTCAGGTGCTTTTTTTACAGGCTACTTGATAAAAAAACATTTGAATTAACAATTACTTAAGTGGATGTGCATGGGTTGGCAATCAGAATCGTCCAAGATTACAACGGGGAGGTATTCGCCCCCAACATACAATCAGCAACAGGCTCATTTGCTTTTATTTTGGCTGATCTGGGCAATGCTTTTTATTACCTAACCAATGTCCATGCATGCTGCCTTTAAATGCTATGCATGCAAGTTTGAGCAAATGTTATGCCTTCCAAACCATATCGTATGGGTTTCATATCAGCGTGTTGATTTTGCCCACAAAGTGCTAAAAGACATTGGAACTGTCCGGTGCAACCCCTAATTTTGGACAGAGTGATAATTTGGGGTTTGTGGTTGACATTTCTTCCTGCTTTGGGAGTATTATAATATGACCATAGAGGATACAAGCACATAACGATTAAGGACAAACTTCAGTTTTTTAGAGGTACCAATTTACAATGAAAATAGGCCTATAAAGGGTTTATGAAGCGTTTAAAATGGGATTATCAGATAACAGCTATTAAATAGGTCAAAAACACATTATACATATATAAGAAAAGTTAGTTGTAATTAATGAACATGCATATCTGATGAAGCTGATAGGCATGATGCTGATTGATGGAAAAGACAAAGTAGGAGAAGTAACAGGGAGGTTTAACAGTATACATTAATGTGGGCCCACTTTTTGGCAAGCTACAGGCCAATGCTATCCTTACTAATTACATGTTATGGCTGCGTATCAAAGTTTTTAAAGGTGCTTATGATCTAAATAATAACCATCAATAAAGTGAAATCATTTATAAACCCCTTATAAGCGTTATTTCAGGATATTGGAAAACTCCCTATGCACATACGTAATGACATACATACTGAGGGACACCTACTTCAAAAACTGTCCGAAGTCCTCACAGACACTTTCACAGCCTGGCCATTTGCACACTCCATGACCATAGAGGGAATGTGAGTGTGACGCTCCAGTCTCTTCATGTAACGAGCTGTGAGAGAGAGGGGAAGAGAGGCAGAAAGAGAGAGGAGGGGGGGTGGCGTCAGATTTCTTCACAAAGGGGCACAATAGCTGGAGGCCGCTTGTGCCTGTCAGGTTACAATCAGTGACAATCGGGTCAAAGCAGGTCAATTCAGCTCAGTTCTCTAGAACGGTTCAATTGGTAGGGCTAGCGGAGGGACGAGAGGCCATTAGCGGGGTGGCGGAAGTGGTGGCAGCTGCTAAGGACGGCTGACAAAAGCAGGCATACGGCCCCGTCTTGGTACCACTGTCAGATCATTGATCCAAGGGGCAGGCGAGGAGCGAACAACGTGTGAAAAACAGGGATGCGGCCAAGCAAAATCAGCCGCCGACATTTTTTCCAGCGACTTTCACCTTGTAAAGCTATTATGGGCCACTCGTGTAAACAGTGAAAAAAACAGACCCGGTACTCTAATTTTCATCAGGAGATCAATTTGTAGCATAACCAGCGTTTTTAAGGACACGGCCTGGTGTGAAAAGCCACCAGAGGAAGTTATGGCCTCACTACAGGCCTGTTAGAGCTAGAGACTAGAACTGGGATGCAGGCCTAAGAGGAAGAACAGGCCTCTGTTTATGTATGTATGTGTGTGCAAGCGTGAGAAAGACCTCACTGGCTGTTTTACACTGCATTGCTCTGCCTGTATTGATCGGCTCCTGTTAGTAAGCTTTGACAATACTCCGTGCTCGATCATTACGAGAGGCTGCAGGCCCTTGAGACACTCTTAACCCCAAAAAGAGTTTTCTCTTCTGTTTTTATTTCCTTCCAGCTGAGTTTAATTCTGCTTTTCTGTCTTTCAAAAAAAGACAGAAAGACAGAATATATATATATATATATATATATATATATATATATGTGTGTGTGTGTGTGTGTGTGTGTGTGTGTGTGTGTGTTTTTCTTTCTGAGGCCTTAAGTGGCTGCTCAGATAGCATCTTCTTTAACCCAATTACACAACACCTCCACCACCGGGAAAGTCGACGGCTGGTGCTAGCTACACGTTGCTCGTGTGGCAGAAGGAGCCTGAATAATGCATGGAGCAGGTAGACAGGAATGCAGAACACTGTTTCACACCGGCAGAGCAGCAAATAAAAGGACCATCACACGGATAAACAGACTGGAAAATGCCATGCCGGCATCATGTATTCTGTTTACATGACAAGCTGTACGGGCGAGGTAATTTCAAAAGGAAAAAGCAGGTGCTAAATACTTAATGTACAGTGAAGTTAGCTGTTTATTCCTGCCGTTGAGAGATGCACCTCCATGCTTTTGATATAAGCGGAAGACAGTACGTTCAATAAGCGCATAGTCCTTGGATCCCCAGGGAGCTTTTGCCTTGTTTTGACTATTATTACACTCGCTTTAATAAAGTATTGATGAGCAAGCAAACAAACAAGAAAATATCATGCTCTCCCTTTAGGAAGAAAACATGTCTCTCGTTTTCTAAATGGGGACAAATACAACTGTTCTTTTTTTTTCACACATCAGATGATGTCTCACATGAAAAGCAGTTTAAACAGGCGCCTGCGGTTTGTGTTTGTGAGCATGTGTTGTATTTATACATACATTAGATGCTCTATTTATGTGTGTACGCCCAGAAGGAAGACGCGAGAGAAAATATCAGCATGTGAATCAGCTATATGTGCGTCTGTATGTGCGCGCGCAGAACATGCAGGCTTGAGTGAGAGCGCGAATGTGCGTGGAGGTACCTCTCTCTGCGGTTGTTGAGGGCTGGGGACTGGCCGTTGGAGATAGGGTGGTGGGTGATGGGTGGAGAAGCTTTGGAGGTGGTGGAGGAGGTAGTGGAGGAAGAGTTGGTGGTGCTGAGATCCAGGCCGCTGTGCTTCAGGCCGTTATCCTCCATGGTGTGGCCGCCAGTCACGTCCTTCCACAACTGCTGGAGCTCGGCTGGGCTCAGGCCAGCTGTGTAACACACATACACACACACACACACACACAAACAAAAACAAGCTTAGTCGAGTCTGTTTGGACCCACAAGATCACTTTACCTAGCATTAGCTGGCTTCTGTCTCCCACACGCTCCTTGTAAAAGTAAGTACTGGAAGTAGAGTAGATAGACCTGCGCTGTTCTGCTGAGTCAAGCACTCTCCATTCAAACTTGCCAAAACTCCATTGTCTCTTTTAAGCATCTGCAGATAGACTGGTGTAAGATCCACTTGGACGCTCATCTTTTGCTTGCTCTCCGCTTCAGACCCAAAATCCAAAAAGTGACACCCTGCTAGACTCCGGCAGCAGTGTGGAAACTCATCTAGTCATGATTATACCTTCACAAACAAGCTTCTGTCTGCAAAATCATATCATCACGTAATCCCTCAGTTGAGACAACAACAATTCTACTCCAGAATATTCCAACAGCACTGCAATTAAGAGCCATTTCGCCACTATTGTCATCCAGCGCCATTTTGGTAACCACTGTAGCACCAGGTGCTTATTCCAGCAAAAGCAAATGGCAACGGCTCCTCGTCTTCTCCTCTCTGGGCTCGCACTGCAAGGCAGTAAACAACAACAACAACACCAGGGAGGGAGGAGGGGAGAGAGTGAGAGAGTGAGAGAGTGAGAGAGAGAGAGAGAGGCAGAGAGAGAAAACAACAAGCACACAGACACAGGCACCAGCCCTGAGAGAGAAGAGACAGAGAGAGAGAGAGGAAGAGAGAGAGAGAGGAAAAAGATTACAGAGAGAGAAGAGGAGAGGACAGAGAGGGAATGAGAGTTGAAGAGACAGAAAGCAAGAAATTCAGACACAACATGGAAAAGAAAATGAAAACACTAGGAGAGGTGACTGACTGAGAACAGAAAAAGAGAAGGAGCAGAAAGAGAGATATAATAACAGAGAGAGCAAGTTAAAGACAGAACACAGGGATGGGGAGAGACAGACAGAGAGAGGGAGAGAGAGAGAAAGAGGGAGGGGGCAGAGCGTGCATAGCAGAGAGCTATGGACAAGCAGAGCATGTGAGTGCGAGTCACGTGATGTTAGCGGAAGCGCTGCACGGGGGGCTTTACCTGGTGGTAGGCTCTGTCCTGGCAGGGTGGGCTGTCCTGGGCCCGGGGGCAGAGAGAGCAGGCCCTGCCGCTGCATGTTCAGCAGGTGCTGCTGCTGCTGGAGCTGCTGCATCTGCAGGAGCTGCTGCTGAAACACCAGCTGCTGCGCCGCTAACTGCTGCTGATGCTGCTGCTGCTGCTGCTGCTGCTGTTGCTATAGTGAGAGAGATAGAGACAGAGCACACGCACGCACACACACACACATGCGCGCGCACACGCACACACACACACACACACACACACAAATCACGCAAATTAACAAGAAAGTGTGCGCTTGCCATACATATGACCCTACTGCTGTTTTTTTCCCCTTCCCTTCTTTTAACTCTCTCCCTCCCTCTCTCGCTCTCCCTCTCTCTCTCTGTGCCTGTGGGAGTATGTAGTGTATAATATGAGAGAGGGTGGGTTAAGGGGTGAGTCTCCTCCCTCCCATCACAGATAGTTAATTGTCTTGCATTTCTAATGGTCTATTACAGCTTATGGGGCTGCAGGGAGAGAGACAGAGCGAGAAAGAGAGAGAGAGAGAGAGAGAGAGAAAGGGGGTAAGAGACAGAGAAAGAAAGAGAGAGAGAGAAAGAGAGAGAGAGAGAGAGAGAGAGAGAGAGAGAGAAGCAGCCTGCCCCTGGCTCCCCCCCCCCCCTCCCCCAGTCTTGTTTACTGCCAGCTTAGTATGCCTCTTGCATAAGCCGGAGCAAAACAACAACAACAACAACAACAACAACAAAAACAACAACAACAGCAGTGGCAAGCAACGGCAGAGAAACAAAGCAAGCCAAACACGATCAAAGCATAGCCACAGAGTATGACGCATTGTTTCTCTCACAAAAATAAAACAATAAATTAGGAAATTGAGGTTAAAAACAGAAAGAGAAAGTAGAGGGAACATCTAGCCGGGAGTGAAAAAACATCCTTTTATTTTCATTCAGCCTGGGATGTGACTGACAAGGCAGAGTTGTATCTGTACTGCAGTGTTGTATCTGTCAGAGTCTAACACTATAGAGTATTCTTATATTCTATGAATTGTATCTGTCAAAGACTACTATTATATAGTATTTCAATGTCTGGTGAATTGTATCTGTCAAAGTCTACCATTATGCAGTATTTCTACATCCTATGAATTGAATTCATTGCCAGGTTTTTAGGGGCTTGTTTTAAACACGTCTGAAGTTTGGGCTCTCAGTGGACTATGAGCGTGGTCTCCAGAGGTCTATTAGTAAACTGGGATCTAGCAAAGGGTTTCCATAGACACCCTGCAAGCCTCAGCTTTCTGTCTCTCTCTCCTGCTCTTCTGCTGTCAGAATATATTACAACCAAGTACTCAGTCAAAGGCAGCAAAAAAAGGGACCCCCATTACAGGAGAAAAGTCTAACTTCCCGTTTTTTTTTTTTTTTTTTTGCTTTTTTTTTCGCCAGGAATTACAAGTGCGAGTGGAGTAGAGCAGGCCCCAGAGGAGCCCTTCAACACATCACACTTCAGCTGGAGCCTCGGACACACTCGCTGCTGAGGAAGACCTTTCTTTTTTAGTTTTAGGGAAGAGACAAGAGGGAGGGAAAGGAGAGGCAGAGAAAGAGGTATAGAGAGAAGGGGGGGGGGGGGCAAAAAACTTGCGAAGCGCTCACTGGAAAACAGCCTGCATAATGGAGCAAGCTGTGTGGATTGGCCCCGGCGTCTCGAGAGAAATAAGGGAGCAATTTCTATTCCATATTTGATGGTGGAGGCCTGTGAAAATTCTATTCACAAATCCAAACAGAAACAAAGCCTCCGGGAGGTCAGGCCTGCTTCCTGTAGGCCCTGCATAATGGGCCACGGGAAAAGACGGGGGAAAACGAAGGGGAAGGCGGGGGGGAGCCATACCTAGCTGATCAATTTAACTGCTTCAACACGTTTTGTTTGGATTTGTCCCACCCCCTTCCCACGGCGCTCTGCTTTTGATGCCTGTCCCTCTCTGTCTGAGACGCTCTCCCTCTCTCCGTCTGTCTGTCAGACGGGCGCGTGAAGCGACTGTCAGCGTGATTTATGAGCGTGTTGTGGTCGAACTTTTTCGGCTCGCCGGCCCGAACCCGCGGTAGTGCTTCATTAATCAGCAGACCCCGTCCCCGTCCTGCGCTAGGCAGGGCCTTTAACAGCACTCTCGCTCTGCATCCTCCACCAGCCTGACACCTGCCAAAGCCCTGTGTCTGTCCGCAGCGCTACCGCTGTCAGCGCGGAGCTTTCTTAGCAGCCATCAGAACGCACGCTCTGTATGGACTTTGCCCATAAAGTTTGCTTTAACATAAAAGAAGAGCGACTCCTTCCAGCGTTTTATGGAGTCAGCAGAACCCGCTTTACTGCTGAGGAAACGAGACGGACAGGATCGAAACTTTCTGCTGTTAAAGTAATGCAGTCGAGTGCACCAGCCATTCATTTTGGAACCTTTCCTTGTACTTACTGAAACAACAGAAAAAAAACTGTTGATTCAAAGCACATTTGCAAGTGAAGTAACATGCTTATCATTGAAAGCAATGGTCAGGTACTTCAGTGGGTGTGTCTCAAAACCTAGTGAGCTGTCTGAGTAGGCTGTCTATGTAGGCAGCTGTTTAAGTAGCAACGTTCTGTCTGACTTCTCTCCTCATAAGACAGATTACTGAGACGCTCTAGTTAGAGAGCGACTGTGTCACGGCTTGTTCCCGCCCACTGCAGCACGCGACCGGTGGTTTAGCTGGTTGCTAAGTTACCAGCCGGCATCCAAAACAATAGCACGAGGCTTAGAAATCCGCTAGCATAAATGCTAACAGCTTGAGTATAAATATATACTAATAAAATACTGTTTTGTGTGATTATATGACAAGCAACACATTAAAACTCCAGAGAGAATCAAAATAACTTACATTTTAAAACAACTTCACTGCTCGTAGATTTGCCTGCGTTGCATGATGGGATTGCCTTAGCGGCTGAGGAAGCGTCCGATGCTTCCTTAAAATCGGGCCAAAATAAGGTGCCTCAGTAGGCAATGTGTTTATCAGGAGCCGCATACTATGATGTAAAATGCTGTCTATGTAGGGAGCTGACTAGGTTTTGAGACACACCCAGTGTGTTTTGGGTCAACAGTTCTGAAAAAAAAGTCTCATGGTAACAGACCTGTGTAACTTTAATGGAGAAGGCAAAACTGGTCTTTACTTCTAATGTGAATAAAGAGAAGTGAAGAGAATTCATCTCAAGTGATGTTGGAGCATTTCTATTGGTTGGTTCATCATCAAAGTTTCACACTATGTAAACAGTAGCTGTATGGATGGGCAATGTGATGATATTTTAGCATTATTGTGATAAACAACATGGTTTATAATAATAAGTTGCTGGATCATGTCAGCAGAACAGTGACCAACAGTTTCATTAAAAAGAGAACGCTATGGCTAAAACGCTATGGCTGCACCTAGTGCTCATGATCATTTTTAAAGTGCATTGTGTCTGAGTCAAATATTGTGAAATATATAGTGTGAAAATGTCTTTAGGTGTTGTGGCATGACATTTTTGCTCTATGTTCACTCTATGTATCCTCTATGTATTTATTTGTTAGGGCTGCCCACTTTCTGATAATTCATATCACAATATTGGCCTTTGCTAACCTGACAGCACAGAAGGCTGCAACAGGTTGACCCTCTTACCAAACCAAGCGATTTTCACTGTGTGCTGTGAGCAACTTGACCACAGAGCAAGCTCCACAGTTAAGTTTAGAAAGAAAATAAGCCAAACAGTTAAAAAAGTACAGGTCAGTGTCACATTACTGGTTCATCAATGCCTTTTTTTAATATATCTCATGCTGCATCGTCAGTATAATGTGAATGTATGTTGCCACACTGTACCTCTTTTGCCTGTTTGCTTGGGTGCTGCTGCTGCAGGAGCTGGAGGTGGAGCTGCTCCTGCTGCTTCTTGTAGAACTCCTGCAAGTGTTGCTGTGGACACACATTGAGTTGAGTCAGTGAAGGATGGCTCTGTGGGCCCCCTGAGCATGGACACTAATATAACAGGCTGCGACAGCAACCTTAGTGATAGCACATAATAAATAACGATTACATAAATGGAACTGAATTGAAAGTCCAGTGCTTTTCCGTCTTTCGGGTGCTTGTGCTTGCTGTTTTTTATTACGGCAAAGAGAGAATCTGCCACGGTGTTCCCCCAAGTTCATACGTGATGGCTGAAAAACAATTGAACAAACAAACCCGCAGCCAGCGCTGGGCTACCGTGGCCGCACCACAGGCCTGAAAGAGCTGCTGTGTGCTCATAAATAACCTGCGCTCTGAGGGTGAGCGTCGCGGACTAGCACTTCCCCTCGCACTTCTCCATATGGGCCTCAAATGTGCCTGCGCGATACGGCAGGAGGACCGATTAATCACCTGCACTATATATTTCTCCTCTTGATGCCTTGACAGGCAGTGAAATGCTGAGGTGAATACAGCACACTCTGAGGAGTAGATTCATCACTGTGAATTAATGCCTTTAACACACTTCTGCTCTCGTCCACCGAGGGCTGGCCTTAGGAGCCCCGCTGGAAACGCGACTGCTCAGCTTTTAGCGGGAGATGTCTTAATGCAGACTTCATTGTGAGGGCAAAACTAATGAAGCTAGGCTTGTGCTTAAACTCCTAGCAGGATTTTCCACCATTGAAACTCTAAGAGGCTCGTATCTGTGCCCATGATTCAGTTCATTAAATCTGATTGGCTGGGCCACATTGAAATCTGTTATAGCTGATACATGCACATACATGATTGACATCTGAATCCTGTTTTGATGTGAGGCTTTGCTGCTCACATGGACAATGGAGTGTTTCAATAGATGTGACCAAGAATCAGCATGTATATGGGATGTCTTGCAACAGTACTAAACACACCATGCACACAAAACAAAAATTAGGCCAACCCACTTGGTAGGCAATACGTTTTATGAGGCTTTGATAAAGCCACTGTAAACAGCACCCTCTGATTCTTTCCACTACATATACTAGTACATAACAGTTACTGAACAAGTCGAAGTAGTTACTAAACAATAAGCCACAATATTAACAGTTGAGCAAATACCCTGCAGTTCAGAGAGTTAAAGGAGGGTCGTGTTTCACGTGGCCTGGCTAGTGATGCCTGGACATGCTGAAGTCTCTCCTGTCAGCCTCACTTATGTCTGTGTTGTGTCAGTCCCTGAAAGACGTCCCTGCTGAAAACACCTAATTATACGCCTGTCCATTATTGTTTCCCTCATCTAACGTCAAGGACAGGAGCAGGACATGAAGGATGTGTATACTTCTATATGGATGTGTATTTTGAAAACGTGCATAAGCAAATATAAGCAGACGCGCGTGCGGACTGATATAACGTTTGTGTTTTTTCATTGCGCATGTGTGTGTGTGTGCAGGTGTACCTGCTGCAGCATGACTGCCTGCTGTTGCTGTAGAAGGGCCTGGAGCTGCTGAGGGGAGAGGACCTGCTGCTGGAGGATTTGCTGCATCTGCTGGGGAGTGATGACCTGCGGACTCATCATGGCCACTGACACCGGCACCTGGAGACAGAGAAAGCAGAGCGTGAGACAGAGTGAGCAGAGAAGGCAATCGGTCCTGCTTCTTCTTCGGTTTACACGTGCGTGCGTGTGCGGGGCCGAAGAAGCGCCGCTACCTTCCTCCTGCTTGAGCCCTCGAACAGCAAGCTGTATGTGTGCTGTGCTGTGTGTGTTTTTATATTTTTTGTCAGTTCCCTCAATGGGAAAAGCACGGCTCTTTAAATAGTAGAGGACCTTAATTAGCTGAACCTTTGAACTCCCTTAGGCATTCCCTGTGCTACGCATTTCTACTAGACAGCAGGAACACTTGGCCTGTGGAAGTACAGAGCGACAGACAGATACAGACTGCAAGCGTGCGCGGGTTTGTGCTCGTGTGTGTGTGCTCTCTGCTTTTTCTCTCTGTGCAAAGAACCCACTGAAGTGGAGCTCCGGCTTCTTCTGTTTATAGGAAGGTGAGCGGAATTACCAGTTGCTTCAAACCGCGCGCTGAACTTTCTCAAGTTGCACACGAAAGCAGCCAGAGGCACAATTCCTCTTCAAGATGCCATTTTAAAAAATTCATGTCATTTTTTCAGTGATGAGAATCATTAAAATAGCAGCTGTCAAACTGCGCGCGGAGAACTTTTTTCTTTTTTTTTTTTTGGTCTGTGTGTGAAAACAAAACAAAGAAAATATTTTTCCAGCCCAATTCTTATTAGATAGCAGTGACTTCAGAAACAAACAGATCAATAGAGCAAGTGGATCCAACTTTTTCCTGCGAGTTGCACACTTTGACTGCCTGTGCTCATATTAGCAGGAGAATGTGCACGAAACCCCCGTATATTAATTCATCTCAGCTCTTCCGGCATGCTTAAATATTAAACAGTCAGTCTGAAAAACCCGCTCGGATAAAATATGTTTACTCTGCATGGAGAGGCCAGGAAACAAAGTTATTAAGGGAAGAAAATCCAACATGGTTTAACCTCAATTCAGTTTAACCTAACTCAAAGATTATCACCGGGTTCATTTACACGCACACCAATAATAAGACCGCTATCTGCAGTTCGGCAGTTTTCAGATTAGTCAAGTGGCCGTGTAAACAACATACTTCGGTCCAAGCTCGGATTAAAGAAATCTGATAACGAGACTCGTGCTTTCGCTCAATAATTAGTTTTTTCAGAGCAATCTGATTTGCTTTGCTTCTCTACACGTGCGCAAAACAGAGCTAGGCTGTGAAGCTGTAAACACTTATTTAAACACTAGAAGCACAAAATGACTGACTGCATATCATAGAAACCCCTAAATAAGCATTTACTGGTAAAGGGGCACGACAGTTAGAAGAAAAAGGGCGGGAAGTTTGAATTTTTTACGGCTTGGGCTGCGCTTCTTTGGTGATTTTACTGGCAAGTTGCTAGGCAACGGTAGAGGTGCACATCAAGTGTTTCGAAAGAAATTTGGTGACTCATGCAGACCTGGAGTTTTCTCATTATCAGGTTACTGAAGTGCTTGTAAACGTGCTGAAAGTATCATTGCCAACATCTGATTTCCTGCAGTTGCTTTGTGTCATATGCAAAATTCTAAACTTTACATGTCTTGAAATCACAAGCTTCATGATAGATAAACCAACAGAACTGGTCCAAAAATAGCAGATAAGCAAGCGTGTTCTTTTCCTATAAAGGTTTGGTTTGAAAGCTGAGAGTTGTTGTTATGATGGCTGTAATTCAATAGCGTATACTCTTGTCTTTACTTTGGCCTAAAAAGCGGGACGGCGCCGAGTGTCAGTGTCGGCGAGCGTGTTGGGGTGGTGGACTCTGCGGCGTAAGGCTGGTGCGTGGGGTGTGTGTCAGGGGGCTGTGGAGATACGGGCGCTCCTCACGCCGGCTAATCAAGCTGCTTGATTGCTTTCCATACATCCGAGCTCTCGGGGCCTTGACACGTCCTTGTTTTGCTCTCCTCGCTCGCCCTGGCTCAGGTTCCCCTCTTTGATTAGCAGAGACATTTGCATGGTCACTACACATTTTTCATTTTAGAAGTCATTATGCATTAGCGCTCCTGATCGCCCAGCTTGACTAATCCTGATGAACTGAGTCGCACAGCTGAAGGTCACACTCTATCCTCACTGCACATTCATATTCATATTCAAACAAATCCAAGCACCATTCTTCATTAGACTGGCCCCAAAACTCAACAAGCTCTGCCATGGAAGAGCTGACACACATACATACACACACACACACACACTCACACACACATACACACAGCTAGACACTACACACACAGTCTCTCTCCAACACTCTCTAGGGGAAGAGAAAGTGATAGGAGAGAAAGGGGGGGAAAAAATAAAACAAAGAACAAAGCAACAAAGTCACAAATTAAACAGCTGCATGTAATTATGCAAATGTATGCTTACACCTTCAATGTTATTAAACCTTAAGACACATTTGTGATGTGTAATTACCCCCAGGTTCAAGCGGGGTTCTGCGTTGGACTAAATGACAATACAAAGACCAAAGCGCAGAAACGCAAGAGGAGATGTTCTCATTACGCTCATTATTTGTCTATTTAAATGAGCTTTTGGTGAATAACAAAAGAAACCTTGGTGGCTCTACAGTCCACTGAATACAATAAACATGTAAATTTCCGCACAATGCAGTATTAGTTTATTTATCTATCCGGTCCGATTACGTGCGGTAAAACAGGCGGCAAGCGAGGCGCCTGAAAGCATGTGATTCCTAATCGTTTCAGAGGCAGCGAGCAAGAAGCCCGTCCTGACAAAAGGAGAGAGAAAACAGCAAACAAATGAAGTCAGGAAGCGCCTTTCAGCCTTTCATTAGCTTTTTAGTGGAGAGATGGATGATAATCATCTTCATTTCATCCCTCTTCCAAACAAAAAGAGGCAAGAGGAGAAAGGCAAAGTGGAGGGCCCCGGCCCATTCACTGTGAGCCCTGCACAATGCTAATTCCAGCATTTAACGGCGTGCTTTTCTGCCTGATGTATCAGAGCTTGAAAGATGAAAGCAGATAAGTAATTGCTCTCCTGGTTCTTATTCTTCACTGACAACCCATAAATTTAATTTTACACACACGTTCATTTACATTTTCGAGTATATGACATGATAATTGGCGGAATATAACACCTCCATTCCGCTGGATACTGCACCAGGGGATGATTGACAAGTCGGGTGAATTGAAAGGAACAGAGGCTGAATTGCCTCTCCTGGAAATGATTTTGCAGAGAAGGGACAAAATTAATGAGCATTTACAGGAGGGGTCGAGCGGTAAACAGCCGCAGACAATAGGCGGCTCTCTGGCGTAGACGCCACACCAAGAGCACAGCTATGATAGTCAACATAAAGAACCCCCCAGCGGTGCAGCCAAAATTCTATTACCGCGCACTCGGGACAAATGGGACTCTTAAAAAATCATCTAAAATCAGCCCCGCTGGAGACCTTGGCCGGGGACACTGATTACAGACTGTTTTCACTGACAAAGTAATAAAGACCCAGATCAAAAGTAGGCTTGCTTTACCTCACTCCGTTAGAATCTGCAGCCTTTCTGGACAGCGGCTGACCTAATGCGCTCAAAGATAAAACGAGGTCTGCGCTGTATTTTAAGGCGAAGGGAAGAATGAAATAAATGCTAGCCAGATGATCTCCGACGACCTGCTCTTCAGGGCTATGAGCTTGTGCAGCAGAGAGAAAGTGCACAACAAAGAGCTTCAAATTGGCTGGTGATGAGAAAGCATCACTGGTCCTCATGAAGAACAAGCACATCTTTATGGGGTTCTCCTCACACTTATAGCCCTCCAATTCTCTCGCTCGAAAAAGCTATCTTCTCATGAGTTGTTCTCTAGTCTCTCTAGGAAAGGCTATCACGCATGTAGCAACATGGAGCTAGTGGAGTGGATGAAACAGCATGTACTGTCTGCTTAACCAGACTAAAAAATAATAATTGTAATAATAAACTTAAAAAGGATCCAAAAGGCAACTACATTGCACAAATGCAGTGGTAACACGCAATCCCCAGTTAGGGGTGATAAGTCTATGCTTATCTGCTATGCTATGCTATGCACAGTTTCAATCATGCTTCCATTTGGAATGTACAGAAGCTATTCACTAGCTGATATTCACTACTAAGGTGATCAGCAGCTGGCTGATGTGTTCTCAATTTGTCGGGTCTGTGTTATGACTTCATGACATAAGTAATGTATGTATAGTACATGGACCACTGGACCAAATAAACAGTGTTGCTGTCTTGGTTGCCTGTTGCTTTAAAGAATAAAATCTGCCAGAAGAATCAGCCATTGTTCAGGAGTTGCAGTGCTTTACAAATCTCAAACAAACTCATAAGTCATACCTGGTTAAAATGACACAAATGCTATTCAGCCAACTGAGACACTTGGTAGGCCCTGGATAGAAGCTGGTACAGAGAACCAGTGGTAAGCACCTGCCCAAGCCAGGAATAAGGCACGCTGTTGTAGGGCCTCTGATTAGAAGCTGTACTGTTTTCCCCCCATTTCAAAGCACTATTCGCTTCTCTACCAGTGCTTTAAAAAAGACATGCGACACCACTGGTTTATCCCCACTACAACAGCCAGTACTTTGTCAGATTCTCACCAGCCAAGATACGCAGGCAGGGTTAGAGCCAAAACAGTCACTCGGAGCCCATTCAATTCACCATTTCCGCACCATTCACAGGCTAAGTAAAGGAAGCCCCAGATTAGATGTGTGGAAGGCAGGCAGGCAGGCTGCTGAATGGGATGAATAATGTGGCCACTTCAGAGGAGGGGACGATGGTGACACTCGCCACAGATACTGTTAAGATAAATAAAATGAGAAATGGGGGGGCGTGGGGTAGTAATTACTTTAGCTGCTTGGCAGTGAGAGCCACTGTGTTAATTAAGGTGTAAAAGCCTGCGTTTGATCAGAGAAATGAGGGGAGGAAGCCTGGGAGAGAAACAGTGAGAGAGAGAGAGAAAGAGAAAGAGAGAGAGTGGATTCCACGCTCGCTAATTCATCTCAATCCCAGACTCCGGAGGGACGACAAGTCCCAAAGTCAGACCACCACAGAGCGCTCAGGCTGACCCCTCCACTTCTGCTGAGCTGACACTGCTAATTCACTCTACAATTAATAGCCATGGCAGCCAAGGCTTTATTGATAGAGGGACCGCTTTACCGAGGAACCACCAAGGTACAGGAGCGGTGGCCAGCGAAGATACAGATATAACATACACTCCTTCACGTACCTTTACAACGATTCTCTCAGACACACGCACACAAAGAGAAAGATCATTCGGATTAGGGGATCAATGCGAGTGATCCTCGGGACCAGAGTTAAGTAGATTACAGGAACGTTTTCCCAAATCAATTTATTTTGCAGTTCAGCAACACACTATGGGAAGTGTAATGCATTTAAAGTGATGATAAAGTGGATGTAGTGCTCCATTAGAAGAGCTAGAGGGGTAATGGTGATACAATAGACCCTCCACAAAGATTTATCTCCATGTAGATAATCATGCTTTCATTTCCATCAATACAGGGAAGGATCACACACGTTGTACTACAGATGGAGACTTCTGCGCTGAGCCTACTCGCGCTTTCCAGGAAGCTGTAATGAGCCTTAAAGAGCTGGGGAAGAAAAGCAGAGATAAAGTAATGTAAGGAATTGAAGGAAAAAAAAACCTTTCAAATATGAATGCACGCCGGCTAGCCTAACAAGTGCTCTTGATCTTGAGCCACATAAGATGAAGCAAGGGCTGCGGATGCTCGCGAGCTACTATGAGGACTTTTAGATTCATTTTTTTTTTTAAAAACTCATGTCCACACTACCATAATTAAAGGGGAGTATTGTGTAACATTCACAAGGCTCACTCTTGATTCCCTTTCGTTCGCTCTCTCTCTCGCTCTGTTCTCTCTCTGATGTCACAGGTAATAGGGAGTCCATCGGATCCAGCGCCTCATCAAATGACACGCAGTAAATTACACGAGCTTCAAGCAGCTTGGCGAATTCTAGTTCATCACTTGGAAAGACTTCCCTCCACTGGGCTACACATATCAGATCTGCCAGTTAGGATCCAATTAACACCCTGGCCAGAGTAATCAGATTGCATGTGTAAGGGCTGCTAGAACTCGTTTATTGCTCCCATGAATCTTCTGTCAGAAGGTAAATTTGTTGCTGCTACATCAAAGCGCTGTGGCACTCTTTTTTTTTCCCTCCCCCCCTTTTTCTCCCTACCTCTAGCCTTAGGGTTATACTCCAACTTCTTTTGCATCACAATGATGAATCCTGCGTGCTATCCCTTGCAATTTACCCAGTCGGGAAAGGAAGAAAAAAAAAGAAAGAAGAAGAAGCTTGTTTTCTGGTTACAAAGGCAATAACTGAAGGTGTCCAAGAGAGAAATATGCCGACACTTTTAACCCTCCAAAGGTCCCCCATGTAAGTCTTTTCTTTCCTCTACAATAACCGCTCGTTTCTCCATTTCTCCTTGCAATCCCACCAGGGGAAGCCGACTTAATAATAAATGTTAATGTGGGAGCATATGTCTCTCTATAAATTCCGCTGGCTTTTTCGCACGGTTCCAGTTGGCGGACTAAGTAGATGAATTTTAAGGAACATGGCGCAGGAATGTGGCGCTTTTGATGAGATGTGTGCGGCGGTGACCTTTAAAGCGGTGACACCCTGAGGATGGCCCAGTGCTCACGGCGTGATTGGGTGGGCTATCTCCCGGCCCTGTACTCTCCTTTCATCCAGAAAACCATGCCAACCGCTGGGCCTGATGCGGTCCTCCATTCAGCCTGGTGCACGGGGAGGGAACTGAGTGCGAAAGAGTGGAGCGAGAGCTGAGAGGGTCTTTTTTTTGTTTAAAAGTTGCATTTGCTTAGAGAGTGCTAGACCTGGAGTATACCAAAGGTCAGCATGTCCAGAAGCGGTTCCTTTGGTCCATGGAAACGGCAGCCCTCGCAGGCCTGTGGCTGTTTGTGCTGCGCTAGTGGCATGTCCGTGGGTGCTGAGGCTCGAACTGCTTTTGTTCTCTCTCTCATTGTGTTCCTCTGAATCGTTAATGCTTCCCCAGAACTCACAGGCCCTGCTCAGACCACAGGGCAGGGGTCAATGCTCCCTCTTTACACTCTGCTCTGACTTCTAGGCGGCTGTGCTCGATCACACCGCGCCCCCCCCCACCACCCCACGCTCATGCACATGTTGGCATGGCAGGCGCAGTGTTTGCTCAGCCTGCGTCTTCACGTCGTTCGCATTCAGCGCGCACCTCGTGTGTGTCAGCGCTGAGCTGTGGCAGCTGTTTCTACTCTGCTAAATGCCCATTCTGCCACCAGGATGAGGCGATTAGGTGGCCTGCACGCATCGGCGGAAGAATGGAGCCTGACAATGGCAAACAAACAAACTAACACACGGCTTAGAGATGCAGAATGACAACTGAGCTGATCTGGAGGAAAAGAGTGGGGTGGGAGGGGAAGGGGGGGGGGCACGATTGTCAGGCGCAAGAGCTGGCTGTAATCCGCCTTCCCTTTCGTCCTCGCTGCTCCTTTATTTGTGTTTTAAATGTCAGTGTATAAAATGCGGCGGAGATATTGCCATGCCGAGGGTAGAAGAAGGCGCGGAGACGCGAGAGGGCTGTTGTGTGCCTTGGGAAATCCTTGTAAGCAGTGTGGCGAAGGCGCGGGGATTTACGGGAGAGAAATAGGTGTTTATTGAGTGCTCCCGTGGGCTTACTGGGTAATAATAGACCTGTCACATTACGCAAATGTGGAAAAGCAGCTTGTGTGCACGTCAACAGCCTCCGATGAGGCAACGGATAGAATTAGTCAGGCGAGAGCCTTTAGACACTAATGCAAGTAATTAAAACTGCACGCCGCAGCACTTAGATGTTAGTGTGGTAAATAATTTATACGGCATGATGTATGGATCGTTTCCCCTTCCTCCTGCGAGGAAAACGGTGGGATTTGTCAGTGTCGGGGATAAACGGGCTCGCGCTTACTGAAATAAGGAGCCAATCAAGCAGGGCGCTTGAGTGCTACTGAGTAAGTAGTTGACTGTTTACAGCATTTACGCTTCAAAAAACTAAGGCGGGGCAGAAATCTGACGCGGAGACCGGTGTTTAAAAGTTTGCCTTTCCCAAAACGTATGGAGGTGGAGATGTTCGTAAAGGGTGGTCCAACGGCACTGATTAACTACAGCCTGTTAGACATGACTCAACAAGCCTTTCATTCATATTGATTCATATGGCTAACACGAGGCAAGGATGGAGTAAGCAAATGTAAATATTCAATATTTACTATCCTCTAGTGTTATTAGAGTCAGAGTCTTGGTCCTGGGTCGACAGTTATCACAGACGTTCCTCAGCCAATATCACTCCGCTCTCGTCTAAAGTATTGTGCTGTACGTGTGGCAATTTGCAGTCACACAGAGTGCCGGGAATCCATTCTCTAAGTATACAGAGGGCTGGGAAAATTCAATAGGCTCAGCGTATTCAATACCGCGTCCTGCTAGACTTTGTTTTACAACTAATGTCTTGCGCTCTGAGGAAAGGAAGAAGAGGAGGAAAAAAAAAATCCCCAAGTTACGAATTCCCTCATACATGATGCGTATTTGTAGTGATAAGTCTGAGTGTATTAACATTCGGAAGAGAGTTGATTTGACTGATTCCAATGGCACCCTTCGCCAAGCTTATCTTCTGCCACCACATAATTAGATACACAGGGGTGCGACTCCGGTTGAAGGTGTCGCCATTGTTATACTCTGTGAAAATATTAACGATGAGGGTTAACACCAATTTTCCCTTTCTTTAATTAAATGCACAGAGTACTAATGAGGTAAACCACTACTCCCTGATAGCACTTATTAGCAGGGAGGAGAGCACACGCTCTCACACTTCAGTTTGAACCTAAAAATACAGAGCCCGGCAGATGTCAAGTGCTTACATAATTTCCGAGCAGGAATCGAACGCTGCATTTGCATTGTGAAGATGTGAGAGAAATGGCCTAATAAGTTTCCCTGACAGGGATGGAGTAAACAGCTCTGGCACGAAAGGGGAACGCATCACGCACAATGCTAGCGTGACCTTTACCAAATCACTGACAACAGAAATAGAGCGCAGCTGGAATCAGTAAGGCAAATTATCTTGGAGGAGTTCAAATGGCAGCTACTTAGAATACACTACAGTGTGGGCAAGAGCTTCGGCGAGGCTGCCATTCAAACCGGCGTTCGTGTGTGCAAATGGACTATCTGTTGATTCATGTAAGGGTTATCCTGGAAAGCATGCATATTAATGTAATCATGCACAACTGAGTGTGTGACATGCGTGCTGTCAGAATGAGCGCGGCTATTCGTTTTTTTATTTTTTTAAATTTTTTTTATGGCACCCACTGCAATGTTTTCACAGTAGGACATGAGGTGAACACATCTGTCTCAGAAGGCCTGACAGAATGGAGGCACTGTTCGAGTGGACAGCAGAAAGTTTAGTAAAAGAATGATGTATCTTGTGTGAGAGAGAGTGTGTGTGTGTGTGTGTGTTTCTTCAGAGAAGGGCAGACCTGACAGGTTTAGAATTTCAGTGACAAGTCCAGAATTACATTGCCAAATCAAACAGACTGGTGGAACAGAGGAAATCTTTTCCAGAGCACCATGTATTATGGATGGACTTAAGAGATTAGCGAGGAGCTGCTCACCTGCAGCGGACGCTGTTTGTCGTTGTTCTTTGGAGACTTCAGGCCACTGCCTGGTTGCTGTAAGAGTAATTGCCTTGCTGCTTGTAGGGCCTGCGAAAAGAGAAGAGGAAGAGGGCCGCAAAATTAGATTTTTTTGGGGGGGGGCCTGTCCTCAGTCCGACAGGACGACACACACATACACACACATACACACACACGTAGGAGAACCGCCCTGCCTATCCTGCCAAGTCCTATCCGTCTTTGGTTTGAAGATGAAGCCTGAAAAATACCGGACGCGTATTATACATTTTTCATGATGATCCATGAAGCCGTGATGAAGAATAAATACAGTTTGTCTAAAGCACCCCTGAAGTGCGGGTGAAAAAACCAGCGAGCGCGTCAGTAGAATTGACCTGTCTAGTGTGTGCTCAACTGAAATACCCACTTCTCTGCAAATTACCAGCCCATTTGCATATTCATAATATCAATTTGAAGTAGAGGCAGGCGATGTGAAGTGTTCCTACAAGCTGTAATTAAAGTTGACAAAATCAACATCAGATTACCTTAGGAGTGAATTAACAAGGAGCTGGGGTTTTACACTGTGCATTAGCGGTGCTTATGAGCAGAGAAGGGGAAAATGGGCTTTCTAGGCCTAATCACACTGGCTGCCTACTGTGCCTTCTCCGAGGGGAAGGCTGCTACCTAATGTTACAAACATAGCACATGCAATGAAACCGGGACCAAAAAAAACTCTTCTAGGCTGTTTTTTTTCCCTTTCCTTTCTGTAAGTAAGATGATGACAATGGCAGGCAGGCAGGCAGGCAGGGGGGATGATGTAATGTGTTGTCCACGCACTGTATCTACAGCCGCATCTAGTGTCTAAGCTCATAGCGAGGCCACTCTCACGACTCCTTCGCGCTTTATTCGCCGCGGAAAGGCGGGGGAAATAGGCCTCTCTGGTGCAGCTGCAAACTACGGCTCCCGAAAGCCCAACAACAATAGACTTTAAAAAAAAATAAATAAACAAAACAATATGTTCACAGGTGTTGCTTCAAGTGGAGAGAGACAAGGTGAGGAGCGAGGGAGAAAGAAAAAAAACTGCTTCAGATAAAGAGTGACACTTCTTCCTGCAGAAATCAAGGGGTTGTTTTATTTTCTGGTGCTTGCCAGTATCCATGACAACAGCTGCCTTGACAGGATGTGCATATGGCACCGCTCTGCCAGCTGGTGAGAACAATGTTTGAACTAGTACATTGAGATGCTGAGCAAACAGGGAGAGGGAAAAAGAGAGAGAGAGAGAGAGAGAGAGGAGAAAGAGAGGGGGCGAGAGAGAGAGAGAGAGAGAGAGAGAGAGAGAGAGAAAAGGGGAAGAGAAAGAAGGGGAGAAAAAAAAAAAGTTGCCACGTCTTAACCCTCTGGGATGGCAGCCATCCCCCTGATCAATTATGAAAAGACAGAGGCGAGGAGCTGCCACTGTCTGTCTGGCTGCGGCTCCGAGGAGCCAGGCTCTAGGAGCCCCCAGTAAACAAACACAACACAGTGGCGCTGGGTCCTAACAGCATCGATCTGTCTCCTCAGACACATGCACACACACAGCCCACTGATGTGGCCTTACTCTTCAGAGGACACTAGGGGCGGAGACTAGCGCTGGTGCACTTCACATTCCCTCCACTTCAGCCTCAAGCACACGCTGCCATTGTCTCCAAATGCCAAATAAATGACAAGAACTGTCATTGAGGCCTAATAAATCGTCAGCTTCTTGTTGTGTGTGTGTGTGCATGTGTGTTTTTTTTTTCTTCCAGCCTGGAAATATCTCAGGCCACACGAATTCGGAATGCTTTACCGGCCTCTCCATTTTAATGTTGAGGTGATCGATTAGTTACGGTGCAAGCAATGCTTTAGGACGCATGAGTGACTTATAAGCAGCGGCAAAACTTACTCCGGGCCTCAAGTCATTACTGGTGAAGATTCGAGGCCGAGATGGTAAATTGCGTGAGATTTCACGCCCATCCAAGCGTTGATTGTGATTGTGGGCCTTCGGCGGCCGGCTAATGGGCTCGGCACAACAATTAACAGAAGGAAAATGTTTATCTGAGCTGGGATCAATACACTCTCCCCGTCCTCGGGTGAACAAGGGCAAAGTCAAAGACGCCACTTGATAAGATACTGGCAGAGGTGTAGAATGGCTTTTCTGGTAGGAACGGAGCAGAAGTGCTGAGCGCAGAGGAAACTCATCAACTTGCTTCTGCTTATTAGAGTAACTACGCTCTCAGGTTTTTTAAGAATCTCAGAGGTGGCGTCATTATTTTTCGCATTAAGAGGGCCCGAACTTCGTCTGAACACATCATCTCCCTTTTCCACTGTCGTGCCCTTGGCCGTTGTCATTAGCGACATCGATGCAAAGGCCACGGCAGCTCCTCTGCTCTGCTCTAATTCATATGGAAACCTACACAAAGCTGCGTCAGATCCCCTCCAAACTTTAACAATGAGAACTAAAGTAAGGCAGCCATCAGAACTTTGCTCAAAAGCCCGAACTGCAGAATGTGTCCATTTAAGCCGGTGTTGCTGTGTGCAAGAAATGCCAGCCCCATTCCATTAATGCACACATTGTATAAACAGCACAATGTGCTGCATTCCTCAGAGCTAGGAGCTCAAGCTCTCTGGCTGGAACATAAATAACAAGACACTCAGGAACATATTTGATGTTGATATCCATCTCTGAGGACCTAGAGAAAGAGAAACACACAGTCTGTGCACTAATACACACTCAAACGCACACAAACCTAGGCGCACGTGCACTACGCACACACTAGGACGCAAGCATGCAGCAGCTCAGGATCCTTATGAAAATAAGATTCAGCCCAAATGGATCTGCTGTAATTGGTTTCAGATAGCGAGGTCAGGAGAAAGCCGATACGAGCAACTATTATGCGAAACGGAGGGAGAAACACGAATGTTTACATAGGCACTCCCCAGCAACATTAATAGCCGAGCAGAGCTCACCGGAGAGGGAGTGAGACAGACGAAAGAAACATATGTCAGCTATCGCCCTCCTCCAACCCCCCTCCCAAGCTCACCCCCCCCACCCCCCCCCACCCGTCCAACCATCCCTTTGCACGGTCTGTGTTTACACTTAATACAGCAGTAATAAGGAACACATCACAATGCACCTTTGTGAGACCATTCCCTAGTCTAAAACAAGCATGAAATACATTAGCAGCCAGCCGCAGCTTGGCACATCATTACAAACACGTCACCGTTCCTCCAGACCACCACTTGAACTGCGTTTTAATAGCCAGATACAGACTCCATAGCTGTGACTAAAGGTATTAAAAGAAAACACAAACAGGGGAGAGATAGCATGCAAGATGAATTACCTCCTGAGGGTCAGAGGAAGTTGATTTGTTTGAGAAAGGAAATATATCCAAGTGATGTGGATTCTGAGGAATGCTGGGCCCATGAAAACAGACAGGAACCGATGCGCAACAATAAGCCTGTCTGTTTAGTGTGTAACCAGCGTGTTTAGGGGGGAATGAATGCTGTTGGATACGAGTATTCAAGGTAATAAGTATACCGAAGGGACTTTGTTTATGTCAATTATTACATTGCCTACTAAGTACATGTAGTGTGTAAGTGTGAGGTAGATTCAATATTAAGATTGTTCTAAAAATAATATTGGTCGATATAAACAATCTGGAAAATTCAGATCAGTATGAGCCAATAGAATTTTTAAATATTATATATTAATAATTTGGGCCATGGCCAACATGACCTGAAAACTGTAGCAGTATTTGAAAACACTTTCACAATATACTTGAAACTTGTATATACAGTGTATTACAGTATATAGTTTTTCTAAAGATTGCAAACAAGGTAAAAACCAACAAAACGCACCAGCAAAACAGTACAGCTATCTTTGCAGGGCTGGTGTAGCACAGTGGGTAGCATCACCGGCCTGCATGTGGCCAGTTGAGGTTTCTGTTCATGTCTTAACATTGATTGTACCAATAAAGCCCTATTAGCCCATTAGCTGGATTCGGTTTATCAGAAGAAATCTGTTCAAAACAAATGATTAAATACATAAAATAAACTATTTAGGAAGAAACAACAAGAGGACCAAATAAAAATGGAACAATAAGCTGACATTAAATCTGGTAATAGTGTTACTGTACACTACAGTTCCTATACAGTGGCTGTTATTAAAAACTCTCCATAATCTGATTAAAAATGTCTTTTTTGATAAATCCAGTTGTTCTCACATACACTACAGTCCAAAAAGCCTAGTGGAATGTAATTTATTGCTATAATAGACGTTGTATGTGACATATACTTGTGGCAATATAGGTGGGTTGAAGTGAAACACCTTTCTGTCAGCTTGAACATCTCCAGACCTGTAGACAGGGCAGGCATGTCAACCTGCTTATCTGCTCTGTTTGCTGGGAAGGGAAATACACGGTGAGAGAGAGAGACAGCGAGAGAGAGCGAGAGAGAGAGCGCAACAGATTGAGCAGCGAGAGAACACGACCCTTTTATCAAACCAGCAGGAGTCGCCTGCTGCTGAAAACAAGGGACAAACAGTTTAAGCTGAGCAAACAAACAGAGCTGATTGGCTGGCGGCCTGCACAGGCCGTGCAGAGATAGGGCCTAACTCTCCACGCCAAAATATTGACACCATATCTGTTATGTAAGTGTGTTCAGGACACAGGGGTCTGATGGAGGGCCGAGCCACTCATGAATATAAAACCATACTTCGGGCTACAGATTTCATAAACAGCTTACGAGTCGAGAGGGTGAGGACACATTTCTACACACACTGTACACACTTCTGCACACACCGAGCGGAGAACAGGAGCTGGAGGGCTGGACAGAGGTCCAGCTGCACTTGTACGAGTGTGTGTCTGGTAGCGGTGTGTGTAAGAGTCTCTAGTTTGATGTCGGTGTCTGAGAAAGGAGCAGGCTGGTATCCTTTTATCAAAGGTCACTTGCTGCTGTGCAGCTCCGCTGAGTACAGTCTTATCAGCCCAGTAGAGTCAACTCAGTCTGCTCCCAGCAGCCTCTGCTCCACTGACTCTTCACAAATGGAGTTAGAATAACAGCACCTGAGAAAGCCACACCTGAGGAAAAGAGATGCACCAATCGCAATATGCTTGATCGGTATCTACACCGATACTGACCTTATAACACAGATCAGATTTCCAACAGATGCGACAGTTCACTGTCAGTGCTGCTGTTTAGTCTCAGTCATTATTAAACTGCAGCAAAAGTATAATAAAAAATATGTATGAAGAAAACTGCTCTTTAACTATCTACACTAGTGCCCTGTTCTATGTTCATATTCTTTGATACTGCAAAAAACATGTGCCTTGATTAGAACACTGCATCATTAGACTAAGATCTGATATCAGACGTCATTTCTAGAAAGAAAAAGTTATAAAACATTTATATTGGTTTTAAGTTCCAAGAGCTTTACTGGCAGTGCCAGCATCCCTACTGATAAGACAATCATATCTCTTAAATATTATGTAGTAATATGCCAATTAGAAAGGTGTTTTTATTTTTGCTTTCTATTTGACTTTAAGAAATCTGATGACTCTCCTTCTAACATACCACCATAAACCACCAATAACAACGACGCTTCAACCCAAAATCCAGTGTCTCTTTGGACGACCATAGAACAAATTGCATCAAATCAGACTTTGTTGGAATTTGCCAACTGCAACGCTGACATCACCACCGTCATGGCTAACTTGACAGCAAGTGACAAATTCCCTCTAGAACTCTGGACATTTCTTCGAAGCCTGCCATGACGGCTGGGTTATTAAAACATGGTTTTACTGCTAGTGGCAGTGCTGACAATAATAAAAAGAATCGGATAACAATGGAGCGATGAAAAAAAAAAGTTGCATGGAAAAAGTTATTTATGTGGCTGAAGTACGATCTGATGTTAGCCCAGGTCTGACATCGGTTTCTATAACAAGCAGACAATGTAAGTTCATTCTTCATCAAGAGTAACTTGTTATAGCACTATGATCTCAGTTTTTGGTACTAAAGCACACTTGAAAATATAAATACTACATATACGGGGGTCCCTGGATCATTTTGATATAATATTAAACAGGCCAATATTATGGTTTAGCAGAATCTGTAGCTTATTAAAACAGTATAATCACAATATTTTAGAGATAAATGAACGGTTAAAAAAATCTAACTGACTAATACTGCAGTTGTGATTATTTGCTATAATTCCAGCTCCAGGCTATCTGTTCTTGTGAAGTACATCCATTTCTCAGATTTAAACAGTGACTACAGTGTGGCAGTTTTAGAAGCTTTGTGCTCAGGCACGGGGGTAGGTGCTAAAGGTATCAGGGTTGGTTAACTGCAGCTGTTGTCTTATTGCTGCCTTATTTTATTTTTTTTAAACAAACAAAAAAAAAAAAAACACGTTTCCAATCATATTTATCAACCGTTTCATCTCCCACTCGCTGCAACTCACTGTGTGACTGTGGGTGACACACAACTGGTTACTGTGTCAGGACATCAGATGGGAACATTTACACAAAGTTCATCCAGAGGGAGAGAGAGAACAGAGCCATCAGCGTGTGCATCAGCGGTTTGATATGTCAGCTATGTTGTCATGTTGTCATCTTTTACTGTGTTATAGTTAATTATGACATGTTTTTATACTTATGCACATTAACCCTTATCCTTTCAGCACCACCAACGTAAAACATCCGCGTTCCCTTCTGTTTTAACAGGTTTGGTTTTCTCATTTAAAACTTAAACTTAATGCATATCATGTAAGATGTAGTTAAAACTGTTTCTAAATCTTTGGTATCCCCCATGAAAATAAATACATAGTAAATAATAAATTACTTTTTCACCCAAACATCTATTCCTGTATTCTTTAATATATTCTCACTGTAACACAGACATCAGCTCTTATATTCTTTCACACAGACACGCTTACTTCCACGTCTCATTCACTGCACTGTGAAGTTTACTGCCTAGCCAATAAAGGTCCAAAACTGAACTCTGGTGATGATTCAGCAGCAGAGAGGCAGGGAGATAAACAAAAAAAACATGATAGCTAGAGAGAGAAAGAGAAAGAGAGGGAGAGAGAGAGAGAGCGATTTCAGAGCTTTTGTGGAATCAGACTGTTTTTCAGTGTGTTTTTCTTCAGCTGAATGCCATGCTTCCCAGACAAGAGAAAAGGATGTGGGGATAATGAGCATTTTTATGTATGACTCAATAAATCAACAGAGTGTGCAGTGCACGGGCCGGTCCGTGGAGAATCTGCCTCGAGTGCGGGACGGAGCGCAAGCTAACCAGCAGAACAATGGGCTTCTGTGTGTTGCTCTGGCTGCCTCGATCCCTTTCTCTCTTTCTTTCCTTCCTCACTCTATTCCTTTCTTATTTTTATTCTTTTTTCCTCTCTTTCTCACTCTCTCAATCTTCCACTTGCTCCTACAATCCCTCCATTTCTTATTTATGTATTCCCCTATCACTCTATGCTCTCAGATCTCTCTCTCTCCCTCCTTCTCTCTCTCTCTCTCTTCCTCTCTCTCTCTCTCTCTCTCCTTGTTTATTGATTTTCTAGATTAAGAATCCCAGGGAGAGGGATTGTAACACACAACCATAAAATTATTTTGGGGTGTGCTTATTTGCCTTTCCCTTGCATCTATTTGGCCTGTGTCTGTAGACAATTATGCTTCCCCGGCCCAGACTCAGGTGCTAATAATGAAGGACAAATAGAATCATATGTGTAAACTTCCCCTTCTGATGAAAATTTATATTAACTTTCTGCCACTGTAAACAGAGAGGCATAGCGCAGCCTTCCCTGGTGAATTGGAGATGAATTCAGTCATTTCTACCCCAGGAAGCTGTGCATTTATAGGAGGGAGACAGAAGAGGGAAGGAGAGAGAAACAGAGTGGGGAGAAAGAGGGGAAAAAAGAGAAAAAAGAAAGACAGAATCCTGCCTCATTGTGTAACCTCGCACTTATTTTTCCAAGTGCAAGAAGACAAAACATGGGCCTGTTCAGCCCATCAGGGCGAGTGTGTGTGTGCACACGTCTCTGTGCCAACACTGGTGTGCGTGCTTGCGTGTGTGTGTGTGTGTGTGCGCGTGCGTGTGTATATATATGACTCCAGCAGGCTCTCATTGGGGAAGCCCTGCCAGCAATAACAGGCCAAACAGAGCGGCCTTCCATCGTTCACTGCAACCACAAACATTCATACACTTCCCGCCTCCTGCAGACACTGTTATGGATGGTTCTCGCAAATACGCGCCACACGTTTTGCGATGGAGCACGTATAATAGTTTACAGTATTGCCAGCAACCTGCGGAGAGAATTAGACTGTAGGGGCCCCATACTGAAAACAACATCTGTAACCCATAGTAATACAGCAACAAATAGAGTAGAATGGTGAAAAGAAAAAAAAAACCCACCCCCCTCAATCACCTTTACCGCTGCTAATTACTAGAGCTACAATCACACTCATTCACTCTGAGTTCTGCTCTGGGCTAGATCAGCCTTAAACACTGTAGGTGACACAGCTAAAGTGCGTGATACTGCAATATACTGTAAAAATATGCTCGTTTGACTGATATTATGAGAATGGTAACTACTTACAGAACTCTCAACAACTGCATATTTCATTTAAGGAACCGTTTGATGAAATATCAAATGAACTCAATTTTCTACATAAGCTAAATGTATCAGCCAAGATATGTTTTGGAGTCCAAATGTTTCTTCTGTAGTTTAGAACTGAAACCTTATAGCTAACACTGTTAACCAACACTAGAACTCGACAACAGCTTAACTAAATTTTGTGAAAAAAGAACATCCTCAAAACCTCATTCTGGTCTTCATTACGGGTGCCAGGACTTTTCAAGGAGTTTAGAACACGGTGCGATTTATTGCGAGCTATAAAAATGAACAAAAGTTCACATTCACCACTTCAGGCAGCCAAAGCAGGACAGATCTTGGATCAGATTCCTGTGCAAGTGTAATTGTCACAAATACTGATTCTAGATCAGCACTTCCTCCTGAGATGCTGCTTAAAGTGACTGCTGATGGTTTTGTACATTTTTATAAATCACAGTAAGTCATAAACCACCGTGCCCTGAACCACATTGGCTGTGCGTCCTTAATGATGGATGCGGTATTTTTTGTGGAAGCCGTTACTATTGAGCTCCAGTGTTGGATAGCAATGTTAGCCTCGCTGCTCCAGTTCTAAACTAAAAAGGTTCAAGTTTAGACTCTCAACATTTAGACTATCACACAAAATCATTGCTGGTGCATTGCATCCCAAAGTATAGTTTGTGCATGTACTATGTCTAATATAACAATATTTTTCATAACTAATTATGTGATATTATATTATAACATTTTGTCAGCCATTAAAAAAAGCTGTCTACACATGTTTCATCAAATAGAGGACATAATTGGTGTTGATCAACTGGATATAGCGCAGTACAGCATATGGATCGTTTTGAATAGTATGTTTTCGAATGTGGCACTACTGTTGCTTTTATGTCTGTTCCAAGTCATCAAATCCCAGAAAACCTAAATATCGTAATGCATATGGTGTATAGCGAGAATATGTTCCATGAATTATACTTGCCACTCCTAGCGGAGTCAGTTTCTTGCTCTCTCTGGAAACATTGTCTCAGAGTGTCTCCCCACCTACTCCCTCACTTATGAAATTCAATTTATCTCCCCTTCTCTTCGGTCAGCTTTAGTAAAGCCCTCACTTTCAACTGTTGTATAGCAGCAGGGTTTAGATAAGGTGGCGCGCGGGGCCATTCACTGCTCTTTTATCTGCCTCCTCTAAGAGAAGTCCTTTACACCAGCCACAACTGAGAGCTTGCACTATCTGCTATCAAAAAAAAAGGAGAGAGCAAGAGAGAGCACTGCTTTTCACTTACACCATCAACACGTGCGCGCGAGAATCTAAAAATAAGAGGAAAGAAGAAAGAGGAAAAGAGAAAAAGAGAGAAAGGAAAAGAGGCCGTGAACGCCCACTTCCCCTTGGTCCTAGTGTGCACTTGATCCGCTCCGTTTGCCCTTCAAGTGATTATGATCCATCTCCTTTTCACAGTTCCACGCCGATGAGCGTCACACAGTTGGAGGAATACCTCTTAATAAATGTTGCATTAAAGGGAGAGAAAAAGCACTCTCCACTTCATTTAGAGCGAGGCCAGCGGAGAAAAAAAAAAAAAAAAAAAGGAAAGTGCAGCATGGAAGGAGGTTCTTTAGTCTCAGCAGCCAGCGGGTTCCAGCTGAATGAAGTTGTTTTCCGTGCTGCTCCGTTTGGGTCTTGTCTTTGTTGACAAGCACTTATTAAGAGGCTCACACACCAAAGTACACGGCCAGAGGCGAAGAGCAGCGCGGGGAGAAGCCGCCAATCTTTCAGCAGCTTCGACAAAAGCAGACGTGTTTGTGCTGTATGTCAATACCAATACACAGGACTGCCACGCTCGCTGCATCGCACACACACAAACAATGAGGTTTGATATGACAAAATATCTGTGAAATGAAAGACAGACTCACAAGCTGTACCGATGTATGCATTCTCTATTCATTTATTGAGGAATTGCTTTAATGAAATAAATTGAGATTTTATTGGTTGGAACTGAAAAGTGGCTTGAGTTTTGTTGGAGATGTACATCTCCAACTTTAATTGAAGCGCATCTGTTCAGTCTGAAGGATGACTAAATGTTATAGTTCTTGAAGATTACTTTGTAGCAAAGCAAACGAAGGCTTGAAGCTGAATTTCACTAGTTTCCATTTTTTCAGCATATCTGCATGGTCCAATCATTGAGATGTAAACAAATTCTTTGAATTGATGTGACATGATGGCTCACAGCAGAGAAACTTGCTGACTCTTTGGGTTTCTTTGCTGGGCTAGTGGTGCCACCCTGTCTGCACTGGAAAAACAGACATTTTATTTATTATCCAAAGTAAACCTACGACTGTAACTATGCTCTCCACCATTAATGCAAGTAAAAAATATGTTTTAGACTGAAAGTATAACACAAAACGATTGTAAAATAATGTCCCAGTCATTAGATAACACATACCATGTAATAAGTTTCTGTAACATGGTGCATTTCACATTAAACCATACTAAGCGACTTTGTTTACATCTTGGCAAGTTAATTATGCAGAAGTTATGAAAAATTCACAGAATTCCCCTTTAGGGTTGATGCCACACCTTCTTTGGACTCCTCTCGTAGCAATTAACAGTGATTCGGTGCGCTGAACTATGCTTCACTGGCTCTCTGGCTATCTCTATTAAATGAAACGTTTGTGTGTGTGTGTGCCAGGGGGCCCATGTGTATGTGAGCATGGCCAGGTCACACACATGGAGGCACTCAATCTGTGGGTCAATAGTGTGTGTCTGAGTCAGAATGGCTGAGCCGCTGCTCGTACAGTGTTACCCAGGAGGGGTCGATCGAGCGTCTCTCTGACCTCAGATGTAAATACCTTAACCTTAATTATCGTGGCTGTGATCTCAGAGGCCGTGGTGTGGTAGGCTTGCTTTTGGAACGTGTCAAAGTTATTGCTCGCTGAAGAAATATGTGCCCAACCCTGTAGGAGTACAGCGAGGAGTGCAAAACCTGCTCCAACTTTATCACTCCTGGTGCGCTGGGGTGGGGAAAGAAATGGCCAGCATGAAATGAGATAGAGTTCAACAAATACAGTACAAGAGTGGAGATGATCTTGTCTGCACTCCAGGTGAAGACAAACTATTGTTTTCAGTCCATTTACCTGAGCGTCAGAGTGTCATTAGACCACGGTGGGCCTGTGGAATCATCCAGCCAGGGTGATGGATCTCTCCAGTCCATCTGAATGAGTGTCCGGCTCCACCAAAGATCAGCAGAGTTAATAGCACCGCATCTAGCCGGCGGAGGGCCAATGCATCTCCGTCAGCGCTGGCCCCAGCTGCTTATAAAAGCCCTACTGCACTGCATGCACTCCTGATCTGCGCGCTCGCTTTGTGAATATTCCGATTACAGCACGTGCCTGACCTTTTGAGAATGAGATACAGTTATCTCCCAATCTGACATGCAGCGTCTATCAATCAGTGCTGCTTCACAGAGAGAGAGTGAGAGAGAGAGAGAGAGAGAGAGAGAGAGAGAGAGAGAGACAGAGACAGAGACAGAGAGCAGTGAGATAGAAGATAGGGAAAGAGGGAAAGAGGAAAGGGAAAGAGAGAGCGAGTAAAAAGAGAAGGAGGGAGAGAGTAGAAATCAGAAGAAGGAGAAGAAGGGAAAGAGATCAGGAAAGATGGAGAGATGGAAAAAATAAAAGGAATAGATGAAGACAGGAACAAAAGCAAAGAGAGGGTGAGAGTAGATATAGAGAGAAGCATAAAGAGTAGAGGGAGAAAAGACAGAAAGAGATGAAGAGTAAGAGGAAGAAGGCAAGAGTAGATATAGAGAGAAGCTAAAAGAGTGAGTGTGAATGACAAAGTAGACAAAGAGTTATTAGAGAAGAGAGATAAAAAAACAGCGAGAGTAGTGCTAGAGAAAGTAGTGAGAGAAGGAAAGAGAAAAAGGCGAAAAGAGGGAAGGAAAGAGATTACAAGAGAAGAAAGCAAAAAGAGAGAGTGAAGGTAGAAATAGACAGAAGCTGAGAGAGAACAAGAAGTGAAAGAGAGATGAAGAGAGGAAGGAACATGATGACAGGCTGAGAGCATGAGAGAGAAGGTGGATAGAAAAAGAGTAGTTAGTGAAGATGAAAAGAGGGAGAAGGGAGATAGTAGAGCAGGAGAAGAAAAGAACAGAGAGAGTAGTGCGAGAGAAGACAGAGAGTGGGAGATCCGACAGAAAAGAGATAGAGTGTAGATAGGGAAAGAGAGGAGTGCGAGAGAAAAGGAGGGAGAGTAGTGAAGAGAAAAAGGAGAAGAGCTAGAAAAAGAGAGAAAAAGAAAGACAGAGAGAAAGAGAGAGAGATACATTACAGTTAAGCATGGTGTTGGTGAATGCACATAGACTGATTAAGATGTATACCATGTTTATACTTCTAGGAATCTTTACATGATGGAGATGTTTTGAACTGTAAAACGAATCTTCACTCTTACACACTCATTCACACTCACTCACGACAAACACTAAAACATCTGCAGGGAACCAAGCGTAGCTCTTCCCTGGCTCTGCCCTGTAGACGCTGCTGTTTTGAAGACTGTATATAAGGTCTGAAATCAGCCTTCAGCTGCCTGAATACACTCCATAAACAAGAGTCTTTCCACCGGGGTCCCATGGCGGGCCTATAAGAGGAACCTAGCATGACCAAAGTCATACTCGTTCATTACGCCCCCCTTCCAAAGACCTAATCTACATCTTTCATTGAATCAAGAATGGAAATTCAGAAGAAATGCTTCTTTTTCAATTTCATGCTGAAGTAGCTCAAGTTAGTGGATGTAATTTCTCCTAACAAGAAAATTTATCACTGTGTCGTTCACTTAGTCTGCCAATGTGAGAAGCAACTCGCCTCCCCCCCTTCTTTCTTTCCGCGTTTTCTTTTTTCTGTGCTTTGATAAATGTGCCAAAAGCATGATCGCTCCTTCCAAAGCACTCCCGACAAGAACAGCACAATTATACTGCTTATTAAAAAAACCCACTGACTACAATCTCCATCAAAAAGAAATGACACATTATTCATGGAGTAGCCACTGAGTGCAGCCGTGTGAGAGTATAAAAGCCACTGAGTGATGCATTTCACCCTCACACAGCCAAAGTCATCAATGCTGGTCAGAGGACACGCAAGTCCATTATTACACGTAGTACAGCTACAAGCGTTATCCGGTGCATGTACATAAGAATGACTGAACGCTGGCACTTTCGGTTGGCTAATGCTTCTATTGTTTGTACATGCCACAACGCATGGTTTTCATAAGACCAGTGAAATCTACAGTGTAAAGATGTTGATCATAATGTCATCCTAACTACTGCTTAGAAGTACTAAAGTATTTTCAAAATACTTAAATGAGTGTAATATCCACCCTATTAATGTAATTCAATCAGCCGGTGTTGTTGTAAGGTAGGAGAGGGAAAAATTTCATATAATCTAGTTTTTGTGTCCAAACCTTTGACTGGAAATGTAGATAAACTTGTGTACATACAGCATCATCTTTTAAACAGAACATATCACCATCAAACCTGTTTTTTTATTTGATAACAGAAACTGCTCTGTAGTCTGTTTGAACATTTACCAGAGCGACTGCTCATGTAAGTCCTTCTAAGTTTATATTAAAAGTTAGAATTTTGTAGATTTTCTAACAACTATGGCATTGTACTATTCCATGTTTGGTGCAATTGTTTGAAATTGAGATCATTTCCAAGCAGAAAAAGTCTTGATATCGTTATGCGGGTGAAAGAGGGGCCTGGCAGGCAAATTCACTCAGCAGGAACATACATCAAATAACTTCTGGTAAATAGTCGGGCAATAACAATCGCATTTCAATTGAAACGGAGCCGGTATTGGAAGACTCAAGCGTGAAACCAATATCAGCTTAGCGTTAAGCCAAGCATGACGCGTCGCACACAACATTAATGCACGCGCTGCATACGATCGCAATGTTTCCTTATCGCATAATACACACAAACACACACACATACACGTTCCCTGGCTGCGGTGCTGTGGTTCGGCGGTAGGCCAGAATACTGCTTTCTGAGCGTGTACAGTAGGCCCACACTGCTGTAGATATTACGGATGATACGAGCAGAATTTAGCACTGTTAGGGTCATTTTTGTGAGAATATGCTCCACGCCCCCCTTCCAAAGACCTAATCTACATCCTTCATTGAAACAAGAATAGAAAATCAGAAGAAATGCTTCCCAAATCCCAATAGCTACCTAAGGTTTCATCTAACTGGTGAGAGTTTGGGTTTAAAAGACTTAGTTTTGAAGGCATTGAATTTGAATACAGCACTATGATACTGCTGGGGTGTTTCATCCATTCCAATGTATCAAACCAAAGAACAACCTAAAAGTCATGATTAGAGAGGGCATCTCGCTACTGATGGGTATCTGTCTGGACTGGATATGCTGGATCAGATATAGTTACAGGGTAAAATCCTGTTACAAATCTATAAACGTCAGCTTATATTGTGTTGTTGGCTTACTGTGGGCTGATAAACTTAAATAAAGAGCTTTAATTAAAACTATAAAGTCTTTTTAAATAAAAAAAAAATAATCTAGCTGTACATTTTGACCAATACTGTAATTTGAATATTCTATAAATTACACTCCAGACCAACATGCTCACCAAGAACAAGTAACCTGGTTGCCTTAAAATGTTGAGTTAACTCGTTTTCAGATAATAATTTCACGGAATGTAAAACACATTGTTCTGTTAACTTACTAATAAAGCAGTGAGGCTTGAATGCTGAATGTAGTGTGCCAGACTATCGGGTTAAAGCTACCCACTTAAAACCTGCTGAATAACAGAATATAATTAAAATGTGCTTTCAATATAAAAACAATTAAAAAATGCATCCCTAGCACTGTTTTACATTTTTGCCATATTGCCCACCAATAATGTGTATCTGCTGACACCACTTTGCAATGGGTGAAAATGAAGATATCCTACCAACGGTGACAGCATCAAGGAAAGCACCGACTCACCACTTTAAAAAACACCCCTACAAGCCCTCGCTACAAAAAACCCACCCACGGTGAAAGAGTGAAAACGCACTCTAAGTGACACACGTGCGTGTTTGAAAAGCCTCTTGTGTATTTGTGAGGTGAGGCCGGGGCTTATTTACTGCATTTGTTCAAAAGCCCCAAAGAGCTGCAGGCTGAGAGGCCCTCTTACATATGTATTCATCGTCTGGGGGCAGCAGGCTGTGAGCCAGGCCAAACTCGAACTCTCTCTCCATTTCCCTCTCTCTCTCTCTCTCTCTCTATGCCAACAATATGGAATCGAAAATTTCAAGTGCGAAGCAGCAACACCTGACTACCCGGCGCATAGTAAGAGAGGAGAGAGAGAGAGAGAGAGGGAGGGAGAGAGAGAGGGAGGGAGACGGGAGAAACTGTTCCAGTATCTCAGCCCTCACCTCCTTAACCAGATTTACATCATTTTAATATTTGTTAGAGAGGAAGAAACCCACACACAAACATCCCTGGGCAGGCGTTTCACAGGCTGATTTGTTACTATTCATGGCCAAAGCAGAGAGAAACTGTAATACTAGACATGCTTGTTAAATTCACAAGGCTCCAAAGCTGCCTTCTAGCAAATCCTGCCTCTTGGTTGTCAGCTTAAGATGGTCGGCATATGCATATATGGGCTTTTTAAGCTCTGTTAAATGGATAGCAGTGTCGCAGGCTGTCAAAGACGTCGAGAGAGAGAGAGAAAGAAAGAGAGAGAGAGAAAAAAAAAAAAACTCTGCTCGTGTTCAGAACGGCCTCTCAACCAACGGCAGCGACCCAGTGTGTCTTTTCACTCTGCCTGTGCTCATTTCATCTAATACATGCAGAACTGTGTGGGGCCTTTCACCTGGAAAAGCAAAGCTATTCGATTCACTACTCCAAATCACGAGTTTCAGGCGTTAGCTCCATCATCCATAAACACGCAACTGGAACGCTGCACCTTTAAGACATTGTTTTAATGGGATGGGTCAGTGTGTAAATGCTCGGCTGTTGGGGGGCAAGCAGAAGCCACTGTCGTTAAGGCTCTATAGATCCAGTGTCATTAATTTCCCCAGGCAGAGGTAGTTAGCAGGCATAAAAGGAAATGAGTTGTGAAGTGGTCATTGATCTTGACCCGGGCTGCCTGTTTGAGTTTTATTTACACATGGAGATTAACCTGTAATCGCTAAACATAACCCACTGGGTCACAAAAACAGTGAGCTGCATGCCAAACCACTATATTAACTGCGTTGTGTCATACTGTATTGCAAAGTGTTATACATATTGCATCATACTGTACTGTTGTACAATGTGGGTCGGCAGTGCAATAGATTGAGGTGCTGCACTCACTAGCCACTTTAGGTTCCCTAACAAACCATGTTTAATAAGAGATCTGTCAGGGGTTCTATACCAGTTCAAGACTTTGTCCTAAAACCTTCACATTCTTCACACACACCTTTAAAAAAGTTCTTTACTCACATTTACCATTTACACAAGTGGTTGGTCCTTTAGACAATCATAGCACCTTGCTAAGCCTCTTTTTGGCACCTTAACCTTTTAAGAATGTATATTGAATATTTTTTGTTTAGTTACTGAACACGTCATATTGATAATAAAGTCTCATACATTGTACTTTTATAATGCTGAACGCTCTAATAGCCGGAACAAGTTAACATAAGGCACAATTTCAGGCACTGCTTAAAAAAAAAACCTAAAACAGCTACTGGACATCAGAGTTGCATCAGTATATGTGTAAATTGTATTGTTTGGTTGGTTTTCTTAGTAAAAATAAAAGTACTTCCTCCACATGCAGCACACTTCTTCACATTTGAATGCATTATTGTTTATGCATTGTATATTATTGTTTATTTGTTAGATGTAATATATATAAAAAAAAAAATCCAATATGCTACGCTCAACAAATTAATAAAACAGAATACGTAACTATCAACTATATAATTGTCCTTAACAGCATAATATATATATACATATATATATCCCAAATCATTTATTAAAGCATTACATTTTACAGACTAAACTAAAACAAAAATAACAAAACAAAAATAAAATGAACGTTATATTTTCTCTTACACCCTCTGTAAGCGCAAGCTTTATTTCATACACAGTAGTGTGTGTGTGTGTGTGTGCGCTCCACCTGTGATCGTCTTTGACCTGCACTGTTCACCGACACAATGGCACGGAGCTGCTCAAGCATATAATGGTAGTAAGTGTTTGTTTCCAGGAGATTTCACTCTGACTCTCTATCTCCCACTCTCTCTTTCTCCCCCCTTTACTTGCCTTAATCTCTCTCTCTCTGTCTGTCTCTCTATCCCCCTCTTCCCATCCCTCTCTCTATGCCTCTTTCAAAGCCGCAGCTTGACATTTCACCGGGTCTCTGGAGACCCTGATGTGAAATGGAGTTACTACAGCAGCCACACTGTAAATTCCATGCAGCCACATGTAATGTGCCTTAAACACAGATGACCACTCCAGGTTTGCAGCCAGAGCGCTGGAAAAAAGTGCATGTGCGGCACAGCAAGCATGTGTGTGAGTGTGTGTGTGTGATAATAGAATAATGCTCTATGTTGTCTAGGGAGCGGAGCAAACACACGCAACACTGTCATTCACGGCCCTATATCTTACAGTGTCATCGCCTGGAGGACGACAACTCTATATGTCAATCCTGAATGTCCTTTACAGCAGGGAGCACGCTGAAGATAGTGAAATGTTAACAATGAAATGTAGAGCACAATAAATAAAGTACGATGTGGGCCGCTGCAGAATGCCAGCCCATCAAAAGCACATAAAGCACAAAGTCCACAGAAACTGCCTTGTTTTGTCATCTTATTTCCTCTGATCTGAGATTTACTCTAGGCTGTCGTGGCTTGTGAGGAAGCAAATATTTCAGCGCCTGTTCCAGGGTCTGTGTGAGAGTGTGCATTTGTGTTAAGAGTAGGGTGGGCAGTGTGGTATTACTATTGTGATAAACTGCTGGAATGCGGGTTTATAAGTTTATCATGAGTGTCTTGATAACATGCATATATAAAAACACTGATTTAGTCCATTTTTCATTTATTTAATATTAAACAAGGACAATGATTTTACAACAAAGCTGCACTTATAATGCTTTGATTTAATGCTCCAGCCAGAAACTAACACACTACCCACAAGCTAGCATGACAGACGTGATACAACAATTCAAAGCACTGCAATACAGTCTGATGCATTGACACTGCTCTGCTGCAAACAAGCTAATTTATTCTTTTTATATTTAAATACAAGTAAAGTGAAGACACCCTCTACAAAAACAGTACCTTCAGCACATTAAAATGGTATGTATTGCTTTTTTTATGTATTTATATGTTGAACTGAGCAAACAGATTAAATATATATGAATATATTATTATATATTAGGTTTGTATAGAAATGTATTAGCCATAGGTTTAAAACAATTAACTTCTGCATATAACTGTAGCCCTGTGTAATATGAGTTTGTTTATTTGTGTAAACAAACAAACAAATAAATAAATAAACGGTATGCATATAGTTAGGGCCTTTAAAACAGACTGCTGTTTTGCTGGAGTGTTCTGTCAGTTCCAACTTGCTCGCAAACTGTATACACAATGTATTGTGGAAAGACTTCAAGCATTGAAATGTTACATTTTTGCCATATTGCCCACCCCTAGTGTGTGAGGGTGTGTGTGTGTGTGTGTGTTATTTACACGCTGGAGTGGCGGAGTCTCGGGCCGGCGTGATAAAGCTAATGAGCTTCTGTGTTGGAGTGTAAATGAGAGAGTCACCCCGCTCATCCTATCGGCAGGGCCGAGACTCCAGGGGTGATTACCGCTTTAAATTATGCTCAAGGGCAAAGCACTATTTGCATCAGAGGGGCTTTTACTGGGCTGATGAGCAGCGGAACCCGTCATCACCCTGCCTGGAGATGTTGCACTCTCTGCTCCCTGTGGACGGCGTGGAGAACAAGGAGGGAGATGGAGACAGAAGCAAAGCGAGCGTTAGCGTGGCGGCTCCACCTTTGCAGCTCCTCCTGAATGACAGTCAGTGGAGCCCCAGAGGCCCCAGTCAAGTCTGGGTGACTGTTTGTTAGGTGACGATGAAGGCAGTCCTGCTGAATATCAATTAACGCCATGGAACAGTTTGGGTCCCATTGAGCAGAAATGCAACGGTAATATCAAAAAACGCTGAGGTGTTTATGTGGCAGCTCAAAGAAGACCGCTAAAGCGAAGATGCAACCGAATAAATGGTTAAAATCATTGCGCCAAGTTCGAAACACTACCAGTCATAGTTAGCGCCTTTATTTTCAGTCACGCCCCCCAATCCTGCTAGCTCCCAACACCTCCTCCCAAGTGGCTTCCTTAACCGTGATGCTACCTCCAATTTCATTTGCTCTTAAAGCCAGAGAACAGTGAAAAAATGGCTGACATGGGCTGTCAGATATCTCATCTTAAATTCTCCTCAAGCTAAAATGTCGGGTTAATTGCTGTCACTTTCACATTGGGCCGGTGACTTACAGGCGACTTGCTGTAACGATTGCTGTGGGCATGAAAAAAATGTCCTCTGCATCTGAATGGCATTCATAAAGGCCAACACAACTTCAGCAAACAGCATCATTCTGCTTCAGAGCTCAACAAAGAACAGCGACTGGATTTCAGCAGGTATTTCTAACATGGCTGGGACTAATGCTACGAGAAGCAAGTGAAAGAATGCTGCTTTCCTTTGACAAAGTCTGGCAACTGCTTCTGAAAGTCATAAACGAGTCCAGGAGGTCTCTGATTCTGAAGCTGCCCAGAGCACAGCTGTACCGCTCCAAGAAGGAAGCTGTCCGACTACTACATTGTTCTTTTTGAGCCATCAGCCTGTGCAATAAAATGCATCGACGGTAGACCACAGTAATCACCTAACAGCTCCATTACAGTATATTACTGTATGGATCTTCAGATCAATGTAAAGCCTTCGTGTATACACATTATCATTACCATACATTAAAGCATCCATTCAACACAGACTTATAATCGATAAATATTAACAGCGGCAAGCATTTTTATTATCACCCTGCAACTCAGCTTTCAAGGGGCGTTCTTATATTTAGTTGAGAAACTTCTGCAAGTCAAATGATCACGTTTTCATCTAAAGTGACTTAAATGAGCAAAACGTTTAGATCTGAAAAAGTGAAACATTGAATAAGAACAAAAACATTAGCAGAAATACAAAGTCGTGGCTGTAAATTGGATTTTTCTGGGTTGTAGTTTTTAAAGAAGGGAGCAGAAAGTAAACCTAGCGGTCTGTGATAATCGCAAATGGTGAGGCTGTTTAGAAGTTTATACATGAACAAAACACCACCACTTATTAGCCAGAGCCGAGGAGAAGAGCTAGTGTTACCGTCTTAGCAATCCTACACCTGCTGAACAAGCCGACTACAAATTTTACAAACCATGTTCATAATTAAAGCATGAATAATCCTACTACTATTAATAATAATTATTAGTATTAGTAGTAAAAGAACTCACACTATTTCTGCAAGTATTATTATCATTATCAGATATAATAATAATAATCATAATAATACAATACAATTAACACTCTACAGGAACTGCTACACATGCAAAGTCAAACAAAGAGAGAGAGACAGACAGACAGAGAGACAGAGAGAGAGAGACAGAGAGAGACTGAGAGAGGGAGAGAGAGTACTAATAGACAGATTGGGCAGGTTATTAAATGTGGAGGTATTCTCTGGCTCTGGCTCAGGCGTGCGAGCATGTGAGAGAAGTGTGGAGAAGAAAGAGGAAGCTGGGCGCAGGAAGTGCGTGAAGTTAACAGCATCTGGCCTCTCTTTAAGAAACCTCTGGAGGCCTGTTAGCCGGACCGCTCATTTCAATGCACAAGGAAAAATTGTCTCCCTCTTGCTGTATGTCTGAGCACGAGAACACACTGTCACTCTCTCTACTGTCTCTGCTCACTTCTGCTGCCCACACTCACTGCCCTTTCCTGCACTCCTCATTACCATACGCTTTACAAACAGATCCTCAGCTTCTTACAGCACTGTTTACAGCACACTTAACAAGAATATATATATATATATATATATAATATATATATATATGTGCAAGATTAAATTATTTGTAAAATTTCTTTGTTTTATTTATTTTTATTTACTTGATTGTAATGCTCATTCAGGGAGATCTAGTTTTAATTTCTACATGTACATAAAATGTACATTATATTATTTTTAAAAAACATTTCACCATGTTAGCAACTTCAAACAGAAAAATCAAATGCTAACAAACAAAAATACTATAAATAACACTAATACCACTATTATACTGATATTACTAATATTAATTGAAATTGTTATTTTTGTGTACTTATTGCTATTATTATTATCATTATTATTATTATTATTACCTAAAGTTGTCCACTTTACATTAAACATACCCCACCACCACAAACAACACCCCCAACAAACTCCCACACACAGCCTGCAGTAGGTGTGCAGGTTAAAACAGAGGACAGTAATGAGAGGGAGGGGGTTGACCTCAATCAGACGTGTGTGGAAGCAGAGACAGAGACAGAGACAGAGAGAGAGAGAGACAGGCGCTGTGATGATGAATGGGGGGAGAGGCCATGGTGTCGGGGTGCTGTTGTAATCACCAGCTGGAGTGTGTGTGTGTATCTGTGTGTGTGTGTGTGTTGGAGGGGGGGGGGTGCTAGAGGGGCCCACACATCCCTGCAGGACACACTTCATTCTGCTACAATGCTCCCTCACCACTGGCTTTCAGCTGCCTACACCAGCTCTGGGTGCATGTGCCCACACACAAATACAGACACATGAATAAATTTACAAATGTAAAGAATTATTAACTAAACAATATACAAATCAAAACAAAAAACATAGTGTTAACATTGTAGAACACAAAAAAACTCATGCTCATGTTACGTTAAAATTAATACACTAAAACATAAAAATAGTCCAAAAGTCACACACATACACACACACACACACACACTCATGCATGAACACACGCAGACACAGACACTCCACTATGCCCTAAACCTGTCCTGCAGCCCAGGGTGACCCCCAGCGCTGCGCTTTTGGTGAGCTGTCAAAGCCATCACTCAGTGAATGGAGACACGGGAGAACTCCCCTGATCTGCTGTCACCCAAAACCGCTGCGGCCACGCTAACGCGCACACTCAGAGCAGCACTGCAAAGAACTCAACACCTCACACTCATAAAAAAAAGAGAAAAACATTCATCATAAATCGCAGATTTTCAAAACTGAACACATGTATCCATCACAGAATGTCTTTACTAAGTTCTCTACCTGCATGTAAAATGTCCTCTAAGGAGCAGCACAGTATGTATAGTCCAAGACACGGCGGCAGACGGCCCACATTTGAAAAGTCTTTCTCTTTCGGCAGAGAAGACCAGTGGAAGCCGAGTAAGGCTGCCCTCTGGTGGCAACCGGAGAAGCCAAACACATGCACACGCGCGCCGGCTCGCTCCCCCCTTCTCCCACGCGCGCACAGACGCACACGGCCTCGGCTGCAGAGTGTGCCGCTAACCCCGGCACACAAATACAAATAAAACGAGTAAATTCCTTTAACAAAGCATCACAACCCCAGCACATGTCACACAGCTACTCCTCTCAGCAAAAGCAGCATTGACAAAAAACCAACACAGCCACTACAAACAAGCAACCCTGAAGAGCAGCACACAAACAACAAAACAATAAACAAAAAAATATATAATACACATACAAAAAAACCCCAAAAGCTACAAAAAAGTCCAGTTCCTACCTAAATACACAGTGGGAGGATTTTTAGAGCCCGTGTGCCCGCGTGTCAGTGTGAATCTAAGCCCTGAGAGCGAGAAACACAACTTACCTGCTGTTGTTGCAGATGCAGCAGCTCGACTGTGCTTACTTCGCTGCTCGTGTCACCGCTTGATCTTCCATCTCTACTGCCAGCATCTAATTGGCTGCTTAGGGTGCTCATTCCATTTTGACTCATTGAACTGTTGCTTATTGTCTCACTGGCCGACTCCTGCATCATGACTTAATACCTAGAAGTGATTAAGAGGCACCAGTTAAGGCTCTTGTTACAATCCCCCCTTTAAAAAAAAAAAAAAAAGGAAAAAAAAAAAAGAATTTGCATTATCAAACCCTGGTCCCTCACTGCAAATTAAAGCATTTAACAGGGGGAGGGGAGGAGGGAGATGCGGGAGAAATTATGCATTCATTGTGTAAATGAAGCAATACAAAGAGATGCACGTTTTCTGAGCTCATGGGGGAGGAGAGTGTTGGGTGCTTTTCTTTTTCTTTTTTTTGCATTTTGGGATTTTAAATAAGCTTTAAATGTTTTATTATATTTGCACACAATTTAATTATAAAAACATACATGTAAATAAATAATGGGAAATTTCTCTGCATGTCTTTTGATTGGAATTTGAATATAAAGTCATGCTTTTGTTATGTGACATATGAGCATAAATGTGTGTGAATGTACATACACATACATACACACACACACACACACACATACACATATATACACATCATAATAAGCATTTTCTTCCAGCCCCTGCGTACACACGCTCTCCTAAAATATCCCCCGTCTTGACAGTGTCAGAGTTTTACGCTGCGTCTCGACTGAATGAAGTTGCTTAATGACGCACAGCTAATCATGCAAAATTAAAATTGGGTCTCGGAGATGAGGAGAGGAGGGGTGGGGGGGGGGAGTGTAACAAATCACATGGTACCATCCTGTGATGAACGATACAATGGTGTGCTCCTCTAACTGAAGCTAAATAAAATTTGCCTGCAAGGCTTCTTAAGGAGGGGAGAAAAAAAAACCTCTTGACACATATTGACTAGTTTTCTCTCTTTTTTAATCAAACCTGCGATATTCAATTATTTTTGGTGACATTTAAAACATTTAGTGCTGCCATCCCCAGAGCACAATTACCGCGGCCAGAGAGCCCAAATCAAGCGGTTACAGGGCGTCTTAACCCTCAAATTTTTAACACGGACAAATAAATGAAAGATAGTAAATTAATTTCACCAGCATCTATTAGATATGAAAAACAGGCGGAGGGGGGGGGGGGGGGGGGGTAAGCAGACGCAAGAAAAGAAAAATCTATCACGAATATCACTAATGATTGTGCTAAAAACAGCATAAATTATGCATATTACCTCCTCTCTAGTAATAAATGTTTTATCATTTTCCCTGCATAAATGCTCTGTACTTTCAAAGGAGCAATGAGGAGTCCTGCCAAGATCTGTGGAGATCCTCGCAATAAATAAAAGAATCGGCCTGACCCAACAAATGCAATTCAAGGTGTGTTCTGCATAGCTAATATACCCACAAGAGCCTTTTTAATTCACACACTCCACAGCTCCAACCTCATCGCCTCTCTGTCATTCATATACTCATTAAAACACCTTTTTTTTTTCTCCCCTCCTTTCTTCCCCATTACACATTTTGTTCCTCTCAGGAAATGATTACTGGATGTCTCATATTTCATCGTATTAAAATATAAACAATATTAATTATATTAATGGGAAGTGCTTCCCCGTATAATAACCCTAATCTCATGTAATGTTTAGAGCGGATTCATTTTTGAGCAATATTTTCATTTATTTCTCTGACAGGGCTGCCATCCTCCTTCGCCTAGATTAAGCACATCAATTTTGTCACCTGCTCTGCATGGGCAATTAGTACGGCGCTTTGAATAAGAGTATACAGTAGCGAGACAGCTTAGCGTTGAAAAATAACACCGATAATCAAATGCTCGACACAACAAAGAAGATGTCTTCTAATCCGTGGCTGCTTTTCAGATCAGTAAATGACATTTTAACGGCACGGGGCTTTCTTCTGCTTCTTAAAAAAAAAAAAAAAAAGGGAGGCAGAGGCAGCGGAGGGAGCGTTTTAACGCCGTCCAGAAGGACGCTAGGCAGGGGAAAAAAAAAAAAAAGAGAGAGACTTAAGTTACACACAGGGTGACAGCTGCCCACGCCATGGTCAACAAACAACCAACAAGACACGCAGCCACAAACAATGGCAGCTATTAAAACAGCACCAGCAGAGAGAGAAAAGAGACTGAATGAAAGAAAGAAAGAAAGAAAGAAAGAGAGGAAGGTGAAAAGAAAATAAGAGGAAAGAGGGAGCAGGAGAGAGAGAGAGAGAAAGAGTGAAGACTAGGCGCTGATGAATCTCTCTTGAAGAAACACAAAGCTGCCGTAGAGCTCAGGCGACTAATGAGTATTCAAATTAGGCATAAATTTTACATGCCCTGTGTTTTAAATATTCAGAGAAAGAGTGCCTGATTGCCTTTACTCGAATTTTAAGAACAATCTAATGGAGTGTTTTTAACAGCAATGAAGAACTTAAAAGAAAAAAAAAGAAAAAAGTTTGTCCATCCAAAATCAACTCTACAAACCACCAATTAAAATCCTGGAAATTCAAATACGGTTTCAGAAAAAGACAAGATGTTAATGTTGTTCTGTAGAAATTAAATTCCAATGTAATATTAGCATGTTACCCAGAAGAATGGCTCCAGCCTTTGTTTCATATTTATTTATTTCTTTCTGGGGGTGAAAAAAAAAGAAAGATCAAAAATGTATAAGACGCCTGCCACATGTTCTTCAAAATCCAAACCTGATTTTCTATTAATGCTCCCCGAATACTGATGAGGTCATTAAAGACGCACACATCATTAACACCATATTTACCTCCAAATCCACATTATCCAAAAGTTGAATGTAGGTGTGTAACTGGAAATAATATGCATGCAGATGTATGCAAAGTGTATTCAGGGAGATCAGATGGTGCTTTAACCTTAATGACAGCGGTGAGATAAATTAATTAGCCATCTAACAGCAGCATTCAAATCTGCCAATTACAATGTCAATTAGAAACACACCCTCGCCTGCATTCGTTTCCACGCCACGAAGCATGGGAGGAGTGTGTGTGCGTGCGCACGACACGGACTGGAGGAGTGTCACTACTCACTGTACGGGCTGAGAGAGATGGACAGTGACAGGAGAGAGAGAGAGGGAGAGAGAGAGAGAGAGAACGAGAGGGAAAGAGAGATGTGTTCATCACATACACCTCTGTCTCTGTAGACACACATACACACTGGCCCTAAGGGCTAGCAGCCTGTCACTGTATCAGACCGTCCTTTCCTAAAAAACCCACCGAGCCAGAAGGTTAGCCCCACTGGAACAATATTTACAGCGCCGGCTAGAGCTGCTGTGCCTGTAACTTCTTAACAGCCGGGCTACCTCCTCAGTATCGAGGGCCGTGTGCAAACTGGCACCGTCCACTAAAAAGCCTCTCTCTGTTTTCCTAACCGAGATGCTAATCAGGCGCGTGCGATCACTTACTACGTCCGTGAGCGTGCTGACGGTCCCCGTCATGTAAATTCTACATACGTAGGGCTAGAGGAAAGTCTGTCAAACAAAGGGGAGGGGGGGCATGTTCCAAAAACCCCCTCACAGACCTGCCTTAGAAAGAGTTGACTTGATAAAAGCCCATCACTGCAGCTCTTATATAAAGAGATATTTGCCTCCATCTCTTTGTTTTTTTTTTTCTTTCTTCTTTTTCGTAATGCTGTAACAGTGCCGCAATGTCTGTGCAAATGTTTGCTCTCGAATTCGTACGACGTGCGCTTCTGTCTTTTCCATCAGGTGAAAAATCCCAGACAGAATCCTGACATCGCATTCAGGGCTAGGGCTGAGATTTTCGGGGTGGGGGGGGGTATATATTTATATATATATATATGAGCAGACGGAGGACGGTGTGGGAGGGGAGCGAGCCACTTACAGCCCAGATGTTTCACGCAAACACACCACAGGCAGGTGCGCGTGATCACACGCACACACACCCACGTGCAAACCGATTCGATAAGCTGACTCCAAAGACGTTAATGTTGACTCGTTAGCTAACATGACGATGCTTTGACGAGATGCGCTCGCTCGACTGGACTTTTTCCGAAATCACAGCCCAATGCTTCAGCATCGCCTTCAACGCTACAGCAACAGATTTCATTTCTTAATAAAAGATGCCCCCTTTGGCTAAAGTAGCTGCCCGCTCCACCTAAAAAGGACATGGAACAGAGCCTGAAAGCATCACACTCTGCCATTCATGAAGTCTGTTCATTACCAGGACATTGCTCAGGTGCTAGGAATTCTAACAGAGGAGGAGGAGGAGGAGGAAAAGAAGAAGAAGAAAAAAAAAAAAAGCCTAAAAATTACATTTCACAGTCTGCTAGCTACTCCCACTCCGATCCAGTTAAGATATGGATACTGTTTAAAATAATCACAAATTCTGTGCTCCACTGAAATTAATTCATCATTGCCGTAAGTTACAATGCATACAAAATAAAGAAGTGCAGCACCCTAACGTGCTCAAATATTTAATAGTTGGGATTGCTTAATAAATCAAAATGCCAGATTTGCACCATTTGAAGCACGCCGGTCTGGCCACGCCAGCTGAAGTGCGCGTGTGATGATTCCGTGCCTCTGATCCCGCCGCTCTGCCGCCCCGGACGCAGGTACTGAGGAGGACGGGAGAATTACAGCGACTAATAAACAGCATGTCTATAAAAGCCGGCTTTAAGGCGCAGGAGAATAAATACAGACACTTTTAACATTCAAAAGTCCTCTGAAGATTAACAATGCACGCCAGATGATCTTTTTTGGCTTTAAAGGGCCACCATACAGAGAGTTAACGACTCCCATATAAACCTGAGTAATAGTGCGGCGCTCCTCTCAGATAGGAGGATTTCAAAGTGATTCACAATGGACGAGATTGCCTTGGAAAGAGAGAGTGGGCGAAAAAAAAAAATTATATTTACAAAATCACTGCCTCCAAAATGAAAGGAGCACGGGAATAATGAGCTAGTTTTTTTTTTTTTTCGATTAACGTTATGCAAAGTAACAGAATCAAATGTTGTTATCTGTGGTACGAGACGGCACACTTAGAGGGGGGGAAAAAAAGAAAAGAAAGAAAAAAAAAGCAGTCAAATTTCAATTCATCATTCCAGCCAACAATAAATAGTCTTTATGTCATATGAGTCATTCGGCGGAGAGCGCTAATTCAGTTCTATTTACATTAGTAGAACAAGAAAAGGCAAAGGGAGATAAAAGAAAGAATGGAAAGAGAGAAAAAGAGACAACTGAGTCAGTCTTTGTGTGACGGAGTGAGACGCAGCGAGAGCTCGAAAAAGGTGCCGGTGAAATAAATGCGTGTGCTTCATAAAACTTGTACTACCACATTTCGCCAACTGCTCGTTCTGCCTCTACCCAGCTGAAATGAGAACCACCTTCCTGACTCAACAAACGGCCGCAAATATAGATCTGTTTTAATTTGGATGGTCCTCTAGAATGTGGAATTATTATAAATACTTTAGCTTTGAAGCAAGTAGGGCGAAATATGGAGCGTCTAAAATGGGCATTGTCTTCTCAAGCGCCGCCATGCTCCACTCCTCAGTTCTCTCCATATAATTAAAATTTTAGCCAGCAAAAGCACCTCCCTGTAGGAGAACAAGGCTCAGAAAGTAGGTGAACAGACAGTGACACTATCTAATCAAGCAGTCCACCCGTTTTCATTTTGGGTAATTTCTTTAATTAACTCAGCCCACCTAATCATCAGTAATTGACCTATAAAAGGGGGAGGCCCCATTGTCTGCTCCAATCAGCATTGGCAGGAGAACAGTTCTGAGGCAAAAGCTCTCTCTCTCTCTCTCTCTCACTCACACTCACTCGCTCGCTCACTCACTCACTCAAAGCTCTATTTATCCATCTTCCTGGACTATTTACCCGACTCAAATGCATATTTCATTTCACCGTGGCATTGTTCTGGTCCAATTATCCTCAGTGTCACTGTTTTCTTTTTTTTTTGTGCATGGTGTAGGGGTTAGGTATTAAAAGGGGGGGCATTGACTTTCTCATGCCAGTGCTGAGAGGTGCTTACGAGTCCTATGGCAGGGAAGGTGAGGGGCAGACAGTGGCGCTAACGACGGCCCGGCCACACTGCCACGCAGCTGCGCAGCCATAGAGACATAGCTCATAGTGACGTTTCCAGTTATTTGGGGCTGATTAGGGTCATTATGTCCCTGGCTCTGATTTATGTTGTCATTCCCTCTCCCCAGTCCTGCATCGATAGATCTTAATGAATTGGTAAATAAGGGTGAAGATTATACTTGACAACAGCGCAACATTTCTCATTCATACCAGACAAGATTTATGTAACCAATTAGGGCCGTAACAGGCGGGATTGGTCAAGAGAAAAATAATCTTTCCAGAGGAAAATTACCCAAGTCTAACCCTCGACAAAACAGATAATGGGCAGTCTTTAGCGGCGGCTTAGTCACAGGCTAGGCCAACCGGGCTGAAGACTCCTCCAAAGTGCACTTACAAAAGGAAGCTGCTCTTTTCCCTCCCAGAGTTTTTAAATTGATTTTTTTAAAAATCCAAGCATCATGCTTTACACAGTGAAGTGAAGCCACACTACATTTCAGCACACACGCCTAATCAGCCTTCCTAGTACCTAAAGCCCACTCGATGGAATCAATAGATCAAAAATTTAACTCTCGCCAACAAAGGAGCCCTCAGATGTGCAAATGTAAATTCAGGGAGATGGGTTAGTTTTAGCATTATAGATGCTCCCAAAAAGAACTTAAATAAATAAATAAATAAATAAATAAATAAATAAATAAATAAACTACAAATCAATCTCTTTTCATAGAGTCCACTTAGGGTTATGCTGGCATATGACTGGGGGTCCATTTGCATTTTTTAATAATCTCTTATTTCAGTTATTACATTTTCACTTGTGCAGTGCGAGTAATCAGTCGCTCTGCTCTTTGTCATTAAAACATCAGATAAAAGTGCTGATCATCAATGGGGAGCGACAGGCCAGGAGGAGCCGAAGGGCGGGAGGGAACAGAGGTGGAAAATGAAAGCAGATAGAGTGCTGCTGCAGCCAGCTCATCCAGCTTCCCCCCTTCAAGCACATGCAAATGAGCCTGCGATGCTTAACTGCATCATTTATGGGGATAATAGCAGCATCATCATTACGGGACTCAAATTAAATTACATCACAATTAGCATAACAAAGTGATTGGTTAAACTTTCAAAATAAATACCCGGCTCGGTTAATGAACGGTGTTAATTGGCCCGGGTGCATTCTAAATAAAACATGTAGGTAAACATGTGTTTTAGTTAAACAATTTTAAAATTCATTGTTTTTAGAGAGCGAGCGAGAAGCGAGGAGAGGGAGGGGAAAGAAGGGGGGGAAAAAAGGCTCCAAACAGAATATTGCCGAGGGGATTTGTAAGCTGAAATATAAAATGTGTAGCATTTAATTTCATTGCACTAAAGAACCTATTATATTCAGACTCTTGAGAACAATGTGAATTATCTGTCTTCAGAATGGAGTTGGACCAATTCTCCATACGAACTAATCACATAGCTCATTATGCATCGAGGTATTAAATTATGAAGAAGAGCCCTTCTGCATTCCAGCACAAGCCCTATGAAATGTTAATAATATGCTCACAATAGCCCAATACCATGCCTTGCTCACCCTCATGAATATTTAAGTAAACAAATTATCCGCCCGCCTTTGATAGTGATAATTAGTATTTCACTGCTCATAATTTTACTGACCCCTCCTCCTCAAAGTGGGATAGGCTCTATAAAGTTCTGGATGACTGCGGAAAATCTAAATAACTCCTTCAAATAAAAAAAAAGAGGGGAAAAAGGTTCACCGTAGTAAAACAGATATATGCAACTCATTAATATTTTACCACTATTAGCTTATTAAAGACACATAATGGCTGGCCTCCTCTTTTCCTTTTACACATCTACCACCAGAAGACAGTGAAGTACAATAAAAACATTAGTTTCACCTCTTGGTTTTAATGATTGTGGATTGCCCTATTAGCACGTTGTAAACTTCGCAGCAGCACATTCCTACGCGCGGAGAACACTTGAAATAAAAGCACACACACCAACGAGGCAAAGTTGAACTACTCTGTTCTGCAGCACGCGCGCACGTGTGTGCGCTCGCACACACACACACATCCATTCATCACCGTGATTGCCATATCAGCAGTAATTAACCCAGAGACAAAAGCAAATGGAACAAGCCGAAGCAGGACGGATCCTCCGCTCGCTAAAGCGGCAGGAGCGAGGGACGGGGGTAGAGGGAAAGGAGGGAAGGGAGAGCGGATGAAGAGATGGATGGAGAGGTCGGCTTTACCTGCATGTGAGCGGGGACGGGGCTGCTGTGCTGTGCTGTGCTGTGCTGTTTGGCGGCGCGCTGGCGGCTGCTGTCACGGGCAGCGACGTGCTCTTATCTGTGTCATCACTCCAACTGTGTTTATACAGTCTGGCATCATAAACAAGCACCTCGCTCGCCCCCGTCCCTCGCACGCTGCTCATGCATACTTAAGTTACCGGTGCACCCATTAGGAGAAAAAAAAAAAGAAAGAAAGAAAAAAAAAGGACCCCTCTCTCCTGACAATTATTCCATCATTTGCACTTGTCACCGGGCAATTACAGTGGCAGACAGACAGACAGGGGCCCAATAGGAGACGCTGGGGTTTTTGGGGGGGAAAGAAGAAGTAGCAGCAACGTGCCCGGCCCGGCAGAAAGGGGGGGGGGGCGAGGGGTGGGGGCAAAAAAAGTGTCCGAAATGGAAATCTATTGCCCCGACCGGCTGTCTATCTCCTTTTCTGTCACACTGGAAGTAACCAGACCATCATACGACGCATCTCTCATGAAATATATCACAATGACTTATCGTTTCCTTTACTTTTACGTGTAAACTGCTTGACAGTTATTTCTAACCTTTTTTTAAAAATCCCTCTACATTTTCTTTCCCTTTTTCTTAAGTGCCGCTCCTCTCTTTGGTGAGTTACAAAGAGAGAGGTGAGTGAGTGAGTGTGTGTGTGTGAGTGAGACTGCGCTGTGGCGATGCTGTGTGTGTGTGTGCGCGCCTCTCTCTCAGAGGCTGTGCGGGGAGCTGCTCCTCCGCTCGCGCTCTGCCAAGCGTCCCTCGCTCCGAGAGAGCAGCGGCAGACGCACACACGTTCTCTCTCTCTCTCTTTTTCTCTCTCTCCCTCTCTCTGTGCAATGCTCCTGCTTTCGGACTCCGGCTGTGTGGACTTAACAAAGGCTGGGGCTTTCCTTAAAAGAGAAAAGGTACGTTTGCCTCTTTTCTGTTGTAGCCCGCATGCGTTTAAATGAGAGTAGTCTAGTCAGCCGGTTAGCCGCGGCAGAAGCATGACCGAGGGAGCGTTCTTCTCCTAAACAACAATTAGCCACCTCTTGTCTTTAACTGCCGGGAAACAACGTAGCCTTAAAAAAAAAAAAAAAAACAGCATGCCACATAGCTAGCATACGCCTCGGAGCAATATACAAACACATCAGCACTCAGAAGCTGTCAGACGTAGAGAGAGAAAAGTAACCTACCTTTTAAACAATGACTGAGAATTCCACTCCTCAAAGGTAGAGTCATTTGAAGATATTCTTAGAAGCCTTGGAGCATTAATATGAATCAAAATGAAGGAAAAAGAATGCCACTGGTAGGCAACAGCATCAGAGAGAGTGAGAAAAAAATAGAAAAGGGGGGGGAGAGAGAGTGGTGGTGGTGGTGGAGGGGGGGGGGGGGGGGACTAGCTGACGCTCACTGTCAAAGCCATCATCAAAGAACTATTTACAGCAGTATTTACACGACAGCCGGAGCAGCCTCTGCCCGATCACGTCCCGCAGCCGCTGCATTTTACTTGCGCACGTAATTAAAACAAAATCAGCCAGACCTCTGATTGTTTTGGCACATGGGGACTAATCGTACACAAAAAATCAAGCAATATGATGGGGTGGGTGGGGGGTGTTCTGGGGGCTGGAGGTATTGGTAGTTTGGTTGGCGGGGGTGGTAGTGGTGGGGGGGGGGGGGTGTAAGGGGAAGGGGCTCAGAGGACTTCTCTTTTTTTTTTTCCTCTCCTTTTTGTGGTGGTGGTACGGCATAGTGACCTGGTGTAGTCAAGAAGGAGCAACCTTAAACAACTGGTGACTTTCTCGTACTCTTTTTCAGAATAAAACACGTACATAACAATAAAGTAAGAACACCATCCACCAGTAGAACGTGTCAGTCTCTTAAGCAGGCGCTAACCACTCTAATAAATATGCTTAAAAACGAAAGAAAGAAAGAAAGAAAGAAGGAAGGAAGGAAGGAAAGAAAAAAAAACTCCTTACAGAGGAAATATGTGAGTGGAGGAGGAGGAGGAGAAGGAGGAGGAGGAGGGAAAACGCAAACCAGACAAGCTTTTTCACAGCTTTTTCCCGCGTCAGATAAAGCTTGGAAACCACTTCACAAAGGCAAATTTGTCTTTACAGATGTTAATCAAGCCTCAGTCTTTTCCAGCAGCGGATTCCTCCATTTACTAACCTTAATTAGAACCGCAGAGCAGGGGCTTCTGCCAGGCAGCCATCAGAGTGATGTATTGACATATGTGGCGTACTGTAAACAGTACACACCAGCAATGACATGGAACATCTTTGGCTAATGGTGTTTGTCAACCCTTTTGTCAATTCTGCTTTTTTTTTCCCCCCTCTTCCCCCCCACTCCCCTTGCATGCCACAGATGTTTTTCTTAGTCGCTCCAACAGACAGGAATCTACTTGCAGAGAAGAAAGCCCTCGCTCTCCCCCAGGAGTGGTGTACAAAGGCCGGTCTGCACACAGCAGATGCAAAAAGCAAGTCCATCTGCTACCAGCTCCCTCTGCCACATGGACTTGGGGAGACTGAAGAGAGTGAGGCTTGTCTGGCTGGGTGCGTGTGTACACATAACTGGGAGAGGAGTAAGGGAGCCAGCTGTTTATGAACGAGTAACTCAAAAAGCGTGTGTGTTCGGCGAGACACTGCTAAGCAGAGAAAAGGGAGTGAAAATGATTTAGAGGGATCAAAATATTGGTGTTTCCACTACGATTTATTTAGAAATGACATAAAAAGACCAGCCCACTCATGAAATCAATAATCTCGCTTACATGTGCACATACTGCCAAGCTAAAACGTACACGCTCGTCTCATATAGCAACACAAACACTGCGAGAGTGTGAGCAAGAACTTTCATGTTGTGCGAGATCCACCCAAGGCAGGCATGACAGATTTATTTAGTTAAAAGATCTAGACTCCAATGCGGTTCAGGACCACTCCGCTCCGAGCGCTTTTCTGGCATGATTTAACAGGCTCTGAATAGTGTCTGAATAGTATCTACCGGCTGAACTGGAGCATATTTTACCAGTATGATATCATTAGAACTGCTGATCTGAGGCCAAGATCTGTGACACAGTTTTTATTGGCCTCCACCCCGTGCGCTGGGATAAACACTAAACAAGGCAGAGCAAAGATTGCTACATCAAATAGCAGCTGCTGATGGCTTTAAGCCATTGACATTAGTCTGGCTAGCATTTCATTATAAATGAACATTTCAGCTAAGCTATGATGATGGCCCTCTCCATCAGTTCAGCTGCAATTTTAGCACTGTTCGCTGCTTCCTCGTGTGTGTGTGTGTGTGTGTGGTGTTAATTTTCTCCCTGCTTTCTCTGTCTCTCTCTTTTATTCTCCATTTTGCAGAGCCTTGGACTGCCAAGGTCAATGAGGACAAACAATCCCAGCAGCAGCACTTGAACGGTGGCAGAAGAAAGCGTGTGGCTGGTTGGTGGGGTTGGTTTGGGGGGGTAAACGGGGTGCAGCGCACGTGGTGGTCACCGCCATGCCTGTGGTGCTTTCCGTCTCCAAGCGATGGCATAATTTCCATAGCAACCCCCTCAAACGATTCATTTTCAATTAAAGCAGACACAAAAACGTGCTGCCCTGAGACAGCAGACAGTGTCAAGAGCCCATCTTCATCTTCCTCGCTCCTTCACAGGGGGGGTGGGAGTGGGGGGGTGTTGGCGTGGCCTCCCTGATCCCAATGCCACCCGCCTGTCTTACAGTAACAATCACACAGCCCTGCCTAAACCGATCATTTAGAGCACAAGTCTTCGAGCACGCACCAGTATCGAAACCGATTGTGGCGTAACATAATAGCATACATCGTGAAACGCAGATGAATGGACGCTTCTTGAGCAAGGCAAGGCCACGCGACTTAGCTCGTGTGCAGTCATTGAGAATTTGATGCGCTTCAGGCCTCGCAGAATTGCCACAAGCACCAAAGCTGTTCTCTCTGGTTGAAGAGTTATCCACTTGAGTTCATCTCCACCTCCATTCTCCCTTCCCCCCCGCCTCATGTCCGAGTCAAGCAGTATGCACACGGCACTTGTAAACATTGCCCTAATAAACTCACGGCGTGTTGGTGTCTGTCCCCCGCCCATAGACCAGCCTTTATTTGCACACGTGTGGGATTTCAATAGAATGTGACATTTAAACAAAGCAAATTCAAATATAACTCAGCCACTAACCACACTAAGTTCAGTCTAACCAAACATTATCAGCATCATCACAGATCAGATCCGGTGCTTTAGTGGCCATATATGCGGGGCCAAAGTAAAGCAACTGGTTTAAATGTGGTCCAAATAGCGAACAAGCTAATTCCTAAATTCACCAATTACTCAAATTTCTCACCAAAACACGTAAACAACTCAAAACTATGCACAAAGATCATCACCAGAGAAAGTTACAAGTTCTACGCTCACACAATCCCTCCAGTTCAATATTCCTCTGTACAGTGCTGTGTGAAGAAACACTGGCTCCCTCTCTTTTAGTGCTTGTTCTCTTACACAAAACACTCAGACCGCTTCCAAGGTGCGAGTATGTTTGTCTAATTACGCCACATGGGTTGAAATGTCCAGAAATAGTTCCTTTGTGCAGAAGTCTATGCACTTGTGAAAAAGAAAAAAGATTAATAACAAACTAATAGGAGCAATGAGTCTTCAGCTTAATGATGTTCTTCATCATACATCAAAATGGCCTGAAATGGACCATTAGAACACAGTGATGACATAAGGGGGAGCTAAACATTGTAACGTACTGTATTTAAGCTCTGGAGTATCCATGGCAACTTGCCTGTGCCTTGCAAGGCATAGCTTTAATGAAATCCCTATTAAGTAGCCTATAATGATAGTGTCCAAATATATTTGCATATATATTTCAGAAGACAAGGGGAGGTGGGGTGGCGGCGAAGCAAAGCCCAACAATAAGCACGGCGAGCACGTGTATGCTTAATCTTTAACATTAATCTGGAAAGTAACAAGCCTGGAGCACAGGAGCAAGAGACAAATCTCAAGACAGACACAATGCACATCAAAATAAGCCGCTATCCGGGCGGGTAAATAAGCCGCGCCATTAAAACGCTAATTAAGGCCGGTGGGCGCGAGTGCGAGGAGGCCTCCTGCGGAGTCGGGGCCTGCTCCTCTCCGCTCGCCTTGCAGGATCCCTACACGGGAGTTCGCACACGTGACTTCCATTTGCGACTCTGGCCGGCCGCCCAACAGGACATCCCCGAGTGAGTGTTTGCTCGACTCAATATCAACAGGGCGAGTAAGCAGCTCCAGGGAAGGGCCCTGATTCAGTTCCTATTGAAAATAAACCAGCACCCATCGGTAAGGGCTGGAATATCGACATGCACAAGCAGGAGCCACATATAGCACTCAGTAGCGCTCACTCTTTCTCTATCTCTGTCTCCCTCTCTCTCTCTCGTGCGTGCTTAATGATACCTGCACCACTCCAGCAGCTGGAGGGAGAATTGAAGTATACATTACAGCAGAGAAATAAAAGAGATAGAAATGATAGAAGTCAGACAGTTCAAGCTGACCGGCCACTTCAAACAGAAAGCCCTGGCGAACGCGACAGACACTCCAGGTTAAATTGGCTCTTCTGCACCTTCCCTTAAAATGTGGGTTTCTTCAAAAGCGCATTTGAATTAGGCGAGTTGATGAAATCAAAGACTTGACTGTGTGGGTAAATTTATACAAGCAAGTACACCTCACAGCAGTTTACCTATTATGCGGCAGATTGGAGCAAGATGAAAGCATGCTGCATGACAGCCTACTTCCCTTTTCACACACGAGATATTATCATATTGTAAAGGCTGCAATTTGTATTAGATTCACTTTGGGGGAAAACGTAGGTGACAGGACTTGATACGCTCACGGGCTGCCAAACTTGTAATCAGATGAAAGGATATGCGATGAGGACTGTATAACAACCACTCCACACACCCAGCACGATGACAAATAAAAACAAAAAAAGACTCAATATGCTCATTCTACAATCCATTTTGGCTGAGAACTCTGAAATAAACAGAACCCCCCCACACACACACAAAACCAAGACAGCATCAGGAAGAGAAGAAATAACATACTTTTGCAGTTGACATGTGATTCACTGGAATTAAGTGCAAGTTTAATGCAATGAGAGAAGAGAGAGAGAGAGAGAGAGAGAGAAAGAGAGAGAGACAGAATCCAAAATATTCTCATATTACATCAGGGCTCGGTGCTACCATTAACCTCCTTCATTCAGCAGTTTAAGTCTATTCAAACAGACACAAATGAAAGCAAAAAAAGCAAGAAAGAGAAAAAGAGAATTAATTCAGGAAAATGGCATCCCACCAAAAGAATAATAAACTCATTATATGGAAATTTCAAACTTAACCGTTCTCCACGCCGCTGCTAATTTAAACCTAATTTTTACTAGCCACTAATTCGGCGAGGGCGGAGAAAGGAATTACATCTGGAGGTAATTCACTGCATGGAACTGAGCCCAGTGGAGGCTACCCAAAGAGAGAGAGAGAGGGAGAGAAAGAGGGAGAGAGAGAGGAGTTGAAGGGGTGGTGGTGGTGGTGGTGGTGGTGTGGGGGGTGGGGGGGTGGGGGGGGGGGGGGGGGGGTGTTCCGGTCTCTAAAAACTGCAGAATGTTTTCATGGTGCTGTCATCGGACAGGGCTTAGAGCAGACCTAGGTGTTGCATGTGCGGAGAAACAGGCAGGAATAGACTCTCAGCTCGTCCCAGGAGGAGTCCAGAGCACTTTCTGCTGCGCAGTGGGGCAAAGGTCATTTCAGACTCCTAGTGAACTGGAGGATGGTGCAAGTGGGTCAAATCTAATCGCACAGTTTTTATACCGCATTTACACAGCTATGCAAGAGGTGTGTTCAACATCACTACCCAGAGGTTTCTACACAGTTAAAGCTGCAGTTCAACTGCTGTAAACATGTTCAGAAAAAACAACTGCTAGTAGGGCTGGTCAGTATGACTGTATATTTATGGTTATCATGAAGTCTTACTTCCAGCAATATGTCACACTATGTATTACTTAAAACATAAACTGCAGGTTTGATTACTCAGCACAGTATGTAAAATACTGAGCACATCATTGGATTCACAGTATCTTGATACTACATTTTTGCCATATTGGTATTTAATATTTTGAAAATTACTGATGATGATTTTTATAATGGGTGTGATAAGTGTGAATTATTTATAATGTAAAATATATAAAACTGTTATTAATGTGAAACATAAGAAAGTAAATAAAAATAATCAAAAATATTTTTTTTTGGAAACGCTCAGCATGTATTATTTTTTAAATCAGTCAAAACTGTAAATAAAAATGGGAATAAAATGATAAAAACAGTGAACGCAGTGTGTGACCTCTTTTTGCCACGTTCTACTTGTATCAAGCCGTTTTTCTTCAACTCTTCTTCAAATTTTTTATTCTGCAAAATTTCAACACTTAATAGAGGCCCGCTGTTGCAAATGAATGGCTAGACTTCTTTTTCTTCCAAGCCAGCAAGTAATAGGTGCACATCGCCTCCTAGTGTACCAAAGTAGCAACTGTTCAGAGTTTAAACCACTTCTTGACTACGTTGTTGTTGTTTGCAATATGGCAGCTCTAAGTGGGTGTGTAATCCAGTCAAACGCATTCTGAATGGCTCTTCTTCCATCTGTTTTTCATGTAAATTGCACAAAAGATGAAACTTTACTGAAGTTTAATACTCTGTGCCTTATTGCCTTGCAGTAAGTAACACAGTAACACAGTAATGACGAGCAGCCATATGGCAGAGTTAGGTCTGAATAACTGACAACTTTCTAAATTTCACTGCTGCAAACTTTCTTTCTAGCAGGCAGGTCAGGTCTTTCCAACTTTCCTACTGATGCAGTGGAGTTACTCATGCATCGGCTAGTGCAGACTACAGCAAACTGCAGTGTTGCACGTTTTGCTTAATCTACAGAGACTAACCGATCTGCATTACTATACATTGCATATAAACACATGCTGTTGCAGAGACCTAGAGAAAGAGGGATGCTTCAACATGAGAATGTAGGTGCATGGAAATCGGAAAACTGCAATAATTCCCAACCCCAATCACAGCCCATAATAGGAATGTTACGCAGTGTGTAAAAGGCGGCTGCTGCTTGTGAATGTGATGGCCTTACAGCAGAAAGAAACGAAAGGCTATGTCTTGGCCGTTTTGACAGCGAGCGTAGCGAACACGGACGCCAACCGCACGCCTCTCCTGCCGGTCCAGGTGGGAGGGGAATGAGAAGTTTGGGATCCAATAATCCAGAGTGAAAAGTGGCTCAAAGAAGACATTTACATTCGATACAGAGCCTGGCAGAGCCCCCCCCCCACTCCCCACCACCTTCACCTCCTCTTGAGGTGAACAGAAAATGTGTTTTCCAAATGAAAATAAACTGAGGCTGGCTGGTTTGAGGCAGTTAAACTCAGGAATATGAGATCAAATAAAGGCTCCTGTGGAGTCTGAAAGGAGAAATGAAATCGCTTCTGAGGGGAGATGTACTGGGTAATAAAATCACTCCTTTATATCTTCCTAAACGGCACATGTTCCTCAGGAGTGGTTAAGCTTTTGCACCGCGGTCAAAGACAGTATGCAAGTGGCAATTTTTACTTCCCAAAGATTCCCCCCACCGATATCCTTCTTCAGTCTTGTGCTCTGCAATTTGGCCGAGGCGGCGAACTCTTTCACTGTCAAGTTGGAGGGAAACTTTTTGCGACAATTGCTTTAATGACATTCCGAGTCAGACAGCGGGTGAAAAGTCCATATTCCATCAGGTAGAAATGACCGTAATAGCATTGCCATTGGTTCAAAGGCCTCCGGTTCAGGCTGCAGTGGTTATAGAATACATGCTCTTGATTGGGGACCACTGATGACATACTGCACAAACAAAAAAACACTTTCATTCTGCGGGGTCTGACAGTGCATGTACCTCTTTTCTCCCGCACTCATTCTCGCCCGTCCATTCGGCCGCCCATAAACGGATTGACAGCAGAATTGCGGTGCATTACCAAAAACATGTAATTGATTTGTCTTTGAAAAGGTAGCCACAATAAAATTCCGACCGCATTTTAGCCACGCCAGTGGGCTATATTGAAGGGCATTAGCAAACGGAGGAATACATTATAAATTATAATACAGCGGTTATTACAGTTCCAATAAAAAGGGTTTAGAAAGTGAAATGAGCCACTTATCAGTTTGCTGGCACACTACCTTAAAAGCAGTCCGTGTTCTATAATTTAAGCGCGGAATCGCAGTCTGTGGTGACACTGAAAACAGGACTGAATGTTCACATTTTCCTCAACGCAAATGGCTTCCATTAATTCCTGGACTAGCAGAAATTGTAACTGTTTATGCCAGAAAATGAAAAGAAAAAAGGTGTGGGACTTAAAAGCGCTAGCGTTTGCACAGAAACACACGGATCCTGTATCAAACAACAAGCAATCAAAAACCCAACAAACAACAGACAAACGAAAACTACTTCAAATCCTTAGAAGGAAGATTCAATTTGAAGAAGAGGGCATTACAGATATTTTCGTAAATGTATCCTTTTAGCAATCAAAATGCCTGATGGGAACCAGAGCTGAGAACGAAAAAGGAAAATTATGAGTTTATCAAGCCTGAAGTTTTCATCAAGCGGCAACAAAATAAGGAAAATGAAGAAAGTAAAAGTAAAACTGCCACTGAAAGGGTGCAGTACAGCATAATGCATGCTTGCCAAAGTTTGTGAATCTTTAGGTACACAAACGTTTATAGAGATTATAGAAAACCCACAAAAAAGTCCTGAGTGAGAGGCGCCTCATATCTTTCAGTTACACAACATTTGCAATGTTATTATGGATCTTTCTATTTACCACACTGTGACTAACACATATTGTTTTGTAGTCACTGCAGTCATTATTATGCTACCAAACTGTATGCTTTGTGGTAGTTCAGATATTCTCTGTCACCCACACACACATGCACGCACGCACACATACATTACAGGCACATTTTCATAACAGACATATCAGAAATCGAGCAAATCAGGGATCGTCCCCCCGGAGCCCAAGGCAGCCTCTGAGAAAGTTGTGAAAGTTACAACCGTGGGCGATTTTAATTTTCACATCCAAACTCAATCACACTCCATGACTACACTGCTTATTCCCACTACCAGACACCTACAACTTTTTTTTCATTATTCCACTTAAGAGTTCAGCACAGACTTCTTTTTTTTTGCAGCCTTCCCCGAAAGAGTGATGGAAAAAAAAGGAGGGATGTGCATGACAGTTTAAAAGTGCCCAACAGCTGCTGCCGGGCCATCTAAAAGCACATACACCATCCACCTCCCCAAACAAACAGAAGACTCGACTTCAAATACATAGCTGGACTATTAGGTAATCCCTCCTTTGTTCGGATTCACTGAGGCTCGATGGCCAGCCTCCATCTTCCCCACTGCTCCGACTGAAGCTTTAAACTAACAGCGGAACTCTGAATGCCAGCATACAAACAGGCCCGCGGTAAATAACCTGGATGACCGCAGAAATATGCGTGACATATCGCGCGTCAGAATAACATGATGGCTTTGCTGCTTGCGTTTAGTAATTGTGACAGGACGCCATCAGAAGAAGAGCCGAACAGCAGGAGAGGGGCCTGAACAGGGTTCTATTGTTTGGCCTGGACAAATCTGGGCTTTCCTTCAGGACATTCAATACTCTGCAAGTAGCAAGGCATGTCTACGGTAGTGCACTCTAGCTTACTTTTGCGGATATATAAGCTGCTAACTGGGTTTAGGACTGTTTACAACAAGCCAAAATATTTTAAATGAATCAACTATGAAGGCATAGTGTGGACAGAAAGTGCACTGTAGTGACTTTCTTTTGAGAACCGCCAGGCCAGCAACTTGTTTAGCGATAAAAATATACTTCTGCAGTTGTTGTTCAGTGTTAACAGTACAGTAATTGTCTAAACGTCAGCTAGGTTTACAATAATCAGAAGCACGGAAACGTCAGTGTGCTGTACTGTTATGTGGGCTGTCATCCAAATTTTCTTGACAAGCTGCCATAAGAATAAAACGCAAATGTTTCATTAGCAGGTGACTTTTTTTGGCCTTTTTAAAAAAATTTTTTATAAGTCTACGGTAGTTCCGATTCGAGACACACACATTCACACACACAAATTATAAATGCAAGGATCTTGCTATGGGGAGCTGAACTTTTCACACCTTTCAAAGCCACAAAATTGGCTGCTTTTGGGCTTTCTGCAGCTGCTGCTCTGCACTAATGCAAGGCGGTGTCATATGAAAAATATTCTTCTCCCCAAACCACAGAGCTGGTCATTAATGAAATACAGGCTGCACAGTGAGGTCATGCAAAGTCTACGTTTCAGCAGCCGCATTTACAAAAGACAAATATGCTCCAAAGGAATCGGGCAACATGAACACAAATCAGATTCCAGTCCCAAGGACAGAGAAAAATAAATAAATAGAGGCAAGCAGTGGCCTCTCACATTTTCCCCCGCACTTTGCAAACAACCATCAACTGCTACTCAGAAACAGTGCGGGTTCACAATGAGAGCAGACTAAACAATCAGATCCCAGCCAAGGCAAACGCTCTGCAACTCTGCACACAGTCGCATTACAGGATGTCTCAGCCTAATTGCCAACTATCAAATCTCACAATGGAATCTGTCCATTTGGCCAAGGCTTTGCTAGCAGACCAGATAAAACGTGGTTGAAGACAGAAAAAGTGACAACTTGGGCCAGAACGAGGAGAAAATCGCTCGGAAAGAATCTGAGTTTCTAATGCAGAGCTGTCAGGAACTGTTTCATTTGTTTGTTTATTTCGTACATTTCTTTGCTAGTTGTTACAGTGAAGGAGGGGGAGGCAAAGGCTACTTGGAAACAAGCTCCTAAACCAGAGTTTTACTCTAAAAAACAGAAGGAAATTAGCTTTTTAGCTAGCACTGACCGATATTGTCTGTATCAGTACTGGTGCCGCACCATGAAACTCAATAAAACATGTTTTGTTTTAGCCTCACTGAGAGACAACAACTGCAATAGTACAATAGTACTGTGTAAAAGTCCTACTCAGCCAAGAAAACTGTTTAAAAAGAATGAACTACGCCAAGAGGGTGTTTTTGCCAGTCAAACCATCAAATAGCATAGTAAATATAATAACACATGACAAGAATTTATTATTATTATTATTATTTTAAAGAAAGTTATTAAAGGCTCCATTCATGAAATGCCAAATCCCCCATGCCTTTTGGAAATAAAAGAGTTTGATGTCATATGTGAACGCTTTCAGAAACATGCCAATCGCCACCCAGGCCATACAGTCTATACACAGAATACACGGAAGCTGCTAAAACAGCCAGTTTTAAATTCGCTGTTTCTGTGATGTCACACCAACTCATTGACATACATCCACCTACTCAGCCTACAACAGTTTAGCTGTGCTTACTCTTACAGAAGTTCTAAGGAGCTTCTGAGTGCTCAGTGTCTCTGAGATAAGGTACAATGTCCAGTAGTCAATAAGAATACAGCACATGTATATTCTACCAATTATTAATGAACAGTTACAAAAACAAAAATAGCTACAGGGCGGTTAAATTAAATCATAAAAACCCTCAAGAAAAAGACTCTACACGTATTGAAGAAGAATATATTTGGATGGTAATTGCAAACTATGGTCTTCCTTGAGGTAAGGTTTGGAAATATCTGACAGACATTAAATCACAGTGTTTAGCTTCTTGGTTATTTATGTTTTGGTAATATTACCATATTTTGTAACTGTTCATAAGTTACATCAAATTTCTCGGAAAGCTAAGGCTTCTGAACAGTACTGCACATCAAGTGATTGTTTCAAAATAAGTATGTAAAGAGTAGGTTTCTCGTATGGAAACGTGGTTTCTGTCTGAAAAAGTATAAAATGAGCTATGTCAGGTTTTTTTTAGTGCTCAGGGAGCATGGGCTCGTTAATGTTATCGATTCCGACTAGAATCTCATCAGATACTGTCATATATCTGAACTACATCAGGATGTTGAATCTACAGTCAAACAGAATAACGTGAGGATTTAGCTGAGTCGCGCCGAGAACCAAGTGTGTGTGGGAGCGCTCGAGTGTCTGGGAGGGACTGGGAAATAGAACAGACAGTAAGTGCGAGGGACAGACGGTAGCGTGGTGGGAGTGGGAGAGGGACAAGCACTAACAGGGCTATGATGCCAGGCTAATCGCCGTGTCACTCCTCGTGGTATTCTGCTCTTCCAAGTCTGCCTCTCCAGCTCCCTGATCCAAAACTTCAAACAACCAAAATACCAGCACATTCATAAAACAGAACAGAACCACTGGGAATTTAAGGAGAGAGAGAAAACACACGCTCACATATACACTCACACTCACACACACACATGTGCACACACACACACGTATACACACAAAGGTAGCAGGCCTCAACAGCAGATGGTAAAATTAACATTTCAACAGTTCTCCCCTTTCATGTGGGTCTCGGCAGAACTGCTTTTTTCCTGAAAAAAGGGAGGAAAAAAAGTAAGGGCTGGGGTTTGGAAAGATGCAGGGCTCGAGAAAGCATCTGGAAAACGGGAAGAAGAATATTGGCTTATTGCTCCTGATGGTCCTCCTCCATGAAAAATTAAATAGGTCTGTTTTGCAGGTTTGGCTCTCTGGAGTGCCCTAAGCTGTGTTATGGAAACATCATCTCGGTAATTTATATGTGCGAGAACACCTGGTGATGAAAGAAAATAAACTTTTTTTTTATTCTTTAAATCTAGTCCGTTGACTTTTTCACCCTCCTTTAATCTCCTCCATTTCCCCCTTGTTAACTTCCAGACAATCGTTACTCAACGCTTCGCAAGCTTCAACCTACACAGTGTGCGCGCACCTCTGGCAGAACAGACTAAACATTGTCGTGAGCTTAACACTGAATAAATTCTCTAAACAGATACCAGCACCGGGGCTGGAGACATGCACAATGAGTGAGGCACTGCCTACTGCACTTCCAATAAATAAATAAATAAATAAATAAATAAATAAATAAAATCATAAAAATACCAAACTGCCTGACTCATCTGGGCCCATTGAATGGAACGTCTGTGCAGAGGCCATTAATTTGGACACAGTTATGGCTAAATTACACATGTTCCACCTCTGTGACATTTTAAATGCAATTAAAAGCTGGTTATGAAAGAGTGCGGACTTCCTTGTGATGAAGGAAATCGCTTTCGTGATTAACATGCAAACGAGCTCACGCTGGCAGAGTAGATTGGGGTTTGAAAACCTCAATTACTTTTGTGTGATTATCTATTTACCAGTATACAGCGTTCCATTTTTCATCCCTCCTCAGCCTCCCCTATGCACGCCACTCAATTACACTCCCACCTTTATTTATGATTAGCGCTGCATTCAAACACAACTGCGGCAATTTTTCACACTGCTGTTTTGTCTCTCGTGCAGTGAAGTACAGCTCCTGTGAGCTAAAAGCAAGCTGGACTTGTTTAAGTTCATGTACTGTGTACAATAAAATGCTCTACCGTTTGGCATGAATAATGCTAGAAATAGGTCGTTATTAGTAAAATGATTGGGAATGCTATTTCTTAATTGAATCTGCCAGTGCATTATACAGTACATGAATTCAGTCTGGGTGAGTAGAGGCCCTTCAGACTGTGGGTTTTTTTTACCTGCCCCAGTCTCACTGGTGAAGCAGTGGATTCAGTCTGAAATGAACTGTCACCTTAGAAACACTTTCAGCCCTATTATGCTTCAGCGTGTTGATGCAATTATCATCAGAACGCCTGGCAGCATCAGAGGAATCTGATTTAATTAATTTAACCGGGTGAATAACCTCAGAATTCCTGCTGTAAGAAATGTGTGCAGAAAATTAACAGTGGAATTCTAAAACAGTCTGGGCTGAGGAGTAATATGGGGCTACACCAGGCTTCCTTTATTTTTGCCTACTTCAGCAGTGTAATTACAATATACGCGGTGTGCTTCGCTGATACGGTACGAGCGATTATGTGCAATCCAGTCCCCAAAAAAAATCTATTATCTGCTGTCATCAATCAACACAAATACAAACTGGAAAATATGCAGAAGGCATCACATGTTTTGCTCAAATAAAATAAAACTCTGGTCTCAAAAAGTGTTGATGTGCTGCTTAAAAGTAAAACAGAAAGAAAATAATTACGCGGACGCCCATAACGCATGACAAAACAGATAAAAAAAATATTGCTTAAAATGCTATAGCAGAAAACTGATTGCACAGCAATCTCGTAGTGCTGCCTTCTGAACCCTCACAGGCACTGTAAGGGGCTGGAGGAGGTGGGTGAGCCGTGGTTTTGAGCCTTCTATGCCCAGTATCATGCTTCCACGTTGGGTGCATTTAGAGACGCTTGCCCTGGGACATGGGTTGAGGAGCCTCTGGCGCTCTTGAAGTTCCTGCCTTTTCAAGCGCACTCAGCCTACATAAAACATACCCTGTTGCTGCAGCCGTGGGGGCTGGGTGAGGAAAAAAGGAAACAGTGCCATCATGTGATGTTTCTGAGCATTCCTCAAGTGCTACGAGCTCATTTCCTCATCTTAGGCCTGATCTCCAACGAACACATAGTTCGATATTTCTTTCAGCCATTCAAAATAAAAAACACAGCGGATGTATCCAGTGCTCATTTAGGATTAAGAGAAATTTTGGACATGTTTATTAATGACATCTATCATCATGGGAAAAAATCACTCAAGTAAGAGCAACTAGGGTTGAGCATCATTCCAATTTTAGAATGCAGATTTTTTTTAGATAAAAAAAATTTAATACATTCTTTTAAGTTACAGGCCGAAGACACTAGGAAGAGTAAAAGACACAGCAACACCGCAGCAATTTGCAATATATAAGAGTTCAGTAACTCTGAATTACTGCTCCATATCAGCTGTTAATGGAATAATCTTTGACTTTACATGGATCACCGAGTGAGCTGATGAAGAACCTGTTCATGTTTAAGCTGATGGGCTGACTACTTCTTTTCTTAACTAGATCTAGGCTGGCCAGCTAACAATCAGGCTAACAGATAGCTGAGATACTAAACACCTTATTAATATCACAGACTTCAATTAAAATACTTTCAATACGATTCACTATAAAACTGCTATATAAAAGTCTGAAGAATAGCATACAAGCTTCAAATGTCTGTGTTTCATTCAGCTGTGGCATTCAACCCAGCTTGAATCTCATTTCCCTAATCTCCCTACATAGTGGGCTAAGCAAGTTTTAAATTTCAGCATCTATAGCCAAATAGTGCACCTTTTGTCAGGTATGGATGTGCTTGAATCTCAAATTTTTCAGCATACCATGCACAGTTGGGGTGCCAAACTCTAAAGAAACTACTAATTATTATCAATAAATACTTAAATGATAATCTTCTTTTCCTGTTTTATATTAGCCGCCAAACCCCCCTTCATGCCGTGAATAAGCAAACCCATCCCTGTGACAAATAATAAAGCATGGCCACTTTTGGCTTAATGCTTTAACAAGTAATTATTTAAAAATGATTGTCTTTTTTGTTAATTGTTTGCCTCTATTACCTAACACGCCTACATTAGTCACGATGTCTTAATTAGCGCTCTTGTTTACTTGCTCTCAATACGCAGTAGCTTCTAATTGATGACAGACACAACTGAAGCTCAAATAAACAAACCTTACTCTAAAAAGGTGTTACTGCAGCAGCCACAGCGTGTTTTCATAAATAGTAGGGGTGTAAGAAAATATTGAAATATCGGATATCGGGATGTTATGTTTTGTGAAACTGTATCGATTCTCAAAAACACAGTATCGATACACACTTTCCTGGCAGGCAGTGAATCATTGTGTGTTGTGTTTAAACCTCTGACCACCAGATGGCAGAGTTGTAATCCATTTTCAGCTCCACTCCAACATTAACAAGCAGCACAAAGGTTGCAATGCTATTGCAAGCATTGGCAAACCTGTTTATATAGTGGTGTGTTTAAGTAGTAGGATTTGGAAAAACACAGTATATCACTTTGCTTGTAGTATTGCAGTATATTGTGATATATTGAACTGTGACCGCTGTATCACAATACATATTGTATTGTCACGTACTTATCAATACACATATACATATATTTTCCAATACACATTACATACATTTTTCTCAAGATAAATTCCCCAATTTATGTTGTGTGTTAAGGTTAATAAGTGATAAGGTTACCAAATGATTCTTTAAGCAAACCACAGCTCAAATAATCATGATTGTGCAATTATTGTGACGATCCTATACTGCTCTAAATGTAAGTGAATGCAAAAGATGCCTGGCCTATAGTAGCAGGTACAACAACAGAGAGACATATTTAACTGGTCAATGCAATTCATTGTATACAACATGTTCATGAAGATGACTGATACACAGTGTAAATAAAAAGCAACCATCAGATAAAATCCCTGGAATGGCCATCAACAGTCAAATCCCACGTTGCATTTAAATAAACATTCATTTTAAGGCCCATAAGAACCCCCTCCCAGCTCGAAATCTATTGATCTGTAAAACACTGTACTCAAGGGAGGCAATTCACTTAATATTATACATCTAATCATAAGATGAAGAATGATTATACCATTTGGTAATTAAACGTCTTACAAACCATTTAACTGACTGGATGTCAAAAAGGGCCACTGGAGGTCAAAGTGATTGTTTTTCAGTTTAACATGGTGCATGCAGAGAGAGAGAGAGAGAGAGAGAGAGAGAGACAGAGAGACAGAGATACAGTGGGGGAGACAGAGAAAAAACACTACGTGACAACAGTAAAAACACGTTGATGGTTGTTAGCGGCTACAGCGCTAATCCTCTTCGCTGTCAAGGCAATGAAAGGAAAACAATTTGAGGAGGAAAAAAAGCCAGACAAACACCTCATCTTCATTGAAAAGTGGGTAAATTATATATTTAGAAACCTCATTAGTCGGCATACGCATGGTTTCACAAAGACAGGGTTCAGCTAGAGAGAAACAGAGAGTGTTGTGTGTCCGTGGATTTGAGTGTGTGTGTGGTATGTTGGAGCCTCTGTGTATTACTGTCTCTGATCCACACCCAGGTGCATGAAACACATGCTGAAAGCCAATTTGCTGTCAACATTTCCATTCTAATCCCTACTTAAAGCTAATAATTACCCAGTGTTAGTGGCGTTAGTTTGTTGTTCAGCAGACAGGCAACTTTTGAAGCGTGAGAGGTTAATGCTATGTACATACAGTGTGAGTGCGTGCATATATTTACACCTGTCTGTGTTCTGTGCTTTCCAATGGACATATACACATTTAACACAGTGGCAGACCCTGGGTTATCCACATGGTGTGAAACGTCTCCATATGCTTTGATTTCACTTTCCTTAATGAAAAAAACAGACTTCACTATACAGTTCAAATATAATCACACATTTTTAATTGCACAGTTATTAATTGTTTTAATTCTATTTAATCTCTGTCAAAACAAAATGTCCACTTCTTTACATAGCGTGAAAACAAAGCTAGTATTTATACTGTGTCGAATGATAAAGGAACCAACAGAAAAAGTAAAATCTAATTACACTGACTTCTGGCTTCTCTTGTAAGGTTATGTTTTTGCATATAAGGAATGCATCAATAGCATGTTTTTCAATAGTCGCCAACATTATAATGAATTACTTAAGATATGATAAGATTTCTTAAATGTCACTGCACAGAGTAGAACAAAATTAAGCAGAAATCCTTACAGTGCAAAACATGTAACATAAGATAAAGTGTAAGATAAAGGCTGTATAAATTAAAAATAAGGTATAAATAAAAAGTTTAGATATAAAAGAATATAGCATCTTGGGCTTGGAAAGGCAATAGAGGCAAATTACTTGTAAAGGCAAACTACTTCAAGCAAAGCAGTTGTTAGTGCAACAAAATGCAATGTACCCTTACAGTTAAATAGTTAAAATCTAGTTGAGCATTAGCTAGCAATACTAACTACATTAGTTAACTTTAAGTAGCGATGTAGTGGAGAACAGCATAACAACTGTAATTAAACATAAACGCTCTATCTATGATGCTGCATCAAACAAAACCCCTACATACAGCTGTTTCATTCAATATAGAGTGCTCCGCTAACCCCACTGTGCCCTTACATGGCAGGACAGTACGGTGTCCATACAACCTAATTTAAGACAGCTTTAAAAAAATCACTGTTTTAATATTACATCTCACAATTACATTCAGTCGGCATATACAGACTTTGGCAGCAAATGTTGCCTCCATTTTGCCTCTTGCTCCACACCCATACTGGAGAGGCAGTTGTGATTATGACTGTATGCGTTTATAAATAGGCTAAAATCACTAAGTGTATTACTGCCGGGAACATGCCATGGCACAATGGTAAAAATGACCTTTGTGTCTGATTGCCACAGCTTCAGCAGCTGACCCTCCTCCACTGCCAGTTCATTTGTGCATTAGTATGGCAGCGTACACTGGCCTTATATCACATGGGTACTGGTAGGTTGCTATTGGTGAATTTTTTAATGAGCTTGGTATTAGACCAAACGGTATCGATACCAATGCAGATATAATAATTCCAACAGAGCAAAAACAGAACAGTTGTGTACGTAAAACAGTAATTATAACAAAATGTCTCTTCTACGGCGTACAAACTCAAACAAAGCTTGGGCCGAAAGATTAGAATATGTGCTTTTAGTAGTATTTGCTGCTACTTTCAATGAAAAATCGTTAATATAAAACCGGGCCGTGTTTTTCTTATCTCTGGAAATAACTTCCAAGGATTAACGCATATTATAATTAAAAGAAAAGTTAAGACATTGATGCAGTTGTCACAATATTTCTGCAGCGGGCGTAATCTCCTGAACACTCGCATCAACCATTTATACTGACAGCCTGTCACATACCACCGTCAGGCATGTCCGCATTGGCACATACATACACACACACACACACACACACACACACACACACAAATCCACTCATGACTGTATTCTGGTATCTCTACAAAATACCTTTATTCTTACACTGGTTGCAGTCAAAGCGAACACTGAGCCAGTCGAGTGCTTATTGAATGATAGCTAGTAAACATTGTCATGGCGAAGGTGGGCTGGATTAAATCCTGGTAAAGGCATTGAGCAGAAGAGAAAAGAGGATAGAAATCCAAACAATGGCAAAATGGAGGCCAGTATCACTCGGTCCAAAGCCATGATGAATATGTGAGAGATTATAGGAACCGTTCCGTCATTTACATAATGTAAAAACTCTCTCTTTCTTCCCCCCCTTCCACTATTCACTAAATAAATGAGAAAACTATCAAAGCACTGAAATGTTTGACAAAAGGCGGAGAGAGTGAATTCAGAATGACCTAGCGCTCTCCACAATACACACGCAGCGCAAGAGCATTCAGGGCCAGCAGACTGAGGAGGAGCTGGTAGAATATTTATTATTGAGTACAATAGTAATGTATTACTGTGTCACCTATACCACTCCTCAGCCCAAAGGAAATCACATCCAAATCTGAATATGTTCCTTCCCTCCAGTGGAGAAAACTCTGGAGGAAAATGGTTTTACATTCAAATTTGCATGAATGTAAATCTACGGAAAATGGAGTGGTTTCAAAGGCTTGAAAATTAACATTGCGCTTATCTAACGCGGACCACTTCGACTTCTGGAAATCGGAGACTGCTGCATTGATTCAGTGCGGACGCACTCAAGCCGATGGCCCTATACTTTTAAGTCGTTTGTGTGAGGAACAAAAGCATGAATGAGAAAACGATGCTCTATGATCTATGCGCGTGGCTTCCTGCAGACCATCAAAGCCATTAATAAAGAGTGCCACACTGTGGATGCTAACTTTTTACTCTTTCGCTCAGAAAGATAAGAAGTTACAGTACATTTGATGTGTCATGTCGTCGCAAACATTTCTTTTCTACAAAAAAAGGCCGGAATTACATCACCAGAAAAGTATGACTGTGCTCAGAGACTGCACAATAATACACTTCGAGTGAATTTATGGTCGGCATTCCTGGGAAAGGGGTTTTAAATCGAACCGTTTGCTTTCTCCGAGACCTCTCAAAAAACATTGGACTTGTGAAATTCCTGGGCCATAAAAAAACAGCTCCCTCCCTCTGTAACTCACACCTCTAGAAAGCGCCTCATCGCAGTCCTTCTTCAGCTTTCTATCAGCCAATCACGGTCAGGACTGCGTGTCGTCTGCTGTGTGTGTGCGTGTGTACGTTTCAGATCATTCCAGTCTATTTCGGCGAACTCTCATAAGGCAGCCTATTTTATTTACTTTATCTTCAATAAAATGGTCCAGTGAACATTAGCAACTTTGAGACATGAGTTTCAATCAGTCCTGTGGCAGCGGTGTCAGTCTGCATTAAAGCCTGAGGCGTGTGTGTGTGTGTGCGTTTGTGTGTGGGTATGTATGAGAGAAGCAGCTGAAGGAACCATGTCTCACACAGGAGTGGGGGGCTGGAGAATGAAAGAGAGAGAGTGGATTAAGGGATGGAGATGGGGTTTGGAGAAAGAACTGAGAGGATAGAGAGATTGAGGAGTAGGGCCTATCTGATACACCGGATGGCCAATAACATCACCCAATATTTACATCCATAAACTGATAAGTATTTGCACAAATTCTGAAGACAAAACACTGAAAATGAGTTACTTGTTGCATGTTGTCAGGCATTAGTGGTTTCATACCAATATACAATGCTGTGCTAAAGTCTTAGGCACCCTAAGCTTATTGTTTTAAAGCCAGTATGAACACCAGCTACCATCAGAAATGATATAAATAAGCATAAATAGAATACAAACTAATAAGAATATCTTGTTTGAAGCAGATAATATCTTGAGCACCAGTTTGCAGATTTCTCCTGGACGCTCCAGACATTGTATGAATTTATTCAGTTCCTTGATCTTGATTTAGCTTAATGAAGTACTGAGTAGTCAAAGCAGGTATTAGATTATAACTAGAAATAATACTGGGTTCCCATGAAGAAAGCTTAGAAAGAGTTAATAAATAAACACACTGACATATGTAAAACCTCTACTTACTGTATTCATACTAATTGAATATTGAACATTTAAATATAAATATTTTTTTTTTGTTGAGCAAATGACAGCTTCCTGTCAAAAACATTGTTTTTTTTTTTATTTAATAAATCCAAGCACAGTACTGTACATATATCTTTTAAGTAGTAAACTTTCCATCTAACATTAACCATGATGTGCCACATGCTCAAGAACCACTCATTAATCATGCAAGGTGCCACTGTCTGAATACTGAAACCACTATCTGATTACTTATGTTTCATTTTATATTTTAGGACTAGGGGCGCAACAATGCATCATAAAATCGCCATGCAAAACCATGACAATGTGCATCATGGAGGTGTGACAATGCATCGTGGACCATCTATTAACTTTGCCATTTAATGCAACTGCACTGATTACTAACATTTTTAAATGGTCAGCACACTTAATTTCAGCACTCCTTCTGCCCCCGTCCAGCTCCAGTGTCATTAGAAAGATGATTACAGCCATAATTTTCCTTCATTCAAATTTTGTTTGAGATATTGTAGGAATACCAAATCATGGACCCAGTATTACGACTCGAATTGTGGGACAAGTGTATCATTACACCCCTACTTTGGACTGTAATATTTAACGGTTTTGCTCATATTTGCAAGCAAGTGTTTACATTATTTGATTCTCACCTTCATATCTTGAGAGCACCGGCAAGGACAGAAGGCAGTGTGACTTTTATAACTAAAAAGGCCAACTACTGTAGCTGATGAACAAACAACTAAATTACATTTCTCTCTAAAACTAGCATGTTGGTAAATTGACCACTGAGAAGAAAACACCCCGTGTAGAAGATCTTATTGTACTATTTAGCTGTAATGCTCTGCAGCTCTTTCTCCATCGTTTAATTCATACTCTCTCACTCTTTCTCTTTCATTGACAAGCCACCCACTCACTCCTGTCTGAGGCATGGTTCCTTCAAAAGCTCCTCATAGCATTCTCCTCTATATTAAATATTGTATATTAAATGTACCTTCTCATTTATTCATACTGCTCTTGTTGCGTATTGTTTTGCTATCCAGTGTTGGCCAGAGGAGGATGAATTCCCCTTTTTGAGTCTTGGCTCCTCTTTCTGCTCTAAGAGAGTTTTTACTTGCCATTGTCGCTCTTGGCTTGCACAGATGGGCTTGGACCTACACTTTCCGTAAAGCTGCATTGCATTCTGACAGTGCCTGTTGTCAAAAGCACTATATAAATAAACTTTAACTAGACTCATTTAAAGAGGCACCCTCAACACATAAAGATACCAATTTCCCTTGTTATTTTTGTAAAAGAAATCAAGTGTCATATACTGTGCTGCTAGTGTTTATAGTATTACATCTTTCTCCACCTCCTACTACCGGTGCCACCACTGTAAAAATTAAGCGCAAACATCCTTTTGCCTTCCCTGTGGTTAGTCAGTCAGTACAATTACGATTAACCACCTAAACAGTAAGGAATTCTTATTTAAGAAAAAGAATAATTAGTGATCACACAGTATCATATCGGCTGATATTAATGGAAATCTGAAATTTTTGCTCTTTAATAAAATAAGTTCTGGTATCAGAGAAGTTTCACATTGGTTGGACCCTGGAAAGTTGGAACGGTCCCATATTGGTTTCAAATAAAAGAGAGAGAGAGAGCGAGACAGATACAGAGACAGAGAAAAAGAAACAGAGAGAGATGCACTCCCTGGACAGTGTGGAATAGCTCATGTACAACAAAACACAGGTGAGCTGCCTGACACTGAGTGATGGCAGAGCCAAGACAACTCAAGAGCTTTTACATGACATGAAGTGAGGAGCTTGGAAAATACAAGTCACTCTGATGAAGACAGAAGGAAAGTGAGCAAGAGAGAGAGAGAGAGAGAAAGAGAGAAATACAGAGAGAGAGGGAGGGAGGGAGAGCATTTTAAAGGACAGGTCTTCACAGGTGAGCTGGGCCAGAGGACACCCTGTCTCTGTGTGTGCCGCTGAAACGGCATGTTTATGCAGACTGGAGTCCTCTCACATGACTCCCCTCTGGCTGCTCCAGTCAACATCACTCCACGAGCCTGAGAGTCAGCTAGTGTGACCACACAATTGGCCTGGAGGCACCGCTTTAATGTAAGGGGGGGTTTGGCTGGCGGGGACAAGAGTAATCAGAAACCCCATTTCAAGTGTTCCCTCAGTTTGTCAACACATTCACACACACATACACACACTGTCTTAAATAAATCTCATATCTCTGTAAGAGACTGTACAATATTGTATTAAGACTGTATATTAGAAAGATCTGGATGATTTCTGTTGATTCTATCACCATGAAATGCTTACATAACGTGAAAAGCAGTCTGTGTTTTAAATGGTGTAATTAATATTAGGCAGATAAGGACTTCAGATTATTATAACTCACTCTGTTAAAAAGGCCCGTGCACATCCAGACTCCAGAGTGGCTTCTGACCAGTCGAGCAGACAACATCTCACAGACAAACACTTTCACGCCGCTCCATCAAGCAAGGTAGCTGCGACGCTGTTACACTGCGCAGGCTTGTGGTTTGTGGTCGGGAAGCCAAATTCCAAGCTCTAGTACTACTGTTTCCGCTGTATCACTTTTCAAGCCGCGATCAAATGATCACAGAGAACAAAGCAGTGGGCTTGTTCCTTTGTAGTGAAATCTTCTGAATGACTGCGACTTGACTCGAAGCGTTCAAATGAAAAAAAAAAAAGTATTTCAAAACAGAGCTATCAAAGCGACTCAAGGAGTTAAGGCTACTTTCACAAAGTGAATGGTTATTCTAACAACAATAATGTGCTATAAACTATTTACACAAAACATCCAAATTGCATATAAGAGAAAAGGCTGCCATATATCAGGCTCTTGAATTGTGAGGCAAGAAAAAAAAATGAGACTGGGTTAATTTAATCTAATTTACATTTATATGAACCTTCTTTGTGGCCAATTATTCATATAATCTGAGAGTCTTACAACTCCACAGGAGGCCAAAATCCTTCAGACTCAGTTGCTTCAAAGTGGATAAAAACTGTTTCTAAGAAACCAATTGCAACTAATAGAGTATTTATTATATGATGTGCTTTATATAATAATTTAGCTTTAGCTCAGCTGTTTTCTTGACGTAGTGATTATATATATATATATATATATATATATATATATATATATGTGTGTGTGTGTATATATATATATATATATATCAAACCAAATAAAAAAACAAAAACAAGAGCAGTCATCTGCAGACAGCGCTCCATTTCATCACCGTGCTGATCACAAGGGACTTCAGAACTGTTAAGATAATCAATGATAGACAACACAGCGAGGGCGAGACGGCGTGAGACCAATGCATTGGACATGATCACCTTCTAGCAAAGCGCCTCCCTAATTCCCCCCACCTGGAATAACGGGGTGAATGCCGTGTCAGCCTGCTCTGATGTCATGTCTGAACAGGGTCCGGTTTCACAGTCATCCCAGGCACTTGGAAAAACTCCATCGTTTGGGATTCCGCACCCACACTTTTTCCAATTAAGCCGGGGAGTAAGAATAACACACGACACGTGATATTGTCCGGTTGACAAGAAGAATGCTATTCTATCAGAGTTATTGACGGAGTTGTGGTCTGCTGTGCAGCTCTCCTGAGGAGTGAAATGCGGATGTTGGGGGTGAGGAATGAAGAAGAGAAGAGAGCGAGCTGGATTAGAAGTCGCAGTGAAGGACACTGAATCTCAGCCCATTCAGGACGGTGATTAGCATAGCTCCCCACTGGATCAATAACCTCATTGAGTCAGTCTGTCTCCTCCATCAGGAGTGATGGCAGCGAGGCGCAGACTCTCCTTTGTAACTTTATTCTCATGGCAACTGCTCATTCTTCTAGAGGTGGACGACATGGCCAAAGCTTAGCATCACGATACTTAACGACACTGTCACGGTACAAGATAAGAATTATGATATTTACAACAGATTTATATAAGATTAAGTACAAATCTTGTAGTTGTTTAGTATAAAGTATGATTACAGCATAATCTGTGATCATAATTTAGTAGAATGCAGTATTTCTCTGTTTCTAACGAGTAACGTACAAGTTATTTATTTACTCTGTTAATAAGAAATGTGTAATGAACTGTCTTGTGTGCTATATAACTGTTCATAGTGCACTTCTTCCCCTTTAAATACAAAGCACTGGACACTGTAAATGTGTGCAAAGTACACACAGCTTTATGCAGCACACCCTTTTCCTGAATTTACTTTAAAAAGCACTTACTAGCATATTTAAAGAAAGCTCTTTGAGAGAGGAGGAAGACAAGAAGCCACTTAAGATCCAATTTGCACACAGCATGACTTTATCAGCCCTTAACCAAACCTGGTTTAACAGGAATATGGAAACTTGGTAAAGCTCCAAAAAAAACCTCCCCTTCTTTCTAATGCGGAGACAAAACAATGAAGCGGAGAAAGTTTAAGAATGGGAGAAACACCAGATCCATGAACCGCTGGGGGAAAAAAGTGAACCTTTGATGACAAGGACTTTTTTGTCATGGAAAAGGCTTAAGTTTAAAATATTCTGGGTGGTTGTGAAAGGGGGATTGACCAGTGACCTGATCCCAGGAGCACTCCGGGTGCTAGGGTTAATGGGGGATAAAGATTAGCTTCATCCCCATCCCATCCCATCCACCTTACCCTCCAATCCCAAATCAGCCACACAATGAGACCTGCCAATGGGGACGGAGCCCGGCGCCTTTGATATCCCCCATCTTCTCCGCTCCAAGTGGCCAGAGCAAAGCCCCATGGAGGTTACACTTCTCTACGCTGGGGAAGGAAAGAGCTCTCAAAGAGCCATTTGGGAAGGAAATGACTGGCGCTCTGACAGAACAAGAAATCAATTTTCAAAGGGGGCAGTGTGAGCAAAGCTGTCCATCCGAACTGCCATCTTCAAACTTGGGGGCGAGATATGCTTCATTGCAGCAGATTTCGCGACGCGTGTGCATTCGTGGTATAAAGTCGGGGGGCAATTATACTTTTTTTCCACCCGCCTTGATGAGAGGAGTTCTGTTCCAGAACAGATCTGCTTTAAGAGTTCATCTTTGAAGATTTAACTGGATACTCGACAAATTAAAAACTAATATTCAAATCTCTTTAAGGTGGGAAGAGGGAAGCGGGGTTCTGCTAAGTTTTGTGAAGCGATGACTCATGGGATATGAGCTTCGGCCTACAGCCAAGCCACCCAACCTCGCGGTAAACTTTAATCATTTCTGCAGCTCGGCAGAGGCAGGGCTGTGGAGTGGGATAGCCGCACGGATAGAGGCTTTTCCAGTCTAAAAATCCACAGGACTGGTTTAATCAAGCTGCCTGAGAGCTGCCCGTTATCATTGGTTGGAACTTTGTGGGTGGAGAAAACAAACTCCCAGCAGAATTTTGCTCCAGTAACTACAGAAATGCTGATCATGGACATGGAGGTACAACATCACAGGTAGAGGTTCTACTGCATATAGTCAGATATTTGAGTTACAGGAAAAAGTACTGCAATTTCTCCAAAGCTTGTGTTGTAAATGATACCGACATTGGCTTAAAAAGTCAATTAAAAAGAACAATTCCATAAAATATAAATGAAGCATTCTGTCTTTTGGGAATAACACCTGTCATGAACTTTGCTCTTTGAGATGCGCTCAAAAACATCTGTGTGGAGTTCCTAAAGTCAGCATGAACTCAAAATGGCTTTGAAGCTTTTAGTGCATGTAAAAATTCATATTTACAGTTTTCATACACAACCTGTGACGACCTCACAAATGGAAAAAACAACACTGATGACTCATGCTTCACTGGGTGGGTGGGTGTATACAAATTATGGCCCAGTTAAATACTGTCTTGAAAGATGACCTGTTGCCAAAATGCGTCAGATTATCGATAGCTTTGGTACACTAGCAGTAAACAAGTGTGCTTAGCAAGTGTGTCTTTGATTTGTGTTAACAAACGCTTCCTTTTCCTTATCAAACTCTTTCATGTGTGGAAAGTTTGCAGAAAGCTAAAAACTTTCTTTGTGAAACTTAATATTAACTAACCAGTTCCAGTGATGTGGTGCACTGGTGTCTGACGTATACTACGGTGGAACAAACTCTACGTGTTGTGCCTTGATTTCCTGTTTCAACAGGATATGTCAACATTTGAAATCAAATCTTGTGATTTCCTTTAACATGTCTAAATTTCTACTTAACACCCCATCACCCAGTTAACATGTAAGCATTTTTTTCCCTTCATCACAACTGCAGTTCGGTGTCTGGCAATGTCTATACGACGACAAGCACGCCTCCTCTGTAGGGGCCTATACTGCTAATGACGAATTCCGCTACTGCTGTCACATAATCAGTGCATGAGGAAATTCCTTGCACTTCTTCTGCACTGACTTGGTGACAAACTGCTGCTGTTACTGAAGCCTGCGAGAGGAGGCCGGAGGACCTGCTGTAGCTGCTCTCAGACACATTGTACAATTGAATGAGCTCATTTTGTCATTAACATTAAACACTTCCAGAGTGAGTGGTGGGCACTTACTGTTCTGAGAGTTTTAGGAATTTGGGAAAGAGGGACGGAAGGGCCTTCTAAGAACGAAGATGCGTGCAGAATCTTTTTGCTTCCTCTACTGCGCGTCATTAGAGTTACTCTCTGGCTGTAGCTGATGGAATATTAAATGGGACCGACTTTCGAGAATGCATCTCGATTATGACTGAGACAAGACGATGGGACATGCAAATGACCACTTTAAAGAGTGCATTTACTCACCACTTCTGCCTTGGTTTCAGAGTGCTCGGGATGTGCAGTGTGCAACTGCCATACCAGATCTCATCCTGAACAGGAAGGATGAGAATGAAAAATCACATGAAAACATCGAAATATTTTGCCAAATCTACTAAATTGCTTCCATACTTCTTTCCATGCTCTTTTGCATTCTTGTAAGCAACACAGCTACAACTGAACGTCTGTGATTCTATGAAATTAATACCTTGAAAGAATCTTAAATGGTACAAAACATAAGACATGCAAGTTTTTATTGTTTGGCTTAGGCGGTACTTTATAGTAAAGGGACATAAAACAAAGATTGTCACTGAAACATCAACATCCAATAAAACAGGATCGATTGCTAAACGCCAGGCTGGTCTGCGGTCCTTAATCATTCACTCATTTCTTTAAAAAACATATCTGAATGAAGCACAACAGAAGCTTTGCTTTGCAAACTTACCCTGAGGGGAAAAACGTTCAGCCGATGTCCGTCTTAGGAGTGGGGCGAGTCCAGGTGTGCAAGGGATCTGTCAAAAACACAGCAAATATAACTCAGTCACAGCTGCCTCTGTTGCAAGCCTTCTTCAGTGATTTGACTACTTTAAAACAGAAGCAAAAACTTGATAGAGAAATTTCTACACATACATCCTGAAGAACATATGATTGTGTGAGCGCTCCTTCACCCGAGGCCTGGATTCAAATGTATCAGATTTTGAATAATAATCTGAGTTGCAAGTGAGGCAGTGAAGAAAAAAAATGTTTTGCCCTAAAAAGAGTCTACTGTGCCTCTCAAAAAGCAACCGTGCATGCATAAGGCAAACTTTTCACTAAGTGCTCTCGTTTTTGCTGACACTAACAGATATCTGCGTGCGCGGATCAGCTCATAACAGTTAAAAAAAAAAAGTCTTGTGTTGTAGCGTATGACTGTCTTTTGTTAGAAACATTTCACACGTGAACTCTTTGGCATAGAACAGACGCAGACACGCACACACTTTCTCAACCAAGTGGCCTGGATCACTCCTGTGATTTTTTTTTTTTCCTCTCAGAATTCCAATGACCCCTGTAGGCAACTAGCAACTGCTGGATCCTGTGGAATGTGCTCCCTGAACTGTACAAAGGGGCGGGAGAGCATTGCTGCAAACAAAAACTGCCAAGTGCCATTACATTTACTGCCTGAGTTCAGGGAGGTGTTGCAAAGACCTCGACTACTGAGCGTTAAGAAAAGAGTGTGAACTGTTTTATCAAGCCAGCCATCGGGACGATTGTACCTCCACATGTTTAAAAAGTGTTTATTATGACCAATGTTTGTGCTCAGCGTATGTTTTTCAGAACCACTAATGCTCGGCTTGTCCCCGCAAACAGTGTGCCGCTTGGTGTATATTTAAGCTTACTCGCTCAGTCAACATTTGAATCAAAGACTCACTATGAGAATTAGATTTCAAACTATTCGGCCCGTTTTTGTGTAAATAAACACTGAAAATGAATTGCGATATAACGTAAACTCACCACATAATTATCCTGGCAAAACATTATTTTTTGTTAATGTTCCATTCATTTTAAATGGCCTCGGAGTTTACTTTAATACCGCAACACCTCTGGACTGTGAAAGCTCACAATTTAAATCACAGCAATGCAATACCGACGCTATTAGTCTGCGTGACCTCCGCATCGAGGGCTTACACAATGCCGTAGCTCTTTCTATTCTCCATACAAAGCCTTCCCTAAATACTATCAAATTATATATACACAGCCCATCAGCCATTCATAGGCTCTAATAATGCCAATGTCTGATATTTACATGAAGCGCTGCACTAAGTCAAGATAAACTATTTCAAATCAAGGGCAGGAATACCTCCACAGCCCCATACCGGCCTGCGAGCACGAAAGAAGACATTATGCTAACAAGTCAGATTACTGTACACAATAATTTTTATCTTTAAAGTAAATACCATTCCCGCATTACAGGGAAAGTCGGCGCAATATTTTTTGACAGAGGCCAAATGCCCCTTATCTGTGTTAGTCAAGCAATTCAAGGCCTCCGAACAAAGATGGGTCTTCAAACTCCTTCTATTCATCACTGGACGTGTAATTACCCCCGGTTCACAGTCTAGACGTTACCGCTTTCAGAGTATTTAAGACCCCCTTTGCAACATGCATGCCGCTTGCACCCAGCCCAACGTTAAATCTGCACCAGATAAATTAGCAAAGAATGCAATAAAAAAGAGGACAATGAAAAGAACTTTATCCTTCCCACTGCTAAATGAGATTTCTTTGAAATGCAGATCAGTGGCGCTAGATTAGTGAATTTTAGCTGCTGTCAACATCATAACAAAATACAAATGCGATTGTTCGCCTGGTTCTTATCTCCTTGCTTCCATCTGCTGCCTCGTTATTTACTCTCCTTGATTTACTATGCAGATCTAAATAAGACGCATCAAAAGGAGGGCTTACAGCACAATGGCTTTTTAAGCTTCTACATCAAGGTATTTGAGAGCGCCGTCACATGAAAAGCCGGCCCATCAAAGGCACATCCCTAATGAACTTCCATATCAGAGAGGGGTGTGTGGCACTCCAAAGCGGCACGGGGAGAGGGAGAGACGCTAAATCAGAGGAGGCAAATAGAGGCAGGATACCTCCGTGGCCCAGAGAGATTAGCGTCCTGCAGGGACCCTCATTGAAGCCCCACATGGGCCTGGCCAAGCCAAGCACAGCCTCTTTTTCACCACACCTCTCCGTCGCACATTAGTGGCAGAATAAAAACACTCAGGTAGCGACGTGTGCGATGGAGAGCATACTGAAACGGGCCCGAAGGCAGGACTGCTGCATGTAAGTAATAAAACCCAGCCTGCCACCATGACAGACATGGACATCTTGACATATCTGAGCGTTGAGTAATCACAGAGAGAGCATTATGTGGGTGCACGTACGGGCGCAAGGACACAAGAGTTCAGGCGAAGCCCGATTCTCATGGAGGTGCCACAATAATGACGGTAATCTTCAAAGCTCGGGCGTAATATTTGGGGAATAACCTCTAATTTCACGCCATATTTGTTGCATCCTGCGTACACAGACAGGATTACAACTCAAATCCCACAACTTACGGAGGCGGAGGGAGCGGGTGAGGGAGGAAAAAAAAAAAGTGTGAGTGTTTGAAGATATCTCTGATGCTATTGGACTCTGGAGCGGGTTAAGAGCCTATATGCAGTCAGTTTAGTGAGCGGCAATTAGCCCCAGAGGCAGAGCAGATGTAGGGCTGGCACATGTGGCCTGGAGCAGGTCTGTGGGAGCCCACCAGATGATGAGAGGGCAATAAGGGGAGTGGAGGGAGCACGGCAGGGGACTAAGGTGTACAACGCGTGGCAAGTGCTTGTGTGCCAAGCACTGGCTCCTGGGCATGCCCTGTTCCAGACACCCCCACGCCCCCAACACCCCCTGTCACAAAAAAAATAATTAAAGAAATAAAAGAATCTGTCTCCGATTATAGGACCCCTGCTTGTTTAGGAAACAAGTCCTTTTCACTCACTCCAAAGTGCAGACAGACCTTCCTTTAGAGACAAGCATTAGGCTTCATCCAGTGGCTCTGTGGTTGTGCCGCACAAACCACTGTTGTCTTTTCTCCGTCCTCAGCCCTCCCCTCTCTCTGCCTCTCTCTCTTTCTCTCTCTCTCTCTCTCTCTCATCCTCTCTGTCTGTGTGGTGCCAAGTGGGCTCTGTGCCAGTCGCATTTGCAACCACGAGGGACAACTGCCTTTTTTCTTGTTTAATGAAATGACAAAACAACAGATTTACATATGCAGAAACAGGTGTTGTAACAGGTTTGACTCCTCTTGACCTAAAGTGCGCAGAGGGAAAAAAACAGCAAAAAAAATAGAAAAAAAGTTTATTAGCAACAGCTGCCTAGAGGGTATTTAGGCTCTGATGGGCATTCAAGTCTGCACCATCTGCCCTGCTGGTTGCCAGGAGTGACAATCTAAATTAAAAACCACTCATCAAATATCATAAAAATAAACCATTGTATTGCTGTGGCCATATGCTGCAAGTGGCCCTATTAAAGACAAAAGCCTCTCAGGTACACACTCAGAGCATAATTAGCCATCTACACAAGCTTCCATCTCCAACCACAGCACACTGCCAACTGAAGACATCCCTGTGCAGAAAGCCAAACAATGGCTCCGGTGTTATCCGCAAGCGCATTCCTGCATGCCCCTAAGTGCATGCTGTCAGTGTGTGCAGAGCAGAGGACATAGTTTTTCTAGGGAAACTAAGAATCGCAGCCTGCAAAGCAGTTGCTGCAGTCATTCTGAGGAGGGCAATGTTTAGCTGGTTGATATCACAATAACCATTTTGTATTGTTTATAAAACAACATCAGTGGCTTTTTTGGACTATGAAAAAAAACACAGCCTGCAAAGCAAAATAGAGTTATTATGCTTCTTCAACCGCAAACGATACGCTGGCCGTTCCATTTTTTAACAACTTTTAAACAAATAAATGTATTTTTAAACACATAAAAAACCAAATCCTATCAGAAACGTGACAACAGAGCTACACGCTCTGAGGGAGAGAGAAAAAAAATTGAGGCCAAGGAGTCAAACAGAAAACATTTGCTGTGCCCTTCTGAAAGACAAAGGCAACATGAAAGTGCTTGTTTTCTGCCCTGTTTTTATTTAGATGGGGGCAGGAGGAACAAACCTGAGACAGTCGTGACCCTGCCAGAGTGTTGCAACTTGTTCTAGAGCTATGCCAGCAGAAGGCAGTACCATATGCCCCCAGCCCCGAGCCTGATGCTCTTTCTGCAGCCTAATACGCCTGTCAGGAGATGTTACCATCACAAATGCTGCGTTTTTTTTTTTTTTGTAACATTTTCAAATAAACAGATTTTCCCCTTTCCTAACAGCACTGTCCTCAGAGATTCCACTTAGAAGGTCGTCATTCGGCTGTACCGGTTTTGTTATGTAAATAACACATTTAGAATTTATACAGTGGACTGATGTTTACTGATTCTTTAAATGTGGGACATTAATTGCTCATTAATGGCAAATACTGTTTAAATGTACTTATACAAACGCATTAACTATGTAAAAACAACTCGTTTAACTGCTACAGCAAATGAAACAATGCCAATAAGCACAACAAAATAAAGGTCACAGCCTGTCATGCTCCCTTGTCTTCCCTGATGTAGTTCACTGTTTACTATACAGTCAGGCCAGGGGCGAGTGTGATCTGAGCGCCGGTGACCTTGCCGTTTACTACAAATGACACCCCTCCGCCCGATCTTTCATTCAGGCTGGACCCTGAAACCAAGACGCTTTCACACCAGCGTGCTGTCACCTCGCTCTGAATCTGTGAGCTCAGCCTGAGATACATGCCATGCCTTCACGCCACAGAGGAGGACGCGAACAAAAAAATTAGCCTCACAAGCTTCACATGCGAGATCGGGGAACTACTGCTGACAGAACACAAATAACAACTGAGGAAGAGTCTCAAAGCTAATGATACAAGTCTCTATCCACACCTCATGACGAACAATCTCAGCAAGTCTGAAATCCCCAAACCAACACTTAGCTTAAGGTTAATGTGATATTTCCAGCCTTAATGTGAAACATGTATCAAACGGTCGCGTCCAAACAGCAGTTAGACTGTGGAAAGCTTTGGGTCATCTGTCCAACGCCCCCCCCAGTTCCTAAAGAGCAATGAAATGGAATTGTTCCTCTGCTCTGCCTTTATTCAAACAAGACACAGGACATTTTAGAGCCTAGACTGCAGTCTACGTATAATCCACATCCGCTGACCCCACCCAAAAAAAATAATTTTTTTCCTCCTGGCCAGAAGTCGCAGCACTTTCTCTTTGAAAACAGCAGCTCCAGTCAGGCTTAATAGGTGACCCAGAGCGTAACTAAAAAAGCCCTAGCTCTCAGCCTCTTAGTTACTGAAGCACACAAAACACCATTACGATGATGTGGATAATTATGGCACACGAGGGCCTCTTAAGCATGTAATACAGTCTTTTATCTAAAGAAGTCAATCTCTCCTAGGCTGACAGCTAGAAGCATATGATCCTGGTAAACAAATACTTTCACGCAGCACAAAAGTGCCATTAAAGGCCAGAACTGTCAACACAAATTCCATTCTTACTGGAGGAGGAAGGGAGAAAGAAAGGGGGGGAAAAAAACTTGATCACCTCTGGTTGCCTTAACTTGCATGGAGGTTGTCATGGAAACATTTCTGTGAAGTTAATGTGGATAAAAACAGAAGGCTTTCGAGCTTAATTTCCATTAGCGTTTTTTGGACCCTTATTCGGCATCCATAGGTCTCAGCGAAAGGGCCAACAGAGATATCAGGCAGTGCAAGCTGCAGATCACTGACCGTTGTTTTCCTTTTTTCTTTTCCAAAACAGTGCAACACCTTAAGGTCGGGCAAGTGGGCAGCTTGATTTGAAAGCAGCGCAGGGGGCTAAGTAGAGGGAAACTGGGAAAGTTGAGATAATACAGACCTATAAAGGGCCATTTCTGTCACTGCATACAGATAAATGAACCATTCAAATGAATACTCAGAACTAAATCTTATACTCTAACTCTAATTCATCCAAACAAACACAAACAGTGACCTTGTATGGGTGAACAAGCAGATCATATTCATATAATTTTAGTCCAAAACACATAGAACGAAAGAGAATTCGGATACCTACGCGAACCTACGCACAGTCGACTCGAGCCTTAATTTTGACAAATGATTTCAACTTAACGAAATGCGTGCACATTAATCCAGGGAAGCCATACATTTTCCTATCAGCGTAGCCCACGGAGCAGCCGTGATGAATGGTGTAATCTTGGGATGTATGCAAAATGCCAGGCTGAGCGCGGGCTTGGGCCCCTGTCACGGGTCAGCTGTCAGCTGTCCCCCCCATCAAACCATCACGCCGGCGCTGCGTGCGCGCCCCGTCCCACTCCACAGTGGGCTGCACTGGAACGACACTAATTAAAATCACCTGGAGAAGACCTGCGTGAGGCTAACGAAGGGCCGGGGCTTCAGGTTGCAGAGAGAGCTCTGCAAATTTTTTACTACCGCTATTACAGCTTTGAAGCGGCCGCGTGTTGAGTGATGAAATGGTGTGAGACACACCTGCACTTCACCTGCACAGCTGCCAGAGTAAACCAAGAGGCTTCGGCCCCAGCTAAGGTGAAAGCTTGAAAGCTAATCACGGGTCACCACTGGAGCTGTGCTACTACACATCTTGTTAGCAGTTAAAAGGGGGGGAGAGAAAGAAAAAAAAAATCACCCACCCTGTTCATTTAGTTAGCAGATATCCTTTACCCACCAAGCCACATATCGCCATAAAAATGGGGCCTGGATCTAAGAGGAGTGCTGTCCCTTATCCTACTCTGTATTACCTGCATCACTTACTATCAGTACTCTCACTGTGGAGATTTCACAAGGACCTTGAGATGGGAGCAAAGCAAACACGGTAAGATAATAATAATAATAATAATAATAATAATAATAATAATAATAATAATAATAACAACAACAATAATAATAATAATAATAATAACAATTTCAACATGGAGTCAAATTAAGAATAATTTGTAAGAGAAAACTTTGATATTTTGTAAAATGCACATACACATAATAGCAACATAAATGTTGTATAAACTACTAGTTACAACATGAAACAGGACGCAGAAAAGTTGTGGAAAATCAACCGACAACTATAAATCACGTTTATCCAGCAAGCGCCTAATTACCATGTGTTATAAATGTATATATTACTAACTAGTAACACAACAAGCGAACGTTATTACGTTTACACGCTGCTAATTATCCAGTAACGTTTAATACCACTGGTGCTACATTGTTGTCAACAATACGTGAATTATCCTCTAATGGACAAAATGTGTTTACATGTGTTTTTAAGTGAAAGTAAGATTTTTAGTAGTCTCCAACCAACTAAGCAACTTTGGAGTGCAAGAAAAACACCTAGAGTACAGCGTGGCTCACATTCTCGCTATTTTCACCCGCCTCAGAGTGATGTAGAAAAGAGTGAGGAGTCTCTCTCTCTCACACTCTTCTGTGTGTTGACTTCTGTGTGACCCACGCCGGACCCTTTAACGCTAAAGCTTCGGGGTCTTTTTTGCAGCAAAACTGCCCCGACAAAAGCCAAACTCTGCGCGAAGCCCCCTAAAAATAGCTAGAAGCCCCTCGCTCTCTCACCAAAAGCCTCCAGAGCAGCTGCACTGGTCCCACACCGCAAACTACCCCAGTGAAGTTGTGGCGGATTATTGTCGATAAGCGGGCGGCTGAAGTGAAACTCCAGGATAAAGAAACACAACACAGGAGGCTGGAAAGCGATGAAAGAGTGAAGTGGAAAACTCACCAAAACACGCGCTTATTTTCCTCCGTGGGAAGCGAAAGACAGAGAGGAAAAAAAAGAGAGGTTTGTGTGAAAACACACCAAAGTGTGGCTCTCTCTGTCTCTCTCGGCGTCGTGGGGAAACAGGCTATCGCACGTGAGCGCGCAACTTAATCATAAAAGCAGGTTTTTAAAAAAAATGAACAACAAGCCGTGGAGTAAATAAGAAAGCCGAGTATCCCTCCGCTCGGAGATGCACGCGTTGCCTCCTGTCTTCAGTCAGTGTGCCGCTGTTATTACTAATGCAACACAGACAGAAAAAAAGCAAGCCGAGTACACTGAGTGCTGTTACAATGCTCTCGCATGAGGCGCGATACGAAGCAGCAGCTTGTTTTTTTTTTTTTGCGTTACGATTCAGTACATCAAGATGTATTCCGCCGAGTATTTGGGACTAGCTGATTAGAAAGCAGCCCCCCAGGGGAGGCTCTTCCGCGGAGGTGGATTTTTGTTATTTTTTGGAGTGCCGCGACCCCGTGTGACGTCATGTCCACCTGCTATGTAAACAACAATAAAAAATAAATAAACAAAACTCATTAGAAAGTTGCGTTTAGACGGGTTTTTTTTTGTGTCCGGCTGGATTTTTGAAAGACACTACAGAGTTTATAACGTGAGGAAATAGGCGCCCATGATAAAACAGCAGCCTGTAGAGGAATATTTTCTGGTGGAAAGTTGAGAACAAAAGAGAGAAGAGAGCAAGAGCAAGAGCCAAGCATTGATAGATAGATAGATAGATAGATAGATAGATAGATAGATAGATAGATAGATAGATAGATAGATAGATAGATAGATAGATAGTAATACTAGACAATAATATTACACACCCACACACACCCACATACACATGATTTATATTATTCTCATTAACCATGTTATTAATGATACGAAGAAGACTTGTATATTATGTGTTAAACGGAATTAGTGTGTAGTACAGTATATTAGTATATTACTGTAGTACTATATACTTCTACACTACTATACCATATATATATATATATATATATATATATATATATATATATATATATATATATATATATATATATATATATATATATATATATACACACACACAAGCTTCCTGTTATATTCTTATATCATTACATTTCTTGTATCATGACATTTTAATTTTGCATATAATATTTAACTACTAAGATCGTTTCTAATGCATCATCATTAAAATAAACAAAAATTTCTTTCATTACATTTTTCTTCTTGTCTATTCGTATTACAGCAGTGATTTTGGTACTGCAGGTTCATTTTCCAACCTGTATTTAAATATTTGTGCATGAAAAAAAATAATTTAAAAAAGTTTTCAGACGAGCAGATCTGTGTTAATCGCAGGTTAAGTCCCTGATCCTGCAGTGTACACCGCCATGCTAATTTGATCTAAATAATTCAGGACAGTTTTCTCCTCAAGTCCTCTAAAACAGCGAGCAAACACCGACTAAAGGCTGCGGCGGTTTGTCTTTTGTGCTCACGGTAATTTTAATGACACTTTGATGACGACACATCCTTTCAGTCCCATCAGTTCAGCTGTAAATCTGCAAAACAAAACGATTCGGAATGAGCTGAATATTTATGGAGCAAACCGCATTATTGTGTGTATTTTCTCATTTAAACCAGTATTTTAATTATATTACCCCCCTTTTTTAAAAAGAGGAACACTTTGTGTTTTTAGATTTTTTTTAAAAAAGTGTGACGTCCGTTTTCAGAAGTTCACAGTATCAATAATGCAATAATGTATATGTAATGCAGAGAATTCGAGATGTAATCCTATTTACACACATAAACACGGCGTACAACAGAGTATTCGTTCTTATATAATGTTTTTCCACATTTAGATATCAGCAGATTCATCAAAAGTCGTTTGAAGAAGTCTTTTTGTTCTTAATATCGCAGTTTAATTTTGAACCCTCTCAAACAAATGTAAGCTTTATTGGCAGTTAAGCGGGCTGCTGCCTCCTTTCGTTGATTACATCACTAGAAATTTAGCGGAGAGTAACTGCGTGTGGAATTAGAGGAAAATAATGAGCGTGAAAATCACCGGAGACGCTGACGACTCAGGCCGAAGAGTTGAGTGTTGCTGCCACCTATCGGTCTCAGTTTAAAACTACCCCCACCCGGAGGCTTACCGATCAGCAGGCTGGGAGCGTGGGCTGAAACGTGAGCTCACAGTGCCCCCTGGTGGTGAGGGTCAACTACTACGATTTTTAGAGACGGAAGAGATTAAGCCTTTGTAAGTGATTACATATTGTCAGTGGAGTCACTAGGATCATATGAGCCCCGCAGCAGATTTCATAAACAATATGAGAACGAACGGCTGTATATGAAAATGATTTTTAAGGAATAAAAAAGGAGTGGCGTTGGTGTAGAAGGACACATGGAAGAAGCCTTGAGCAGTGTGAACATGAAAGAAGTAGAATGGCTCACGACGTGGAGGTCACCACCTGGATAACGCTGCTGTGTCTGATCCACTTGTACCAGCACAGCACACACTAAAACTTTACCGCCATGTCACTGCAGTGCTGAGAATGATCCATCACTCAAATAATACACCAGGTGGGTGTCCTGACCATTGTGAAACAGGGTGACCATTAAACACCATTAAAAAACTGCTAAGTGTAGCTATATGGTAAGTGGAGCTGATAAAAGTCATGTAGAAAAGAGGAGTGTAACTTTCTCAAACTAACTAACTAGCACTCATTCATGTGTATGCACACTTCTGGGCCACGTCTGTCTTACATATAAAAAAAAACTTATAAGAACTAACCTTTTTCTGCAAACATTAATGGCCAAAAATATAAATAACTGATGCCGGTGCAAACTTTTGGAAGCTCACTAGGAACCTTCTTGTTCTTCCATTAGGAATTTTCACCCAATCTTCCTTGCAAAACGCTCCTAGTTCTGTACTATTTGTGTGTCAACTTGCATCCATCAGTGGCATTCTAGTTGTGGGACTGTGAGGATCATTCCAAAAGTTCATTATGGCCCTTACAAAAAAGAAGTTTATTCAAGTGTACCATTCGTTTACTTCCTTTAAACTAAAAGGAAGTGAGTATGCTTTCAGTTTACTTTTTATGTACTTCTCAGTGATATACTAAACACAGTTATACTTAAGTATGCTTGGGTTATACTGACAAGAACAGTCTAAGTATATGTGGCCTTTACTAGTACTTAATCTTTTGATTGAGATAGTAGAAGTAAGTATTCTTGCTCTGCACAAAAACACATCCAGTACAATAATTATATAAAATTTGATTTATAAATATGTACTGTTTCCTGAACCACTGGCTGCCACACAACCCCAGATTATAAAACATCCACCTCCATGCTTAATAGTCAGCCAGGTGTTCCATTCATCAAATAATGTTCTTTTTTAATCTTCAAACATACCTTCAGTGGTTGTGGCCCAGGAGTTTTTATTTCATCAGTCCACAGCACCTGTTACTAAAATGCCCCTGGCTTATCAAGATGTTTAGCACACAGGAAACATTTACCTTTTTGATGAGGTCACAGGTAAGATGTCACATTGATAACTCTTCAAGGCACATCATGATTGTGGACCTGCACACCACCACCACATCTACAGTATTGTACAAATGTTTCAGACATTTGGCGACATTATTATATTTAAAAAGCTGTTTTCCAGACAGAAAAAAAAATTTGCTGAGCAAGGTAGTATTGATACAGTATAGTAGTTTAGTATTAATACAGAAAGTAGTGGTTTTATATATGGCAGTGTGTTTATTTAACCCTTTCCAAGCTTTTTCTTGTGGCAACTCAGTATTATTTACAGTTATCATCTAATACCTGCTTTGACTACTAAGACTGGGGCTTCTCGGAGAAATCTGGAACTGGATATGCTCTACGTCTCTCAAAATAAGATGTTCATGTTACTTTGTATTGTATTTATGCCTATTTACATCTATTCTAATGATATCTGGTGATAACACACTTATTGATAAGATAAACAATGAGCTTAGACTTTAGCACATTAGTGTATGTAAACTACACCATCCTGCAGGTCCTGCCACTGCCTTTGCCTGCTGGCCAGCATATGAGCAGTTCCACCTGAGAGCTTTCTTGGTCTTCCAGACCTTATCTTGACCTCCACAGTTTTCCTTAACAGCAATTTCTTGATGTCATATTGGATATTGGTACTAATGTTCTAGCACTGACTGCTGTTGGCCCTGTTATTCAGTTCAGGCTTATCCTGTATCTACTATGAATTAACGAGAAACTGACACCTTGACCTCCCATTAGGTCTTTAGAGTTTAAGGGTTACCCTGGTCAACTGTCTTCCAGTGAATCCCCCCTTACACAGCAACAAACAAGAAACACGTTGGATCGATATGAACTGCAATCACTTGCCAGAAATTCTGTACAGAATAAAATTAACCAGCAAGGCTAGAAGCTAGCACATAGTGTATCTCCTCAGTGTCCGCAGAGGGCACGCTAGCTTGGGCAGTGGCAGATATTTTTAAGCCTGGCTCTCAGCACAGTGTTTAGCTGCAACCCGAGCTATCATGTGCAGTCACATCGTGTTTGGGGTGTCAGTGGACTGCCTCTGCCTGCCTCTCACTCACACTGAGCCGGGATGTCTGCAAAAGAGCATGGACTGTCGCTGGCCTCCTACTGCACGGAGACCCCTACCCTCAGCACCTGGCTGCGGGACAAAGGCGAGGAAGAGGAGGAGAAAGATGGGGAGGTAATGCTGGGTGATATTGGTCTAATACTATTGGTGTGACACTGTAAGGTTTATTTTAAGTTTAAATCGCAATGATATATTAGGTGCACGGTATGCATGATAACATTCTATTCTAGGAGTAGTATCCTTAGATGTATTCAAAACTTAACTATTTCATGAAATAGCAGCATTCTGTCCCAATAAATAGTGTTTTTTTAGTTTTAATTTTTTTTTTATTGTGGACTTTAAACATTATTTATAGTCATTATATTCATATAAGGTTCCCTTATGCTGTTTAAGAGTAAGATTTTTAAGACATTGTCTTAGCATATAGTTCCAGCACATAGGAAATGTGGATTTATTGACTTACTATTAACTTAATTATCATCGAATACCTGCTGTTGAATCATGACACTGAAAGAATCATGACACTAAATTTTGCTATTACTCTTATGAGGAGGCGAACAGAAGAGAGGAGCCTCAGAGAAGCTCCAGCGATGAATCGGAGGAGTCTGAACCTGAGCCTCTGCCACCTTCTGCGATACGAAGGAAGGTTTCCTTTGCAGATGCCTTTGGCCTGGAGCTGGTGTCGGTCAAAGAGTTTGATAACAGAGCCCAGACTAGTCTGGATGGCTTGGAAAGGCTCCTGAGAGTAGAGGCCCGAGAAGAGGAGTTCTGCCTGTCCAGCCTCTTTGCCGTCCCATCCTCGGATGAAGAACTTTCACTATTGTTGCGGCAGAACAAAGTGGAGCTGGAGAGCATCGAGCTCCTGCCTGGCTCCACTACCATCCGAGGCGTCATCCGGGTGCTCAACCTTTCGTACCACAAGACCGTCTATGTCCGCACCACACTGGACAGATGGCAAACCCACTTTGACCTCCTGGCTGAATATATACCCGGCTCCAGCGACGGACAGACAGACCGCTTCTCTTTCAGGCTCACACTGGTGCCCCCATTCCGGCCGGAGGGCACTCGAGTGGAGTTCTGCCTCCGCTACGAATCCTCCGTTGGAATCTTCTGGGCCAGCAATGGAGGCACAAACTATGTGCTCTTCTGCCAACAGAAAGGAGGGAAGGAGCTAAAAGAGAAGGAGGGAGAGAAAGAAAGAGAGATAGAGGAAAACAGTTACAAGGAAAAGAAGAGCTGCTTGAAAGTTAGCAGGTGAGAAGGCATTTGATGCAGGCAGTAATGCAGCTGCTTTCCTTTAAAAAAAAAACTCTTATATTTGTATTGTAGTTTATTTCTATCTCCTGAGCTTTGCCTATATTCTTTGTGTTGTTGTTCTGTGTATCTTCCGACCTCTCTTTATCCTGTAAAGCTTCAGTGAACACAAAGTATTAAATGCTTGATTGACAATGCAGAATATAAATATGACAAAACACTGTTTAAAAATGCTGATCAAACCTATCTGAGAACTGTGTGGGCGTGGCTAATGAGCAGCTTGATTGACAGTTCTCTGTCCAAAACTCCTTGTCTGCTCCACCACTCATACAGAACTAATCCAGCTTTGTGTGACGCTAACTGGATGGAAAAAAGTTATGGATGAACAGATGTGCAGCCGGACGGACAGACGAACAAACAGACAGATGAAGCAATGCCAAAGAAGCAGACAAACAGATGTTTAGACAGATGCAGCAATGCGCAAAGGAATTAAAAAACAGAAGTGCAGAAGGATGGATAGACGAATGCACGTGCAGACAGATAGACAGAAGAACCAGATGAATGAACAGTTTTGGTGTATTGAGAAATGAATGGATGGACATCAGGCAGCTACAGACAGGTGGTCTAGCTTAACTGTGGGTGGAGCATAAGATGTCAGCCTTGTGATTGGTTGGGAAATGCTTGCAGAAGCACTACTCAATATTTTATTATTATTATTATTATTATTATTATTATTATTATTATTATTACCTACTGCAGAAGTGCTTACAGAAACTTAACCCAAGATTAGCACTGCCCAGTTTACACCGTAAATTAAAAAAATATAGTGAAATACAGTTGATATGTTTCAAACATGTCTAGAAGAGCAAGATCAACTTGATTAGATATAGATTTTGGTTCCCTCGGGCTTTAAAATGAAACAGGCTGTTTATGTTACTGTGCCTTTCTGACTAATGTATGTAAAAAACCTAGTGTTCTAATTGGTTAACACATATTGAGCGTATTTAAAAGTAGTCCAGGCTGAAACGTGAGTAGGCTGAATAACTTCATCATGAATTGGGCTGAGCTAAGTGTTGTAAGCTAAGTAGGTGGAAGTTCTATTAAATATGGTTGTATTTGTGACTTCACAGTTTAGCTTTCATATATGGACTATATGGACTGGAGACTCATTCGGTACATTTAAGTGTTTTAACATATGTACTGCATCAAACTGTACTTAAGTACAAGCAAAATAAGGCAAATACTGATACAGTCCGAATGTGTTTAAGATTAGTCTACTAAACATAAACCAAACAGTATAATACATATACACATGTACTGTTTGTCATACATGCCAAATTTATTTCAGATTAGATTATTTTTTCTTGCCACATCCAATCAAGCAGTTTCTGCTGGAATTGAATTAAATGCCATTACTAGAAATAAATCCTGAAATCCTTGAATGAATCACCAAAACTTGTCATGCTAATTTACAGTAGATTAAATTGAAAAGCTGAGTGTTTTGCTCTGATATGAAGTTTTGCATATTATTGCTGAAGATTCTTGAAGCCTGGACTCATGACTGAAGCGTATATCCGTGCTTTCCATCCTGGTCCTGGAGACCCACTGCCCTGCACATCCTGCTTATCCTGCTTTAACACACCCCTTTTAACTCAGTAGTGGGCTGTTAATGAGCTGATTAGTGGGATCAGTTTCGCTGGGAGCAAGAAAGAAACACTGAAATATCCAGGGCACTGGGGCTTCCAGGACCAGTGTGAGGAAACACTGGAGTATATGATATGCTCTGCTCTGTGTTTTTTTTTTTTACAGAAAGTGGAGCAGTGCAGAGTTGAAGTCTACTGGCTTGAATGCTGATCTCTCAGGTGCGTGTCCCAGCGTGGCAAGTCATCTGGTGTGACCTTGTGCTAAAACGACACAAAGTCCAAAGAAAAACATGTTCCATGTTCCAAAAAGTCTATTTTTGTCGATATTGAACATAGCAGCTGCTGTTTACATTGTGTGAAAATGTAATGATGAGTGGACCAATGGGAATGCTCCAAAATAGCTTGGAAAAAATTCTGGTTCCATTGACTTACATTTAAAGTAAAGTAAGTTTTTGCCCTCTTCTGTAAAGTGGCCATTTTGGAAATACTTGTTTTTCTTTTGACAGCGACAATTTGCTTTATGTAGGTGAAATTTCCTATTAAGGTTCTTTTTCTACAGGAGGAATGATCTATGAGTTCGATTAGCCCATCAGCAGTGAGGGCAGTCACACTGAGTTAGAGGAAAGAGAGAAGAAAGAGAGAGTTAGCTGGCATCAGAGAAGGGTGTGGCTAGTAGAATTCTATGAAAACTGATTTCTGGAAAAGAACTTTAAAATTAATTTTGTTTGTAATTTATTAAACAACCTCATTTTCATAATTTACAGAGGGGAAGAAGTGCAGGTTGGCAGTGTTATATGAAAGAGGGGAACGAGTTTTAACCACCATTGAAGCAGAAAGATAAACCTCTGAGAGGCCTTTGGCAATAAGGAGTTAAACTCTGTTTATGGAGTAATAAAAAGAATTAAGTCCAATTCAGGGCTTGTGTTTACCTTCTCCTGCATTCTTTTCTGCATTCTACTGAGCTCAAAAGTCTCAGAAAAATCACCTGGACAAAAGGACTAATGCTGAACATCCTCCATTTTAATTCTCAGTGCTAACTGTACTGCTATGCTTTTTTAGTTTTTCACTTTAATCGCAAACTTTATTCACTCCATTTCAATCAACATAAGGTAGGGGCATGTCCTTCTATAATTGTCCTGGGAAAGAGAGGTAGGAAGGTCATTCAGAGGGTTTAGCATTCACATGAACCACCATTAATATAGAAAAGAACTTAAATGACAAAGCTCCGGGTTGCCCCGTGGCATTGAAAGATCCTGGGGGTCTGTTTCTCCTCATGCATTAAGGCCACTGTAGGTTCCTGTCAGCTGGAGAAAACTATAATGCTTACCCCAACCACACGAATACAGTTCTACTCATTATACATTTGGCATCAATTCATGTCCGGCCTCATTGAAGCTATTTTAGTGTACGCTGGTTATTCAGTTTAGTTAGTGTTGTAGCACAGTGGAGTTCCATGCCTATGACTTTCAGGAAATGCTTCACAGAGTGAAGAGACATGGTTGGTTGTTTCTAATGAAGATACGGTGCAATGGGAACAATTTGTGTTATGACAGATAGATCATTTCCTGCAGAATTGAAAAGGTAAGTGAAGAGACAGTCAACATCCAGTTCCTCTTATTAGCAAGCAGCAATCAAATGGTCTGAAAAGAAATGGCCTTGCTCTGCAACCCTCACACTCATCGTACCGTAAATGTTACACATTTTGCTTACAGGGAGCACAGGCCTGAATTGTGTTCTTGCTAGGATGGTGAAGGAAGCGCAGTCACACAGGGCCACAGGCTATTGTTATTCGCCCATGCAGTGAAATTGTCATTGAGGGCCACTGTAGAATCCCACCTAAGTTGTCAGGTTCTGGTTGAGACATCACGAGTGGCTAGCTTACCCCTTGAACTGCTGTTTGTCAGTGTCGGGATACAGTCTGTGGATGGAAAAGTGGCCCATGAGAATGCTTAACTCAGACAAGGAGCCTGTTGTTCTGCACCCAAAATTATGAATTACAGAAATTACTAAATCTGAAGTGAGTTGTGTGTCAAATCACTGGAGGAGGAAGCCACAGCAACATGTTCATGTCCTGGTCACACAAGAAGTCCTGAAATAGAGCAGCAGTCCTTTGGCATTATCAGCAATGATTGCGCACTTTTGTACAATGGCTATAGGTCATAGGTTCACCAGCATGACACAGAAGGATGCATACTTCCTAGTGTGGAGGATTCAGTGGATGCCTTGGGTCCAGGCTCACCTCTTCTCTTCCTTAAACTTCACTGCGGGATATATCAAATGGCTGTTGAGGATCAAGACCAGTGAAAGACCACTATTTAGCCTGTACCAGTGAACTAGTAATGTCCCAGTAACACATGGAGGTTATTCTTGGGGGCCTGGCAATTGACATTGTATTAGTCTACTTGAATGACATCCTTGTGTTTTCCAGTGAGTTTAAAAGTGATTATGAGAAGTTGGATTTTGGTATTTGGGTGTCTTCAAGAACTAAACTAAATCCCAAGAAGTACTTCCTGTTTAAGACAGAGGACAATATCCTGGGGAACATTGTGTCCACTACTGGAGTAGAGATATAAAGTAGGTAAAAGCATTTGAAGACTGGCCTGTTCCATGCTCAATGAAAATAGTTTGTCAGGTAGCAGGTTTTGTGTTTTACTACAGATTGTTTGTACCTCATTTTACACAATTGGCAAGACTATTACATGCACTTATGGACAAATCTAAGGAGGTGTACAAAGGCCTTGTCACACCCATTTCTATCTAGCGAAGACTCTTGATAGTACTCTGTGGCACTTTAAAACTGCAAACCTTGGTGCAGTCAAACAAAGATGAGTGAATTGTTGGCAGTACAAGCCAGGAAGACTTAATCACAGTGCAGCTGTGCTGTTTTGCATCCCGGTGGTTTCATAGGCAAAAGCCCAAAAGCCAAGGATGATGAAAAGGATTTCTTGATAATAAAAGAGGAAGATGTATTGTAACCCAAGCCTCAATGACGTGTTCTTACATCATGGCTTCCCTCAGGGTCCTTGGACTAGACTCTCAAACCATTAGCAGGAGGGTATGACAATGTTGTTGTGCTCACTGACATGTTTACCAAGTTCACAATTGCAGTGTTAAATAATGATCAGATGGCAGGAACCACAGTGACAGTACTATTCAAGCACTGGTGTGTGTATTATGGCTTCCCAACTTGCCTCCATGCCAATCAAGGTCGGAATTTTGAAGCGAGTATGATTAAAGAGCTTTGCAGATTCAATGGCATTGCCAAGAAGAAGGTGAGACCCTATTACCCTCAAGGTAAAGTACAATGCAAACCATTTTCCAGAACTGGTCATGGGATACAATAGCCATGCCCACTAATCTACAGGCTATTTCCCATTCTATCTGCTGTTTGGGAGGGATAACCCACTGCCTAGAGACATCCTTGGGGCCAAAGGTATAAAATTCAGTAATGTTGACAATTAGGATGATTGGGTCACCATCAGCGACTGCGGTTGGAAACGGATGCAGCATGAGTGATGGCAAAACAGGCCTCTCAGTGTGGCAAACCAGGACAAATTGGACTCGTATGTAGTGGTAGCTTAAACCCACTCCATTATGCCAGAGTACACAGTTAGGTCCTGGCAAAGCCCTGCATATTTGAGATTCCTAGTCAAAAAGGTCTGTCATGTCTAAGTAACAAGACTCAGCATCAATATGAGCCTGACACTGTTGACATAGTGTATGTGCCCTCAGACACCACAGTCACACACCCACAGCAGCATGCCAGGTGATCTATCTGGCACAGACAGAAGGGCAGATCAGATTCCCCAGCAAGAATGGGATAACAGGGGGGCGGGGGGGTTCAGTGTTCCACTTCACTCATGTGCTTGCACTTGATTCATTCAAATTCAATCAACATCCTTTCTAGAGTAGAGGCATGTTCTATCTTTATTGTACTAGGGAAAGAGTGGTAGGAAGGTCAATTAGAGGGTTTAACATTCACATGAACTCAGGCACAACCAATATTAAGGCACAGAACTCAAAAGACAAAACTCCAGGTTGCTCCATGACCTTGAAGACATTGTGGGGCCCTGTTTCTCCTCATTTGTTATGGTCACCTTAGTGAGAAACGTAGTGAGATGGGGAAGTTAGAACCTAGATCCTTAGTTTCCCCGCCAGCGGATCACTACAGTGCTTACTATTATATATCCTGACCACACGAGTACAGTTCTGCTTATTCCACCAGCCAGTAAAACCACTGAGCAGTGAATTTGACCTGTTTTGAAGTCAAGCATGACAGAAGTGTTTGGTTTTTTTTTTCAGAACAAGGGTCATCTAAGCCTGAGGGGAGTGAGGAAGAGAGAACTTATAACGAAGCGGGGAGTCGTTCCAGTGAGGCCCAGGAGGCGTGCTGCAAAGCTTTGGTAAGCTTCATTGGTTGTCCATCAGGGGTGTGGCATATAACCATGGGTATAAATAAAGAGAAGGTCAGGATAGTAGCTAGAGGAGACAGTAATGGATTTCATGCATTGTAGCGGTTGTGCTTGATTTAGTTTCTGTTTTCCAGACTTTTTAACAGGAAGTCAGTTTCGTAAGTAAATTCATAAGACATTACTGTCTGTATAAAATCGATTATAGCTACAGTTACATTTTTCAAACCATTACAGTCTAAAATGAGCCCCTTATAAATCAATTATTTTATATTTACTAAAAAAAGATATATTGGCAAGTGAAAGCATCTTAAATCTAGTCAATGTAGCTAATACTTCTCATGAGAAATATTAAAGACTAAGAAAATCATTATAGATATATCAATCCCTATGAGACTGATGTAAGAATATTATGAGGTTATATGTTATTTCTAATTATTTTGACTTGTTTTATGCAATTAATGTAAATGATACAAAATACAAAAAGATACAAAGAGATCACACACATTTGGAGCAATGCTGGAAGGACATACTTGAAAATAAAGAATTTAAATATTTTTCTAATTCTAAATAATTTATACTTGTATTTTTATTTTAAAAGGTTTTAAAAAATTGAGATGATGTTTGAGTTTTATGTTTTGTATAAGTCAGATCTTGTAAGTTTATTGGCAGGTCTTGTAGACCCAGAGTTTCTCATTATTATTCCCATCCTGTAGCAGATGTAATATTAATATTTTGCAGTTATGTTGTTACATGGCAACTGGCCAGATCAAGTACTTTCTCAAGGGCTCACTTTCTTGTACTGGAGTTCTGCAGTACTTCTGTCTTAGCATGACTTTGTTTTCCCTACACAATGTCAGTAGGTAAAAAGGAAAGCTGCATAAAAGAATGTAATGCATTTAAAACTAATTGTATTCATATAGTATTTGTATAAGCTTAAGTAGACTTTGACAAGTAGAAATGCTTCGGCTCCTGAGCGAGAATGACTGGCATTTGGACAGCTCGTAATGTGCCTCAGTTCAAAGTGTACAGTATGCTCGATTGAGAGACGGCAGAAACATGATGCTGAGGGACATACCATACATCCCTTAAAAGCTGTCACATGTGAAACTATTAATGCTACTTGTCAATGCAGAACATGCTCATGTAAACACAGATAATTGAGGAGGAAGCTGTATGGATTAGAGTATTTAGGCTAACATATAACAAAAGATGACAAGCAAGTGATATTTCTAAACTAGACTAAAGTTTAGCATCAAGCAAAAGTTCAGCAAAATGGTACATGCTTTCCAAAATATTCTTGGTATCTGAAATTGCTTCTTTGGCTTTGTAGTAGAACTTTATGGCTAACAAGTAATAGAAGGCAATATTAGTTGTAGCTGCACAAAAGTACACTGCCTGTACAAAAGTATCACTGGTTGAATTTAAATAAGCAAAAACATTAAAGCGTTTGATTGGATGACTACATTAACTAATATATGTCAACCAGCAACAATTCTTTTAACTCTTGCACACAATGAGAACTCTCACAAGATTGGGACTAAACAGCTATGTGGCCATAAGAAAACCACTTGTTAGTGAGAGTAATTTGAAGTTGGCTAGAGAGCAAAGAGATTGGACTCTGGAGCAATGAAAAAAGTCTGATGAGTCCGATGGGCATGTCAGGGTAGAAAGGGAAGCACATGAAGTGATCAACCCTTCATGCATAGCTGACACTGTATGATATTCTGGAGATGACCTGGGATTAGCAATGTCATGTGGCAGTAAAATGAGCTGACTACCTGAATGTACTAACAACCAGGTTATCCCACCAACGGATTTTGTCCCTCTCTGATGGCATTGCCAAATTCCAGGATACCATGTCAACATGCCAACATCTGATTATGTATGAGAGGTTCTGAGAGCATGAAGAATCATTTTCACACATGAATTGGCCACCAATGCCACTACTAAAGGCAGTCCAACGAAATTGTAGAATGTACAACTGTTTTTTGACCAGGAAATGTACATCACATGGCATAAAGCAGTTGCAGCAGAGATCCTGGAGCCTAAATGTTGTCTCAACTTTTGTGATTTGGACAGTGTAGTTTGTGTGATACTAAGGGTTGTACATTATCTTGTCAGTGCAAAACTGAAGAAAAACACTGCAGATTGATTGCTAAGTGGAAAACTGATTGATTTCTTCCCAACAGGATACATTTAGCTAAACACAACAGAAAATCTGATTTTATGACTGCATTTGATTGACAGGCGGAAAGACGGAACAGGCGGCGGGCAGCTAGGTTGGCACGAGTACAAGACTACTTCTCTCAGAGGCATACAGAAATTCAGAAAACACAGAGAGACTTAAAGATGTCAGCATCAGAACTTATTAGTCCAATGGCCCGAGACAACCCGGGGGACCCGCAAGTGCTCAATAGACAGGATCAGGATACACCACCAATCCTAACCCACCACCAGATCCCCTTGCTTGCTTTGGACTGGGGCAAAAACACAACGCCTCCAACTCTTTCAGACACTCCTAAGATATACAGAGGGGCAAGTCCAGATGCCACTGAGAAGCAACTAACAGAAGATGAGCCAACAGAGCCATCCACTGATGCTTGTGAAGCCTTTCTCAAGGGGATAGATGGTTCAAACAACCATGCTAATGCTCTGAATCAAGAGTGTTTGTTTTGCACCACTTCACTCCCGTCACACAATGAAAGTAATACATCAACCCCAGGGGTAAAGGTGTTGTCGGAGAGTCCACAGAGTCCACACACCGGTGGTAATACATTACTCAGATGTTTCAGACCAGAGGAAACTCTAGAGTCTTATCCTAAGGAGAGGGGGCAAGACTTCAACCCCTGTGGTGCTAAAGAGGAGCCGTTGGCTCACAACTATAAAAACAAGCCAGGGATCACTTCTGAAACACACATAGTCCTGGAATCGGAATTGGTGTGGGTGCAACCAGGATCAGAAACACATGATGAACTCACACCCAGTGAAGATGTTTCCTTGCCAGAATCAAACCCACTGGAGATTGTGGCTGCCACAGAATCTCGGGATTCTAAAGAAGAACATGAAGTCTCACCTAAAGAATGTGTAGGCAACCCACACTGCTTCGGTACAGAAGCGGAGGTAAAAGGAGACTTAGATAACGTGGTCGACAACACCCTGACCTTTAGCGGGATCAGGGATATGCCATTTACAGACAGACAAACAGGGAGCAGGGTGTCTTTAGAAAGACTGTGTATAGAAGAGGACAAAGAGCTAAAGCAAATGAAAGAGCATATCAGAGAAGAAAATGAGATGGCAGCAGAAATGACAATGGCAATATCGTGGAATGATTGTTCTAAAGATTTTCCAGTGGGTCTAGAAAGCAGAACACTAGCAGGAAATGAAGAACCATCCCAGCTGAGAGATGATAGCACAGAAATACTTTTAACAAGCAAGGGTACAATGCCTGTTGAAGAGGAATTTGATGCAGGGACGCATTGGCCTGACAGAGAAGTTTTAAAGTTGCAAGAAGTAAAGGAAGTAGCAGGTCACAAGCAGGAGAAAGGACTTGCTGAACCAAGTGAGGCAATAGATAAAGCAATAGATAAAGATATAGCTAATGGAGAATATGAACGAAGTACAACAACAAAGATGGAGGATGAGGAAGAACCATATGAAGAAGATAATATACTACATGGAAGGAAGGATGGGGGTGATGTCTGCAAAGACTTTATCGCACACATGGAGTCAGCTACCCCTCACACTATCACTGACATCTTTACACACACACCCGCTCTCTTCAGCCGCTCCAGTGAACCATCTGGGCTCTTTGGCTGGGCAGAATCTGTGAGTGAGGGTGGGTCCTTGCTCTTTTCTGGCTCTTTTGGGGAGACTCTGAGGCACAGGGAAGCTCAGGGCCTCCAGGAATCCCAGGATGCACAGTCTGAGTACCCCTCCCCACTGTCCGCCCCATTGTCCAGGACAGCCACTCTCTCTGTGAACACAATGTCAAGAATACTCCTGGCATGGTGGGCAGAGTTCTGCTCCCTAAGTCACATATTCAAGGCTCTACTATATACTATCTTGTTTTTGATCTTTATAACTGCTTATTTGTATGACCTGCCTGTCTGCTTAGCCATCTACCTGTTGTCCGTGTGCTGGTGGTGTGGGCAGGGCATGAAAAAACAAGTAGCCACAGCTGACAGTGTGGACTAACGTCAACACCAGGCCATGGTGCACTTACCATATGGTTTCATACTGTTGCAGAAAAAAAAACTGACAAGTCAAATGAAGGATTGTCAGTGTTTGTTGGGTCAGTGTGCCCTGGCCTTTAGTCAAGCAAAGAGTTTTAAGGGCCCAACATGAGATTTACAAAGTGGCATTTATTTTTATTCTACGAAAGGTTGTTTTAGTTGCTTTAATTGGGGAGACTCTGAGACACTCTGAGTGGTTAGGTTTATGGGCGGCACGGTGGTGTAGTGGTCAGCACTGTTGCCTCACAGCAAGACGATCCGGGTTCAATTCGTGGTCCGGGTCGTTCTGTGTGGAGTTTGCATGTTCTCCCTGTGCTTGAGTGGGTTTCCTCCAGGTACTCCGGTTTCCTCCCACACGTCCAAAGACATGCATGATAGGTTGATTGGTTACTCTAAATTGTCGTAGTTGTAAGTGTTGGCCATGCGATGGACTGGTGAACTGTCTATGGTGTACACCGCCTTCGCCCGATGATGCTGGGATTGGCTCCAGTGACCCCGAAGAGCGGGATTAAGCGGCAGATAATGGATGGTTAGGTTTCAGGTTAATCTAGAGTTTTTTTGAAAATGATAACACAGCTTTGCCTGAGACCGAGTTCTTGTGCTCATCATTTTGTACATGCTAAGCAGCAAAATGTTTACAGAATGCAGATAACAAGCAATTTAATAGGCAAAAGAACATGTTATAAATAAGAACCACTCTTGCATGAGTAGGTGATTCGAGTCAAATACAAACAACTTAAATGTGGCAATTTTACCACAGAACTGTGTAACAAGTATGCATGATATGTAAGCTGCATTTTGTTACCCATAGTGACCCCATAGCAATTTGCTCCAATTAAATTGGAATTTCATAATGCATGTGTTCTATCTCTCTTAAATTCTGCTACATTCTAAGAAATTTGATCTCTTGTTTGAACTAAAATGTGCTGACTTATCATACACTAATTAATTTCACATGATCTTGGTGTATATAACCAACATATATTGTCATCAGAAGGTGGTATAGAATTTCATTGTCTCTGTAATTTGCATAGTTAAATTTTAGCAGGACTTTAAAAACAAACACAATTTGCGAGCTTTCCCATTCATATTACAAACAACTTATAACAACTGCCTCGCCAAACTGCCTGTCGGTCATGTGATTTAGGACAATGTTCGCATGTTTTATCATCTGGAATGTAGGATCTCAATTCTCTGATTCCAGAATAATTTTTTAAATATAGTTTCATTGATTCCACATTTTGATTCTACGATTTGCCTGTACATGCACACACACCTAAATAGTCTAATGTCAATATCTAGACAGCCTGTCTGAAATATGCTTCCTTCCACAAACTTTACTTCTGCTCAGAAAAAAAGTGGAAAACAGACTAAAGTGTAAACTCTGTAACAGTAAATGGCTGTATTACCAAGCAAGTGCTGAAAGGAGCTGACTGAGGGGAGTCAGCCAAGTTAATTCATGTGTAAGCTCTCCAAATGGCCTTGCTAAGATCTAATAGGTCATGTTACCTAACTGATATCTTGTGTTCCTGAGAAACAACTGAGATTGTAGAACATGAAGTTCATCTTACCAAAATCTCTTGTGATACATCGCATAAATCATTATTTTATATTAGAACTGTTATATATGTTGAACCTTTCATTGCTGGATTCTCTTCCCTGGGTCATTTTTGGAACTGTGAATCAAAAACATAATATTTTGAAATTATTATTCATGGAAATTATTGCTTAGAATTGGGAGTAGGCTTTCAGAATCTCTGAAATCAATCAGCCCCTACTGGATTATGAAGAGCATAATGTATTTAGATGGATATGGGGTTGCAAGGAGTGTGGGCTTGGCCTGCCTTTGTACCAATAGGTGTTCCAATACTCATAACTGTACTGTACTGTTTCATGAGAATATATATATATATATATATATATTTTCGTAGGACACCAAAAACTATTCGTCCAGTGGCATCTCTGAGATTTTATGGTTGCAGCTCCTTACCACAGTCATTAAAGCTAGGATTATTTTATTGTATAGATTGCTACTATGTTAGATGGACACTTGAAGCACTGTTGTGTCTATGCGTTCCAGGACCTTTTCCCTCACTGCCACTTGCTGGATCACCCCACCTTTAGTGTTCCATTACCTGATGTTTTACAAATTAAGCACTGTATATATATATATATATATATATATATATATATATATATATATATATATATATATATATATATAGCTGATGTAGCCACAAAACACAGAACAAAAATTTCAGTTATGTCAAATGTGCAGAGTAAAGTAGCAGCGTACTGCTTGTCCTCACACTACCTCATGTTCATGGAGCGCCTGCTACGTGTTTGGACACACTGTGATGGACGTGACATTTCCTGCAACATCCACCATGTGACTTTGCCCTGACTAACCACAAGAGAGCAGGGTTAGAGAGAGAGAGAGAGAGAGCTAGAGAGAGAGAGAGAGAGAGAGTAGCTCCATTGGGACACCTGATCTTTGTCACGTACGTAACTCACACATGTAACCGGAGATTGCACCGCATGTGAGAGGCAGCACTTACAGTTCCATGTATCAGTGTGTCTGACCACGTCCACAGACAATAGTGTGCATAAGCAAAATATATATGGAAAGATTTGGAAAGAACCCAGGTGTCTTAATCACTGGGCAGTACAAAAAGTTTTGTTTTCGCTTAAGAGGCATGCATGCACTCGTTTTGTTCCAGATACAAATATGAAATGATTTTAGTATTACAGTGCAGTGCCACAGATGCCATTAATAGTAAAATTAATATTCAGAATACCTCATATTTCAATACAGATAACTCTAAATTACTTTACATAGATAATCATAGTATGGCATTTATCATTTAATTACTTTCAATGAATAGCTTTCAATTCTTGAAACATGGAATAAAGCATAACTGAATAAAGTTCTACTTCATAGTATTTAATAAAACTCTATTTTATTACTTTACATAAAATAATGATTAACATGTCTTTAAAAAGCTCTGTTTGTGGGTTTGTGTTCTTTTCTTTTCATGTGAGTATAAAAGGTTCATGTAAGTTCATGGAATGAAGCTGTTAAGTGAGTGATACTGCAGCCACTTGATCCTGTCTGTCGTGACTCTGACCTTTCTGGAGCTGGATGGACTCCAGACTCAAGCTGCTCATCAGGAAGCAGTTCCTCCGCACTGCCAAGGTCTCAGAAAGGCTCCCTGAGAGTTACTGTCCACTCACAATATGCACTGACTGGGCAATCACCTCGCACCCAGATTGCCTCATTATCAAACGACAAAAACGCAACTCATACAAACGTCTACGACCCAAAACACCTGACAGAGACATCATGAGCTCAACAGACAAAGTAAAATGTTTGGACAATGTAAATGCAGTTAAAGCCTGATATAATCTTTTTTTATATTTGTAATGTCAGAGGACAGATTTGGCCTTTTTCAGACCACACCATATGTCTCTACATTCAGTGTTAATGTGGCATACACAATGTTAAGGTCTCAAATTCAAAATCAACATTATACTGACAAAGATATGATGACAATAGTAGATCATTTACTCATATCCTCAGAAGACATGCCTTCAGCAAGTTTTGCTTTTCACCAACAGCTTTTCAATGCTCACAAAAGTCAATTTTATCCACTTTGTAGGGGTCTGAAGCACAATGTTCTTCTGCACGTTGAGTGCAATTACATATTTCAACCAGAGGGGTCTCCAAATTCCTATATTCTTCATATAGATGCTTTATAAAGCTTTATAAAGCGAGAAGAGAAAATCAAGATCCACTCTTGTTCCAGGCCTGAAAAAATCCACATGTGCTTCTGTCCATGCTGTGAGAAGATAACTTGATGCTATGGGTCTGAAAGGATGTGTAGCTGTCAGCAAGCCCCTACTATAAAAAGGAAATTTAAATTTTGCATTTAGAACAACAAACTGACCATCTCACAGTCCAGACCTTAACAACACTGTATGTGTCTGGGATTGCTTGGATCATGTTACAGATCATGCAAAAGCTGCAAACCAGCTATACTCTTACACAGTGGTTCTCATGCTGAGGGTCACACTGTCATTACAATTTAACTCCCACCCCCCAGCTTTTTTCAGGTGTACAGGCTTACATACCTGTCTGTTATTGCAAAACAACATCAATGTCCAGTATTTACAATTGCAGCATACTTTAAACCGAATATCTGACCACAACAACATTCTGTAGAATTGGCAGGCAAATGCTATATGCAGAATTCATTTGATTGCCTAGGTTAGTTGACATCTTGGCTCCTGAATGTGTTCACAATTAACCAGCTGTGCGGAGCTCTGATGACCATGCTGAAACATGATCATAAACCTCGCTGCTCCCCAGCGCTGATACCCTTCACATGAAGATTAGAGGCCTGTTTATATAAAGCCGCATCACAACCATCATGTGAGCGATATTTTTTGAGGTGAGAATTCTTTGGAAGACTTGGCCCTGGCTAATACAGACAGATAGATGAGTCTCATTATCTCCAATACTAGGAAATAGGGCCATATATCTGTTTTACATGTCATATTTTGTTTCGTGTATAGAAATATACTTAGGCTGCATAATATAATCCTTTAACTGACTGTTTATTTGGTGAAACAACTGCATAAAAACACACGCAAAACAATTTGATCTATAGGTGAATTGTAGTCATGGTTATATTTATAATCACAGAATTTATAGTCATTATATTTTTGCCGAACTCAATAAATGACAACTGTCATGATAACTGTCTGATGTATACGAATGTGAGATAACAAATAGTGTTTTATGTTTGTATGGAAGGAATGTATGTCTCTTTAAATGAACTATGACTAACAGTAAGTACCAGTTTATGTTAAAGGACCCACAACATGGAAAAGTTTTCCTCACTTTTTAAATTTTTTTTTTTTTGTAAACATTACTAAAGTTTTGAAAAATATTGTTCAGTCCCTCATCTATCCAATCATTATATGTAAACTCTGCTGCAACCAAAATATTTACATATGACCATCTATTCTGCCTGCAGCACTTTAGCCCTGCCCACTCACACTGATGCTATAAGGAATGTTTGAACCTGGACTGGTTTTTAATGAAGGGCAATACCTGGAGCATAAGAGTTTTTGTTTAAAACATTCAAATATTAAATAAAATGATCAATGTTAATTAATAGCAGTCTGGATGGTACGTGTAAAACATCTATGTATAGTGTTATAGAGACATCTACCGAAATTACTGTAATACTTTGTACCTCAAGAGTCAATATAGTGTTGAGTCAAATCCGTCCAACATGAGAGGATGAAGAAGTAGCACAACATCATATTCTGACCTCTTGTCAATCATGTTTAAGGTGATCAGGGAGTGGGGTAAATTAAATGTATGTGAAATGTGGATATGGTCCCTGTAATACAACCCCAGGTTTCCATTCTCATGTGTGTTTACAGTGAACATTTTTATCTGGAAGAGTCTACAGAAGTGAAAACATTACTCATAAAGATACAAATGCTAGGTGTGTACATATCTTGATAAGTGTTGTAAATAAATATAGTTTTTAAAAAATAAACAGACAAAAATGAGATAGAGGTTGGATATGTAAAGGAAAAAAATATTGTCATATCCAAACTATCTGTCTTTATTTATATTGGATTTGTTTTCTTTCATATATTTTAAGTGCGGCAGCTTTACATTGTATAAGTATTGTATGATGAATGGACCAAACGAAATGGCCCATATTTTAAAAAATATTTAAATGGTATGACTGCAGTATGCTGCCAGCAGATGGCAGTATAACACTTTTTTATGCATATTCCTGTCCTTACTACCAAGCGCTGTAATAGGGTCCACTGAGCCACACTGACAGAATGAGTTTGATCAAATAAACATATGTCCCCTGGTGAGCAGACTTTAGGCAAACTAATATATCTAGAAGGACAATCTACACAAATACACTAATGTACACAAATAAGACTGTTCATAGATCAGCCAGGCCACAGAGGAGGAGGAGGCTGAGGAGGGAGGTGTATGTCACATGATGGCAGTACATACTGTGTGATATTCTTACACACACATGCACACACGCTGATGACAGTCTCTCCTCTGTCCCTGCTCGTCCACACACAGAATCTGGGTTATAACTTGGGTTGTCCCAGGAGGGTGAGCACTCATGCATCATTAGTGCATGTCCAGAGCTTGTGAGGGCACATCTTTCTCTCCCTCTCTCTCTCACTCATACACACACACACACACACACACACACACACACTGACACACGCTCTAAAGCACCTCCCTGTCACCTTTGCGTGCGTGAGTGTATCAGAGAGAGAAAGAAGGATGCGTCAAGCCCTGGACGTGGGGGTGGGGGGATGCTGCTTTACAGTATAGCAGCCTATAATACGCTAGAATATACAGTAAGTGCTACGGCAAGTATGGCAGATGTTTTGAAATGTCAGACACTTGTGCAGTTTGCATTTATTAACTCTGAGTGGAAATGTTGGGCGGTTCTGCAGTTTGCTAGTGCACACCCCGTACGACCCTGACTGTACAGTGCACTGTTAGAGTCTCTAAACATCAAACCTGCAGTGAGAATGGTGGTGGAGCTAAACTAGTCTAAGGAAAGGAAGAGTAGTGTTACTGAAGTCCAGGATTGGACTATACCTGCAGTGGAAAGGTAAATAGCTGGTACCGAAAGCGAGTTGAGTTGTATCATAAAGAAAATGTCATTCCTATCATGCACTGTCCTGATTATCTGGAAGGTGGTCATGTTTTAATATCTTCCTTAAAAAAAAACCACACATCCTTCTAGGGTCACCATCCATCCAGAATCCAGGACCCATACAGGACCATTTCCTGGATCTGGTTGTCTGTCTAGAAAAAAAAAAGAATTCTATATACAGGATTCTGTGTCCTATATGTATTCTATATGTATAACTGGATCTCATCCATCTGCCTTATGCTGCATTAACATGCTGGCTTTAGTAGTGCTGACAGTTTATTAAAGGTGTGAAAAGCCAGAAGGACTTTTTGTTCATTCATTTTATATATAAAAAATATTACCGGGTGCACCTGGACTGCAATAAGACATCTATGTCTCTCAAATCACCCAACGTACAGGTCATGCCACCACATCGTTACAAAGCAAAAGTTTAAAACTCATGCTATTCTTTGTATTGTATTGTTTCATTGATAAAACAATAGAAAACTTTGTATTGTATTATTTCTGAACCTGAACCTCTAATGTTGATCTGACTAGATCCAGTGTTAGCTTTAACAGTAGCTTATTGAAGAAGTAGCTTGTAGCGATAAAATCTACTGCATGAAAATCTATGGCTTTAAACTTGATTTTCCAAATGTTTTCTTTGGTTTGACTGATGTAAACAACATTTCCAGAATTGTTGACTTTTAATTGGGTGTTGCTACAGTTTAAATACAGTTTAATACAGTTTTAATACAGTTTAAATGCACTTTGTTATGTGTGCTTCTAAATTGTCTTTGTACTCCTGACTACTGATCTGTTAATATAAGTGCTATGGAAGCTACCAGGAAACCTCTATAGAAAAATTAATGAAGGTATCACCAGTAATTAGGGGTTAATTCCCTGCCAGGTGCTATTCCTTGTTCCTAAAGCCTTCACATTACATTCTCTTTTTTAAATGACAAAAATGGATCTCTAAAAAAACATCCATTGGTAAGAGAAACTGAAGTGATTTGTTGATGGAATTGTGCAAAAAAGAAAAAAAAGAAATTCTAGTCTGCATGCTGTGTTCTGAGAGCCATCATAAGATAACGGTCCTCTACTATGACTACTGGATCCTATCTTAACTAGCTTGTAAAATAAGAATAAAAGAGAAACACAATCATTAATCATTAATAATAATCACTTGTGTTCAAGCTGTTTTAATACTTTCATTATTTTCTTTCTTTTTTTCTTTTTGACACATGATAATCTAATAATCTAACAAAAGCTTCAAGCCATCAGGTTAGCAAACCAATGCATGCTGCACTTATATGTATGTTTGTAGTCCAGAGTAATAAACACTTTTTCAAAAATAAACAAGAGCTTGAATTTAAGAAAAGCAAATAACATCCTTGCATCAGTGAAACCCAAGTTATTTAGATATAATCGTTAGTAGAAGCTCTATGCCATAATTATTCAGAAATGTGTAATAGTACTTGGACAGGGTCCTCTCTAAACTGTTTCTCAAGTGCGCTTTCTCATCTCCAGTGCTGTTAGTGACCGACTCTCGTCAGGTCTCTTGGCAAAGTCTAGCGAGAGTTGGAAGCGTGTCCACATGACACGTGCAGCATGCAGCAACATGGTTTGCACATAGAGGCATCTGCCTCTCCCTCCCCCTCATATTGGCTAGTCCTAGCTCTGGCTAGCTCTAGAGGTACCCCTAGTCAGAAGACTGGTGAGCAAAGCACTGCAACAATTGCTGAATAGCATGGCATTAACCTCTCTCTCTCTCTCATCATATATATATATATATATATATATATATATATATATATATATATATATATATATATATATATATATATATATATATATATTAATGTCAATAATCTTAAATTACCTGACAATTACTATGAAACGAATATAATAAGTTTTAGGAGTCAGAATGTAAAAAATGAACCTACGTCGGTGACATTATGGCCAGAGACATACAGATAAAAGTACAAATAACGAGAGACAGCATGTGACGGAGAGAGAGAGGAGAGGGCATGTAGGTGTATGGAAGTTGGCCAGAGGCTTTTGGGGCCCGATGGCACAATCTCCACTGAGTGAATCACGATGAGTTGTTTTTCTGCACTGCAGCTTGGGCTCCTAATGCAAGGAGACAAGCCTCTCCTAAGAGAATATCCAACGGGAAACAGGGGCCAACCAACACTTGCTCTCACTCTCTCTCTCCCAATCTCTCTCTCTCTCTCTCTCCTCCCCTACTGTCTCTCTTTCATCCTTTAGTCACCACACCAGTCCTGACAGCCACCCAAGCTGTGCCAGTCACTCCTTCCTGCTTTTACAGTAATTAGTGATCTGTGAGCTCCAGTGCAGCACATGCACACATATACACTCACACACACACACCACAGCCCTGCAATACACCGCCATCAGCAGAACGGCCCCCAAAGACACGCAGCCTGAGGGATGCTAAAGGGACCCATGCTCCAATGCCATTAAAGTGTCAGGCTGACCCAAATGGCAGTGTAACATTTGATAAAGTGATGAGGCTACTGGAATGGTTTCTCTTTGGGCCAGCCATAAAGAGAAAAGGGCCATGACCCACATCACTGCGAATGTTTTTTTCAGAGTTATCGTAGCTTTCCGTAGCTTGGAAGGACAAGTCAGTTAAAGTGCTCAATCAGCAGGAGAATTAGAAGGACAAATGGTATTATGGTCTGGCCATTGGGGGTTGTGTAATGTTACACAGTTTTCTCTGTGGTTGAGACGATGGCTGTTGTGAGTAGCGTTGCTGCTTGTGGATGTGTTTGTCAGAGTAGTGGCCAATACCTAGCTGATCATTTACTCTGTCAAAACTTTCAAATGAGCTGCTTTCAACAGAATTGCTCCAGTAAAGGATGGGATTCCATTAATTTGACCAATGTTCTTTGCATAAATAAATTTCTGAGATGTAAACAAAGTAATTCAGAGTGGTTTAATGTGAAAAACTGTAGAGCAGTGATCACCAACCCTGTTCCAGAAGACCTACTTTTCTGAAAAGTTTATTTCCAACCTGCATTTAACATTCTGGCCATCAAGAACTTCTGAAGAATTAGCCAGAGTGTGCTTGGAATTAGATTCTACCGAAAGGTAGATCTCCAGGATAAGGCTTGGTGACCCCTGCTGTAGAAAAACCTTTCTGTATAATGTTGATGACAGGAACCAGGAGTTGTGATGTTATAGTATTAAGTGTGAAAAACAAACAAACAAACAAACAAAAAAACAATGTTTTTTAGGGACTATTTGGATTTACACCACCCTGTATGTACCTCTCTGCCAGGAATATCTTTTAAAGGTTTTGTGATACAATAAGCCATACTATAAACATAAAATATAATAAAAGGATGTCTCCGGTGTCAGCGTTGCACTATTCATAACCATTTCATCTGCTGCCCTATTTCATCTACTAACTTTCTCTAATGTAGCTTTTAGAGGCATACAACTCTGTTAGGTTCCTGTTAGGTTCCTGTCACTACTGCTGTGAACATTTCTGACACAGTTTCTCTACAGTGGAGCATTTCACACCAAGCCACCCTTTGTTTATATCTTGACCATTGAATTATACAAATATTTTGAAAATTGGTGGAATTCCCCTGTAAAGATGAACAACTGAAAATACCTAAAGATCATGCTTGAACTTCTCTCTGTATCCTCGCTACTCCACTCTACTACCTCATGGGAATAAATACACAGCTAATAAGCTTGCATCACCCAAGCTGAGTGGGTTATTTCAGGATAGATTTGGTACTGGATTGCATCACAGTTTATTCTTTTTTCCTTCCTATATGCAGCATTTTTTGCTGACATTGGTCTGATAATGAAAGCAATCATTGGATCCGTGCCATCTTTAGAAACGATGTTTTGTATGTAGTTTGTGAATAGTGGGAGCATCATTTGAGATTCAAGACATTTTAGTCTGTACTTGCATTTCATCCCAAGTGTAAAGCATTAAGAACTGTTGATGGGGCTGTTGAAAAGTGTAAGTGTTCTGGCATCTCATTCAGCATGAAATGATAAACAGTACAGTATATAAATAACAAATACAGCAAAAACATTTCTAAAAGTTTCTGAAATGCTGGAGTTCAAAAAGTGCACAGCAAGTCTTCGTAGAACTTAAAGACTGTACTGTTACAATGTTATACATCAGAAATGGTAACTCGAGTCAGTGACTACCAACTCCAGTTACGCTCGGGTCACATCATGTTGACTCGGTCGCAGCTCAACTTTTTTTCTAATCAAGACTCAAGACTTGTGAAATTTCAGCCTGAGAGTTATGCTGATTAAATTAAACCACCAAACATTAATGCAGTGCCCGAATAAAACCTTCTGTTTCCAACCTTACGTGTGTCACTTAGTTATGTCAGTGCCTGCCAGTTATGCTACAGTCATGCACAGTCATTACATAGAGTACAATACAGATTCAAATTATGAGCCTATTATTATAGAAGAACCAGTTGTGAACCACTCTGAGCCAAAAGTCAAAACGAGTGCCCATGAGATTCTAGTAGTATGTTAAAAGACACTTTGACAATTTGAGGCTTGTAACAGGCATTAACATCTATTCTACAGTCAGTTTTACACTGACTCTTTAAATGAAGCACAGAGCTGAGAACACATTGGTCAGGCTACGGCTTATATTCCTAATCAGTCACTAATCCAGTATTGTTTGTTTCCCTTTCAACATTGGTGCTATTCATTGGAGCTTAATACATATCTGCTCAGGCTGTATCTACTTAGATACCACAGAGAGAAGAATTCCAATCAGACAGTTTTTCAAATGACTTTATTAAATGAACATAGAACATAGAAGTTTCCAGACATGTCACCTCTGAGAAAAACCTTCAGCATTCAGGACAGAATTAGTGTGCTATTATTAAATCAAGCATTTCTCGCATGTATCATTGGCCATACCTGGTATTGGATCAGTGATATAGTACTATTTATTTTTCTTGTATTTTAAGACATTTGAACTTTAAATAATACATTTCTGAGCATAAAAAAACAAACAATACCAAAGCAGCATGGACACCAACTTAAGCTAAAACAACGTAACATCTTTTGACGGTGTATGTGGATCAGAATAAGTAAGTACTATCGTTAAGGAATATGTTTTTCTGATATACAGTCTGTAAAGTTATGTCAGGATGTTACGTTGAGACTTCTGACGAGAGTAGAGCAGAAGTGAAAGTCTTATGCTGTAACCACATAACCTCAGTTTGGGGATTAATAGGCCACATATCAATAGCATGTACGATGAACCTGTGATATAGCGCACCAACTAAATCCAAACCTGATCAAAGTATTGCTCCTGTTTACCCACTGGCTTGATGTGAGGAGCAGATAATAAAACTGAAGGCTTCCTCGATGCCTGGATACTGAGTATAGTTTCAAAACCCCCTCTTACACTAGACATGATGAGATATTTATGTCATGCCACACATGATTAATAACATGGGGTTACTTCTACAGTTCCTTTTTATATATTCTAATATTTACAGGTGTGGGAATGCTTAGACCTCAAAAACCTACTGAAATCACTGGATTATTCAATACAATAATAATGCAATACAATAATAATAGCAACATTACTGCACCTCCTAATGTACTGTATATAAAGCTAATCCAGTCTAAATAATCTTTAAACGCCAATTTCAAAATTTTAAATTTCTGCGTGCTAACATCACTGTTAAGATGTAACCAGACTTTCAGAACAGTAAAATGATGTTGTAGAGAACCTGAGCAAGTCAGAATTGTTCACAGTAGCTGTGATAGGAACCAGTGATTAAAATCTTTAGTGTGGCTTAAAACCTCCCTTACAGAAATCTATAATATATAATGGTTATGAACCAGTTTTTTGGCATAGTATAGTCATTATTACTGGCAACACAAGCAGATTTTTATACAGCAAAATAATACTCAATTACTACTAATATTAGATTTAATAATATTTCAAATTAAAACCTCAGAAGACAAGTTTAGGTTCACTGGTGGTTTTGCATAGTAAATAAAATGACCATACTTTTGCATTGTTGATATTGTGACCCCTGGTTCCCATCATCTCCAGTATAAAGAAATCTTTTCTATAAGTTTTTCTATAAGAAAGTCTTTAAGTTTTCTACCGTATACCATTTGACATCAAACCACTCTGACTAACACTGACTTTACATCTTTAAGACTGAAATAAGCAGAAATACATTAAGTTATAGTACAGCATGGTCATATTTCCACACTGCAATCCATGAAAGCTGCACAGAATGATTCGCTTTTCTTCATGTCAACACGTCCAATGACCTGGTCTCGGAGCAGAGGCTTATGGTGATTGTCCTAGTCTGAAGCTGCAGAGAAGAAGATAAACGGCTGGGCGAGCCCTGTGTCCATGTGTGTTTCTCCAGCTATCCAGGCCACACTCTCGTTTATATTGTGAGCTACTGAACGCATGAGTTCATCCTGTGGTGGTGTAATACTACTTTATTCTCCCTCTGTCTCTCTCCCTGTCTCTTTGCCGTTTTAGTGCAAATAAAACAGGATTTATTGAACTTAATAGCCAGATGATGTACTAGAACATTTTACACTTTTACAAAATTGGCAGCTCTTGAGGAGAACATGTTCTCCATGTTTTAAAAATACGCAGGAAGGTTGCAGGAAAAAGTACATAGTTTAAATTAGTGACCTTTACATGAAATCTCCCACACCAGTTGTAGCGGGCTATCATTGGAAGATAAAACTGACAGGCTGTTGAAGTGGACACATGTGGAGAGGTGTTTTGGCTCAAATAAAAAAAGCCTTTATCAGTTTGAATCAGCATGTAGCCAAGCAGCTAACCTAACAGTTAACCTCACTACCTTTTCAGTGTAGGAAACTTGTGTAATTATTGTCTGTGTACACTGAAAATGAGCCACATACAGACGATTAGCTTCTCAGCAAAAGCCTAAAGCAGAGTGTATTTGTGTCTGTGGTGTTTTAACACTGGCATTTAAAGCATTAGACATAGTTTTGTTTACATTACTGCATGTTTGCTTTTGCCTCTTGAAACGCTTTTGTCTCTCTCTAGTATATATCTAAATACTAACAGATAGATAGATAGATAGATAGATAGATAGATAGATAGATAGATAGATAGATAGATAGATAGATAGATGACGCAATCCGCCAGATGTATACTCCAAAAAGGGGGCAACCTATAACCGGAAAGTTGTGTTGTCCACCTCTCTATCATAAGAAGCAAGAAAATGCACAGTCCCTCCTCCTCAACGTTAGCATTAGCAGCTGTTTCTATATATTCTGACCAGAAATGATAAGAGTTCCGCATCAAAGTTCCTCCCTTTACTCACTAAAAGCATCTCCAGTGTTGGAAAGCAGCATCAAAACTACCTCTTGTTTAGCTTCTATTTACATCACTTCTTTTGTTTGCTGCTGAATGTGGTTTCTTGTCAGGAGTGGGCTGTAGCAGTCGCTTATCTAAAGCTTCAGTCAGTAGGATTACTCAAGGGCACTTCAGTCATGTCCTGACCTGTTTGTCCAGGGGATCAAATTGGTGACCTTCTGATCACAAGACAGGGTCCCTAACCTCCAGCCCATGACTGCCCCATGGCCACCTGTCCATAAATGATCTAACCAGGAGTAGAACCTTCAATATATTGAATATATATTGAGGTTAGAAGTAGTAGTAGAGAAACTTCTTTATTCTCTCATGTTGTGGTATTACGAGACAAGATGGATTGGGTATAGGTGGTACCATGCTAATTTCAGTTGATGTCTCTGCAACACAAAACATAGATGTTATATGTCAGTTTTATCAAATAAATTAATTGGCCCTACAATAATATCACGATATTTCATGGTATTTTTGCAATAATGATACTCTTGGCGATATGACAAAACATTGAATTAAAAAAGAATAAGAATACACTACTGCAACAAAATGAAAATTAAATTTTATTATTGCATACGATATGATATGGCACACCCATAACTGAAATATTAAAAAATACAAGAATTTTCATCAGATTGTAACAGAAGTCAATGATCCAGAATGTCACGATACTAAATAATGCACTCCAAATATCTCCATATATCCAGGACTGAAGTAAAGTGAATGATACTGAACAGATAAAATCTGTCTCTAGTAGGTATATAATGGCAAATGAGAAAAGTGTGAATTTTTCTTTTGTAAAAAAAGTAGTACCCTGGTGTGATAAGGCACAATATGTCAGGGAATAATAACTTGCACGATATTAAAAAATGTTGGCGATATTATTGTGTACGATATGATATGGCACACCCCTAGTGTGTATTGAAATGTGCAGAAGTGTGTCATCTGTTCTTAAAATCACATAGAAAATCAATAAAACGTTTCATTTGACCAGGGACACCAACAGTGGATTGATGAATAGATATATGGCTATATTTATACATAAGTATATTTGATTTGAGATGATACTATAAAAAGACTCTAGGTAGTGAAGTATGTAATGTATAGTGTTTTAGAAATTCAGCCTTCAGGAATCAGAAGTCAGGACACCTTCAGTGTTGACTTGAGTTTATTGACACACACAGGAATGTATGGGTACAGCTCAGTCGATCACAGTCAGTCTGTTAGTGGTCGGGAAGCAGTCTTAATCACATGCATGCAGAAGCATACACAGGCACAGCTTAGGTCTGTTGCTGGTCCAGTCTCTGAAAGTCCAGTCTAGTCCATCTCAGTCTGGTCCTGTCTGACATGGTTTAAGTAGAATTCAGAAAAGGGTCATATGGGCAGGGGGTAGTTTGGGGTTGATATGTTGCCATCACCTTAATGGCAGGAGACAAAGAGTCAATACAAACAAAGGAGGAGGGGTGATCAACTCTCGGCAGAGAGTCCATTTGGTCTCCACAAGTACAATATTTCCCTATCAGAATATAGATATAATATTAGAATATAGTAGAACACACTAATAACAGCAGTTATATAAGTGACAGAAGTGAAACACATGCTCTATCTCTTTCTCTCTCTCTCACACACACACACACACACGCATAGGGTCTTTCCACTCAAAGAAGGCCTTTTCACTGAAGCCCCCCCACCCCCACGCCCTAGAGCAGGTGAGCAAGGAGAAAAGGAGGAGAATGAGGATGAGTGGGTGAGGGAGGGAGGGAGGCTTGTCCTCCATCCGAGGATGAGGTGACTCTAGATGCCATCGATTTTCTTCAGAGCAGCCCTGTGGCCTTAAATCACCCGCTCCCAGTCAAACAGCATGCAGTGCAGGAGCTGGCGAGGAGTGCTTTATTAGCACCCAGCCTACAACACATGAGCTCCAACATGAAATCCATCTCCACCGCCAGCGTGCTTTTGACTGCCTGATAAAAGCTCTGACTGAGGGGAAACAGACTGCAATCACCGTCAGCACTGAGAGGCACAGAAGCCAAACACATTCACCTATGATTAGATCCAGTGTGGCGTACCCACAATCCTGCCTGCCAACGGTGATAGAGTAGGGAAGGATGAGCAGAGGAGGGAGCTGTGAGTTTATGCTGGTTATTCTGGTGAGAGTGGGGGTGGTAAAGGTGCAGATGATAAATTGAGCATGCAGGATGGAGCTAAAGTTGAGTGTAACACTCACATGCCAGATCTGTTTTATAGAGTCTGCTATAGAGCACGGTCGTGCAATCATGTGCAAGAGTTTGGGTATAATATGTTACACGATCTCTAGAGAACATACTGTTTATTGAATTTAACATATTAGAGAAAAGAAAATAAGGAGTTGTATGTTATATCTTTGGGATGTAGTATGAAGTCATATAATTTGCAATTAATGTGCTCATATTTATATTGACCATATAAATATTGGCTTAATATTTTTTTACCTAAAAAGGTAAAGACCACACTAAATGCTCCAGAATACTGTTTAGTTTGATTGATATTCATTGAATTCTAATAAATTGTACTCCAAGGTGTTTATAAATATATTGGGAAATTAATACACCTTGGTTTTTGAAGAGCTTCATTCATATTATTTGGATTTCATACTGTAACCCCTCCACTATGGTCATTACAAATGGCTTGCAGTCACTCCCCTTTCTTTGTTTTCTTGTATATCTCACCAGGGGTCACCATTTTCCCCAGCTCTATTTATTCTTTTTATCGAACCATAAACTCAGAATTTATGGCAGAGCTAAATTATATGGCCTACTCTGATTAAAGGTTGTCCTCACATTATATCTCTGGTTACAGATGATATTGTTCTATATATGACAGACAATGTTAAGGCCATCTTCAATCTGTTACCAGTATTTGACAGTAAACTGGTTAAAATCTGCATTGAAGTTCCTCAATATTAATGTAAATAATATTCTAACATGCCAGTATATGTCTTTACAGACAAGAACTGCAGTGATTTAAATTAATATCCTCATATTTTGTAAGTACAATAATTCTATTACCACTTCAATCTTGCTGGAAGCAAGTAAATAAACTGATGTGCACACAGGGCTGGTGCTATGGGGGTCCAAGGGGAGCATTCCCCTCCAAATTCTGTCTTTACTCCCACAATCACAATGCAAGCCACAGCAATTATCTCTGAACCAATCACAAAAACACATTTTTCTGTGATTGGCTTATATTGTAATTTCCTAATCATATTAGTATTCTCTCTTATTCCTATTATATTCTCAGCCTGTGTCTAGGTACTTTTGTCAGGTTTGACTTAAAGTTGTACTAAAGCTTTTCACAAAACAGCATTGTTCTATCAGTGTAATGCTAAATTAATTAAGGGGGGTTACTGAAATTAATCACAATTAGATCATTTTTATTAATTTCCATAAGCAAAGTGTACTTTTCAATCATTAGTTTTTAAGTTTAAGTTTGAAGACACATGCAACAGTTTTATTTCTTTACCTCATATATTAATTTAAGCCAGTATCATTAGATCAGCTGTCATCATTCATGCACAAATCAAGCCCTGACTATATTTCTGGCTTTAAAAACATCACTATCAACATGCCCACGCATTATGTTTTACTCCCCTCCCCCAAGCAAAGCAAGCCAGAACCAGGGCTGTGTGCACATATGTGTGAAAGTACACTAAAATATGGTTTACCTCTCGACAATGTCCCAAATCAAAAGCGGGGACCATCTCTTCTACACTTCAAACTTCAAACCACCAGTCTTTCCAGCTATGTCCATAAAAAACTCCTCATCAGCTTCTTGGATAAACTTGGATTCTTGAATAAATGTAGACGCCCCATTCAATTAGGCTTCTAATATTCTAATATTCAAATATTTTCTTATGCCCTTAATTGTATTCCCATTATAGTTCACACAATAGCCAATTTAAAACAAACAAATAAAGTGCATCATAAAAGGGCATATTTATTAACTTGTGGAATAGTAGAGAGATTTGCAGATATTTCATTTATTTACACAAAGTAAATCAACAAAACACATAATTTCATTAATAGCAATAGTCCAGAGAAGAACTTACACATTTCACACAATAATGTTGCTAATAATTAATTGAAGCTTTTGGCCTCCCACTAGACCTGTGCAAACAGCATATCTACAGCATGACATGCCCAATCAGTACAAAAAGCGCTGATGTACTTGTTTATTTTTTCGGACCCAGTATAAAATACTGTTATCTTTAAAAGCTGGTTGAAGTACAGATATATTCAGACTATGAGTTGGTTTCCGACTATAAATGGCTGCAACCATTAATGATATACAATGTACATGGTCAAAATGCTGTAAATGTTTATATTATTGTTTGTCTCTATAAGAAATAAGAGATGAACACACAGAAAGGTATCACCCATCCTGCAAAATAAAAGCAATATATTTCAATGGCTTCTGTTAATTAACAGCACTCAGTAACAGTGTAGCGTTGATTGCTTTTATGCCTTACTTGCAAGACGTCCATGTAATTATTATTTTCTCAATGTCATAGTGGTTAAAGATAAAATAGGTGTTCATTATTACATTGTTAGATCCATTAAACACTAATCTGCATATAAATTATTTCCTTATTTTTATATCATATTCCTGTAAATTAAGTCTCGTGAATTTCTTTCACATTTTAAATGTCAATGTGCAGAAATGTCTGATGAAATAACAATGTCCTAAAAGTAGCTCCTGCTAATAACACCATGCATGCTGTAAAGTAAGTAGTTAAGGATTCACTGCAGAACATCATGCGTTTGAATCTTAGTGATGTCGTTTGTAGCCAGGAGTTTGAGAAAACTTGTGTTAGCAGCATTGTTAGATATAGGGAGCCCCAATTAGTGGGTTGGAACTGATCATGACTAATGTGAAAGAAAAACTGAATTCAAAAATGGAAAAAATAACAAAAACACGATACCAGGGGTATTTAATTAGAATTTAGTAAGGTGTAAATGTCTTTAGGCCAAGGTCTGGACCATCATCATTTCTAATGTGTGTTATGATTCAGTGCTGTATCCTGTTTACTGAGGTAGCCTAGTATCAGCATCTTTAACCATCAGCTACTGAAACACCAACACATCACACATACAGTTCAGTATATTTACTGTTTAAACGCTGAACTAAATTAATTATTTATAAAACTTCAAATAAATGTTTTTCCCTCACTTGAAGTAAACACAAGGGCTGTATTTAAAAAAAAAAAAACAGAATGCTTATTTTTTTTAAAAAGTGAGTAAAAGTAAATAAAATATGCATCTTCTTGATAACTCGATTTAACATCTTAACAGTTTATCTCCCTCTTGTATTCTTCTCTCAGACTTTCTCTTGTTAGTGAGAGAAGTGAGCTCTTGGTTGTCCAGCCAGGACTTTAAACCTGGGCTGAAATGGTGTCAGGGTCATTCTCACACACATAAGAGAGATACGTAGCTATTTTTAATTCACCACGGTCTCAGAACATATGAGCCATGTTGGTTTGGAGCTGCATGTGGGAAGAATAAACATGTCTCGGTCCATTCCTGGTTAAAAAGTCGCTGCTGAGTTTCCTTTTTATAAAGCACGCCATTTGAATGAGCCTTTCTCCGACTGCTGTTTCCCGCTTCATACCTCTGCACAGATCTGATTGGCTGAGGAGTGCGTTTGGTGATCTTACAATGCACGTGATTGGTCTGTGAGTTTACTGCGCTGAAAGCCCGTATACCGTAAAGGCAAGAAACGTTCCTCCTCTTAAAATAAACACGAATCGCTGTTTGGGTCCGCATTGGACAACGTCTGGGTCCGGACCCAGGCTGTGGTCTGCCTATTAGTGACCGCTGCACTATACTGACAACTGTACTCTCAAAGTTTTAATGTTTTAATTGTTTTTACACAGTGATGTTGTACCATTGTTTTTTGCAACTTTGTATTCATAAACTGGGTCAGCATGAATGTAACTTTATTTAAGATGACCATAACAGCTCAACACAGGACTGATGTCTATAAGATTTAATAACTCATAGGATGTCTAGGCTATCAGAGAAGGTCTAACTATTTCTGGAAACTAAAAATAAATCTGCCTGTGTAGTTCTGTTTGTTTGTATTCAGTGGAATCAGACTTGCATTTAAACTCATGAGTATTACAGTACTACTTCTGTTATACTATTAAGTGTTGTATGTGTGTTGAGACTCAGACATAAAAATAAGATCCATATGTAGGCAAGTGTATTTAACAAGGGAAAAGCCAAAAGACAAGAGGCATGTTCGAGATGCGCAGTTGGGGGAGGAGGTTAGAAAAGAGCCTCAACTCGGACAGTCACCACCTGCAGCCTACGTAAACAATGGCGGGTCTTGGGGTGTTAGCTGTCTTTACAGCTGATGAAGTAGACGCAATAGAAAAATAGTAAAAAAAAGAAAATAATTTGAAAGAGTAGAAAGAAAAATAGATCCAAACGCAATAGTAATGTAGTGCTTTTAAAATCTACAGCACTCGAACCTCTTCATGATCTGAAATACTAATTATGAAAAAAGAAATAAGTTGAATACTGTATGAAAATGCTACTAGATATGATAGTATTAGTGTAAATGTAGGCACTTAAGAGTTTTAGAGAAGATATATATTTTACAATGAAAATCCAATGTGTCCAATGAAATTACAATGTGTCCGTGGAGCTTCTGACCAATGAGGATTAAGCTCTGTCGTCATCAAGCCGTCTCTCGGCTCGCGCAGTTCGTGAAGAGCGACTGTGTGTGAAGCCTGCAGCTGCCTCGCGAGATGTTAATGTAGTATGTCGTCATGAAGCAACGGTGGCGCCGACTCAAGTCAGACAAAAAAACTAACCAGCATGCACTGCACCGAGCCAGGCGGCGATCGGGCTGCGTGGCACCGCGTGAAGTCAAACACACCTAAAGTCAGTGAGCAGAGCAAAATGTCAAACTAGAAAGCAGTGCAATAAGGGCAGGAAGAAAGTCCAATGGGGCAGAGACAACAATTTGGTTTATTACCAGAGGGGCAGATGATCCAGGCAGACAAACCCAGAAGGGGCAGAGACGAAGAGGCTAAATCCACAATGAAACAGGCAGGGCTTTCATACACAGTCAGACAATCAAGAGGTACCCACTCAGTAGGCAGACACAATAGAACTGGCAATTCTTTGCACTCACCTGTAGGAAAGGGGGGTATTTAAAGAGAGTTTAATTAGGAGCAGGTGAGGTGAGTGCTGAGCAGTTCAAAATTCCGGGGAGTGAGACCTCTGGTGGATGGAGGGGGAACTACTGACAGTATGGAAGAAAACCAGCTGAATGGTATTCTTGAAACACCCAGTGGAAATTAGCCAATCAGGATATCTCCACAGCTAAGTGAGACATGCTCTTTGTTAGGACTTTAAAAGCTAAGGCAGTCCCTAATGTATTAGATCAGTAGCGGGATGCTATATAGACCCACTTGAGGTGAGCCGCCCACTTCTCGGCCACGTGTGCCCCCAGTTTGTGTTTCCACTCCCTGGGAAGAGTGCTGCATCCTCCTCCCCAGTGTGGCAGCACTCCACACAGTGTCAATCTTTGTGCTACTGGGGCTTGCAGCAATAGCAGCTGCACTCTACTTTCTCTGCTGGCCACAGGGACGCCACAATATGTCACTGACTGTGAATATGAGTGGCAACCTAATAATGAAATGAAAAACAGTGGCAGCAGCTCTGTACCAGAGCTCAGTACAGAAAGAGCCGCTGTGAATCTGCTACGAGGTCAAATATATGCAGAAATGTCTGACACAGGCCTCAAGTCAAACATGTGATGCATTTTAGGACCTTCAAAACTCTAGAATGGGTTAATCTAGAATGGATCATGAAATGTTTATGCAAGTCGCCATTATCTTAACACTAAAGAATTCCTTTCAACCTGAATTTTGGCATTTATGTCTCCAACTGAGCACCAAGCTCTCTCAGTCATGGTTCATTACTGCCTGTTACCGACATAAGCCTCGAAGTACCAGAGATAAAATAAAGAATCACACTTCAGACATATCTTATCTGATTGGCTGTGTAGGGCTACACTCTGTTCAGAATGGCAATTGTTTACAAGCTGCAGATGAGGTCTCAGAAGATGCCCTCTTTGGCATTATTAATAAATTCAGTCACTTGCTGTGTTGTAGTAATAATACCATGTTGTCAGACACACGCACACACACACTAGTGCTGTAAAGGACATCAGACATGTGATGGTGATGTGTGACGGCACACAGTGCGAGAGATCATTCTCCTATCTTTTGTCCTCAACGCCCCAAACATCTGTCTTGTCACATGACATCAGGAAATGAGGCTTCAGGCGAGGTTGGTGGTCTGAATTTCTCCTCATTACGCATGCACAGGCACATAGGCACACATATATGCACTCGGAATCTATTCATACAATTCACAGAAACACACAGACATTGATACAAACCGACATTTACCCATATATATAGATGTATATGGTATATTGCTTGGAGGTCATTGGGAATGAGTTGCAAGGTATAGCTCAGGTATGGCCTGAGGCTGCATATGTAACTGCACTGGGCCTTATTGGAAAGCGTTGTGGAACATGTTTAACCCTGAAACTCACGGTTATTTTTCCAACCATTCATACACACCACAGGCTGCTAGCAAACCGGGACTTAAACATATACTGAACAAAAATCTAAATAAAACACTTGTTTTGTGTGTTTTGTGAGAAATGTGCTACACTGCTACTGGCAAGTAGACCTCTGAAGTTATGACATCATCCTGTATTTGGGATCATCCTTACATCAGGGACTCCAGGTCCAAGCTGGTTTTCTTTATGATTGAAACGAGTGACGCTTTGCAAACCTATAATGTTTCAAAGCTGATATATGTTGGGGTATGAACATTTAACCATTGAACCATCTGGGACAACTGGGAACCTAAATATGTTCCTCTCTAATTAAACTAATCTTGTAACTATTCACCCCCAGTATACATGTACAAAGTATGTCTTATAAATTTCTTCACAACTTCCTCTAGTATTGCTTCTCTCTTAGCATAAAATGGGTGGTCCTAAAAGTGGTCAGGCTACTGTCATCATAACTGGAAACTAGCTACTTCAGCAAGCTAACTGCTGGCCTTCATATCCCATATTCCCACACTAAATATATAAGCTACATCCAAACAAATATCTTCCCTTTACATGTTTACTGTCAGCAGTTCTGTGTAAAACCAGATATTTTTTTTATTATTATGTTAACCTGGCAAGAATTCTCTACTTTTAGAGGCCACAACCTCAGCAACACTTCTTCTGACTGCACATGTAGAGTTAAATGCTTGATAGATGTAGTCTGTTTGGAATCAGATACTAATCAGAAGATGACTGACTCCTGATATCCTGATAAGTGCTTGAAAACAGCTGGTTCCATGGAAACCGTCCATATGCTGAGCAACTAAATGAGAGATGGTTGCTTATATATATATATATATATATATATATATATATATATATATATATATATATATATACTATTGCTCAAAAGTTTGGGATCACAGTGAAATTTTCTTGTTTTTACTGGAGTATCTTCCTTCCTTAACAACAATGGACTGACGGGTCTCTAAAGAAAGTTTCTTTCTGGTCATTTTGAGTCTGTCAGCAAGCCATCAACTGCTGATGCTTCAGATACTAAACTAACCTAGAATGTTATTCTCCCTTTTATACTCACTTATTAGTAGAATGTTTTTCAGCTGTGCATCACAATTGAGCAAGAGTGTCCTAACAACCAATTAGTCCAATAACATCCTTAACTTAAGATTTAGGCAGAGGACTGAGAATTGCTGATAATAGGACTATATGCAAAATAAGCCTCTATACAAAAATAGGCTTTAATACAAACATTTTTATTCTTTAAAAATCATCTGATACATTAATTGTGAAATGGACAGTATGGTTTGTAAATTGCATGAAAAGAAATTCTAAAGTGATCTTAAACTTTTGAGCGTAGTGTATATATATATATATATATATATATATATATATATATATATATATATATATATATATATATATATATATATATATATATATATGTGTGTGTGTATAGCAAGCGCCCACTGAAGCTCGGCTATAGGTGAACCTTTAGATTGTGGTGATACAAGAGTGGTTTTAACATAATCCTGTTTGTGATGACCCTACTTTCTCTTACATCTGTCATCTGATTATTGCCTCTTTATTAACTCTATAATAGAATACAGCTGTGTTTCCTTGGGGTCTTAATTACAAAATACCTACCCACTTCCTAAATCTGAGTGATATATTCTGGCATTAGCGTGGATTAGGACACAGGGGTGGCCACGATTCAGCTGTAAGAAGTGCTCTTTATTAAACGTCAACAGAAAGGACATAACACATGGAAACAATGGGGGAGGTCACTATTAGCCCCAGGCTTTCACCTCAGGGTTACCATCTCCCACACAAAATTATCCACACCCCCTCCAGACACAATAAAACACACAGAACACACACATACACATACCTTAAAATAGAGGCTTTAAAATCAGACTTTCTGTTGGTCATCAGCATGACCAATGGCTCTTGAGCTTTTGGAGACAAGCGCTGGCCTGTGGCAGGTCACAATACGTTGTTATTTAAAAAGAAGTGACCTATGTACAAAAAAAAGGCAAATAAACGGACTTGGTAAAGAAAGTGATATGAGGTCACAGTATGCATCTGGGTTAATACAACAAGTTCGTGTGGACCTGGGAAAGTAATGGCAAGCAGGAACATGTCCAAGCAGACCTAAAATTAGACTACATAGCTCAGTGATGTATCAAACTGAGAGTACAAACAAAACAGCACCAACGCAAGGTCAACATCATCTTTCAATAATAATTGGATTCCAGCAGCTTTTTTGGCCTGAAACTTAATTAAATCTGGCATGCAGAGTGTTATCAAAAGACCCAATCACATTGTTCCGAGAGCAGGCAACCTTAGCCAGTGGGCTCCAATATTCTTCCTCATATAAGAAGTGCACCAGATTACATGACTGAATATGAGTCTCCAGCATACATGGGCTCTTTTTCTGGCCCAGGTAAAGTATTTAGCGGCGGTGAGCAGATGAGTAAGTAGGCCACGCGTCTCCCAGCAGACGGAGAACAAAGAGGACAGGGCTGACTTTCACCTCCCTGCTCTCAGCAAAGGCCTCTGACGACACTTGCATCACACACATACACCCCCCCCCCACACACACACACACGCACCAAAGCTGCTTCCACTGTAGACAAATTAGTCCAGAGTTTCTCCACAAATGCAGCCTTTTAGAAGTAAATGGAATGGAGGAGTGGATGTGTACGCTACATGAAAAATAATGTATGGGGATATATTGGTTTAACCATATTTGTTCTCCCAATAATGTTTTCATTTGGGTATCGCTGCTGTTGTTAAAAATCTCATAAAACAATTTTTCATACCACTTTTCAAACATCAGCTGACCTTGACATTGTGTAAACAAATAATGTAGAAATAGAAATGATCCAGCATGGCTTAGAATAAAATCTTTCTACGTTAACAAAAGGTTTATTTCATTACTAAGTATATGAATTCATATTAGATAGTATTACTGTAATTTTATAGTAGTTCAGGCTAGTGCTTCCACCTCAAGTAGCAGCTTTTATATTACTACTTTGTAGTATTCTATAGGACTTTAGCTGTATTATTCATATTAAATACTTAAACACTATTACATTTTCACAAGAAAGAAAAATAATAACCTACTTTTGGCTCCTTTTGTTTTCATTTAGACCTTTAAATTATTCGTAATCAGTCTCAAAGGTCATGAGATTTGTCTTGTTTTCTTTTGCCAGTTTTTGAGCATCTGAATGGATTGCTTTAGTAAAACATACAGTCAAACTCATATCAGTGTAAAATGAAACTGCTCACAGCCATGTTAGAGTGTCACTGTGAGGTCACTACTGGTGCTGATAGTTGGCATCGCACACCAGCAAACAAAGAAAATAAATAGTGTGTTAAACAAAATCTCTACTTTTTACTTTTCTATACAACAACATTTTCCAAACAGGTTCGTAAACTGTGCAAAACATAACTGTCAAGCCTTGTCCTGCACCTTTCCATCTATCTGTTTCTGCCTTTAGTTCTAATGCCCTCATTTTCTTTCCACGTGCTTCTGTTTATTTTGGTTTTCTAGCTCCTTACTCTCTCCGCCCCTTTGCCACACCCCTCACCTGATCCCAGTTTTGTATCATTACACAAGTTCACCAGTCTTTTGTCTCATCTGGCCTAACTTTCTTGAAATGTGTTGCTCGTACCACATTCAGAATGTACTGTTTTCAATCAAATATAGTTTTTTAATGATTTGCACATCAATGCGTTCTGGTTTTATTGGCATTTTGCACAATGTCCCAACTTTTTTGGAAACAATGTTGTATGTTTGTATGTTTAGTGCCCCTTTGCCACAACCCTTTACCTGTCCCAGGTTTGTGGCTTCTCCTTTTCCCAGGTGTTTCTTGTCTGACTTGTGTATTTGACACCCCTCTGTTTGCCCCAAGTACTTGACTGGCACTGCGAATGTTAATCTGTCCTTGTATGTAAGTACGCCTTGATTTTGTGATGCATTATGGATGAATGTTAGTTGATTATATAGAAAATGAGATTTCAAATCTGAAAAAGTCTTCTAGACGCTGTTTTTTTAGCCTTACAGAAATTTACTAGTCTTTTATCACCCCTGTCCAAACTTTCTTGAAATGTGTTGCTTGCATCAAATTCAGAATGTGTTTCAAAAACTACTTCTCACATTCAACATCTGACATGTTGCCTTAGTATTGTTTTCATTTAAGTATAGGTTGTAAAGGATTTGCACATCCTCGCATTCTGTTTTTATTGGCATTTTGCACAATGTCCCAACTTTTTTGGAAACAGTGTGGTTGTATGTTTTAGAGTCAGTTTGTTTTTGATATGTTGACACAAATAAATTGTTGGCTGCACTATAGTAGTTTTGACATTAGGGACGTAAAGAAATATTAGCTATTGTTATTTCGTCACTGTCCAGAGCAGGGCCAGAGTGGGTCCCTTTTTCAGCCCGGGACTTCCATGCCCAAATCCGGCCCACTTTTTCCATGGAGGAGGAATTTTAAAATGCTTTTTTATTGGGTATAAGTTCAGGTATTTGTTGGTAAGTTAACAGAAAACACTTCACTTAAACATGTTTAATTCAAATTAAAATCAGATATAAGATTTAAAAAGTGAAAAAAAGTTGAAAACGTATTTACATTTGTACATAAGCAATAAATTAAAATAAAAATAATTTAAAATTAAAATTACATTTTTCTTCCCAATAAAGAGAAGCGCTATTGTTAGATTTAAACTAAACTCTTAAGTAGCTCCACTACAGGCATGTTTAGTAGCTACCTACAGCATCGAAAGCCTCCTAAGCAGTGCACTGGTTTATCAACTTTATTAATAACCGTGTCTATAGACCTGAGAATTTCCTTCTCTGTGTACATTAACATTAACAAAATTTAACGTATATCTTGTATATCCTTTATGTTACATTTTACATTACAAATAACTATCTTAGTTATTATACAGAGTTTAAATAACTCTGTTAGACTGTCCTTTACCTGTCCCTTCAGTAAACATGGCCTCCTCGGGATCCTCAGTAGCGTTTGGAAGGGGTTTGCTGCTTCAACAGTACAAAACATTCCATTAATAAGTTCGGCTATTAATATACTACACTTCTAAATTACGTTTATAATTTTCAAAATGGAACTTATTTTCTTGAAACTGGATATTTGTGTTTAATGGTGTGTATCAGCCTCTACAAAATAAACTACTCTAAGCTGACATTGCCAAGTTTGTGCACTAGCCTTACACTGACAGTACAAACTTATTTCAGTATCTCTGTTTAGTGGCTGTAATTGGGGTCTGTCTTATTGGGGTCTGTTTAGTTTGCACATTTGACTGATTCTTCATCCAACGCCTTCCTTTTTTAAGCTGGCCTTTTCGTCTGCACCTGGCCTCTTTCTGCCCTCCATCATCGCCAACTGATGCTTTGTGCTGTTCTGTTACTATATTTAATTTTACCGCTCCAGAAAAGACGACTCATGGGCGCAACCAACCTAAACATTTGGGAGGGGAGAATTCTCTCAGATGGTAGAACCCACTTAATCTACTGTGATGTAGGGGCTGTGCTGTGAGATTCATAGAAATATGAATATATAGTTGAGTGGAGACTGAACGCAAGAAGAAGATTTGATAAGTGACAGATAAGTGTTACAATTATTTTTCCCATCCAACCGGTCCAAACTGGAGATTGACATGAGCCGACCCATCGGGATTCCTCCCAAATCTCCCGATTAGCCAGAGGAAAATATGTACCTTCATTTTTGTCCATTTCAAATTTCTACATCATTCCAACAGGACAGCTGCTCTTTGTATCCTGTGAACTGGCGGACTGTCCATGGTGTACCCCGCCTTCGCCCAATGACGCGGGGATTGACTCCAGCCCCCCTGTGACCCCGACTAGCAGGATAAAGTGGCAGATAGTGGGTGGATGGATGAAACATAAATGAGCCTAAATTATCACATTTGCACTTTATCGCTGTCCAAAATAATCTCCAAAATCACAGCTTTACAGCAGAAGCCAAGGCTGTATAATTAGCATGGACGGAAGTGACGCGTCTCCACCAATATCCAGCAAATATTGAATTGTCCCCACCAGTAATTTGATACCCTCCAAAAAAAAACTCTGATCAGACAGAGTCTTGTTAACCTAGAGGTGTGTTAAATCACACTCTCTAACACATATGGCCAGTGTGATTGGCTGTGCCGTTCCCTGCTGTCACGTGAGACTCTGTAGCTACGTTTGATTCACTTAGGTCCAACGTGTGTGACACATGGGTGTCAAAAGCGAGTGAGGATGGCAGCAAAAGAAGAGGGTTGACATAAGGAGCTATTTTTCAAAGAAATGTGTAAGTCAAATGAAACAAGTCCATCATAATAACGTTAATGGTGAAGCTAGGCTTTGGGGTAGATTCATAGGTCCCCACCAATGTCAAGAGCAAATATAAGCGCTTGGGAGAAGCTTACAACCTACTTTATTTTCAATGTCAGTCAGTGGAACCAGAATTATTTACAAATTATTTTAAAGCGTGTCTATTCGTCCATTCATTCAATGTAAGCTGCATAGAAATACATAGAAATGTTTTTCTTTGGACAGCGATGATCCAGAGAGGGTTTAGTGAAAACATAGTCAATTTCTCCTCATGCCTATTTACAGCACCTGATATTACCCTGAGTGACAGTGACAAACCTCCGCCTCCTTCTGCCAGTTCATGAGAACATCCGCCTCAGCAAGTGTATGTGTGTTTTATTTCTATAGCCTTTATTTACCCAAAGTAGTAGATCCACCTAGCCATGCTCCACCCACAAATGTGTCCCTTTATAGCAACTGTGGCAGAGTTAGACAAGACTAATGTGCAGAACATCCTATTCAACCTAACAAGAAACTGACTTGTCCATGCTCACCACATAATTGCACTCTTTTGTAGCCACTATTACTGGGTTACACACTTTACAGAACATTTTTTCATCTTAGTGTAAACCTCTTTTTGGGATGTTCGGTTGTTTATTCACTCAAGTTCTTTTTTTTGCATTTTCAATATTCACAGAAAATTGGTGGATGGAAAAGTGTTATTGCTGCAAACAATTGGGGTTTTGTCAAAATATATCAATTTAGAGTGCAAAAACTTCAAATGACTTAATTTGTGCGTTTGGGGAAGGTCACACTTTTGTAGCTTCAGCAAAGAAGAAGCACAACCTAGAAGCCTGGTGAAACGGCTGAAAAGCTCTATGATTTGCCAACTCACAGTGATGAATGATCTACACATGATTCACTCAACAACAGACACTAAACCAAAGCAAACAAATTCAATTAGAGCCTAATAAACTTACACAAGTTAATTAGACACATAGTTGTAATTCAAGTAAACGTTTAACCAGCAGTATTTGATTAGCCGTATAAAACTGGAAGGCTTAAATCAAATGAGGGGAAAGGAAAACAATCTCAGTTTCCTTCTCAAAAAAAAACAACAAAGAGAGCAAAATACCAGCGAGAAGGGCAGAGACTTAGTCAATGGAAAGGATTATAATCTGACATTAAATATCTTTATAGGCAAAAGCATGGAAACCTCTCCTTTCAGAAGCTGGTCTGACCTACTTTAGCGGCAAGAACTTCATCTAACGGTTCATGTACCTGTTGATCAGCCCCACACACTGACTTGGAAGAGCCCATTTCTTCTTACAGAAGTGCTTTAACTCTGTTAGGTTGGTGGGCTTCCGTGTATGAGTGCCACACCTTCGGTTCTACCTCAATATTTCTATTGGATTAAGGGCTGGACTTTGACTCAAAACGCAACATTTCTTTTAACTATTGTTTGTAAATTAACTGGTGTTTTTAGGGTTGTTTCTGCAGCACTCACCTTCTGTTGATGTTCAGTTCATCAATGAATGCCCCCACATTCTGCTGTAGAAGGTCCTGTGAGAATCCAAAATTCATAGCCCCATTAAAAGATGGCAAGCTGTCCTGGTCCAATAACAACAAAACAACCCCAAACTGTGATACTGCCACCACCATGTTTCACATCTTGGAAGAGGTTCACATGCTGGAAGGCAATGTTCAGTTCAAACATGACATCTCTCATTTAAGCCATGAAATCAATTGTTGCCTAATCCAAACACAAAACACTATCAATTAATCAACCAACATTTATTTATATAGTGCTTATTGCAACCAGTGTTGTCTCAAAGCAGCTGTACAGAAAAGCAGTTTGTGAAAAAGAGGAATCAAAGAAAAGGATGGTAGGAAAAGACTCCATGAATAGCAAAACGTGAGAAACAGTATCGAGGTCCAAGCCCCGCTAGAGCAAGCCAGAGGCGACACTTAACTCACTTAGCAAAAGGAAGAAACCTTGAGAGCAACCTGGGCTCGAGAAAGGAACCCATCTTCCTCTGGTCAACCCCAGATAGAGAGAGAGCAACAAAGCTACTGAGATTATAAAACAGAATACAATAAAAAGCTCGACTTAAACATATTTCATAAATATTCTAGTTCAGGAGGTGGTGATGTGGTGGCTTTACTGTAGTAGCTCTGGTCAGTGAGTCTGAAGAGCAGGAGAGCATCCTGAGGTCAGACAGGAGGGACAGATGATCAGCCAGTGGGGATAGAGCTCCGGTGACTTCTAGCAGCTCTGGTGACTTCCAAGTGATGTTTCAGGCAAATGTTGAGAGAAAGAGAGAGAAATATTGAGAGAGAGGATAGAGGGAGGGAGAGAGAGAGATAAGGGCAAGCAATTGTAGATTAGTCCATTTATGGAGGGATGTCAGAGAGTAACAGTACAGCTGGTATTAGCAGAATGCTTGTTCAAACAGGTGAGATTCTAGTTTTAAATGTAGAGAGTGTGTCTGAGTCCTGAATAGAGGACGGGAGATGATTCCACAGTTTGGGGCTAAGTAGGAGAAAGCTCAACCACCTGCTGTGTTTTTTTTCTTCTGGCTCATCCAGATGGTCTTTAGGAAACTTTAAACAGATAGGAATGTTTTTTTTTCCTGCAGAGCAGTGGCTTTCTCCATGCTTTCATTCTATACATACTATTCTTGATCAGTGTTTGATTGTGAGACTCATGAACGCTGACATCAGCTAGTGTACAGCCTGGCTTACACTACGTGATTTAAAAAATACTAACCAATACATGAGAGATTGTTGTTAGTCATCAAAGTCCCCACACTACATGATCTGTCTTAAATAAAACTCTTCCCACTCGCCTCACAGGAGTTTCTTGCAAACATCGTGAAAGCAGGAGGGAGTTTCTTATATACTAGATGTAAACATCTTAACATCTAGATGGCGGATGACAGCCAAAGCATTGCTATGCTAGTGGTGAGTGCTGTCTGTTTAGAAAAAATACAAGAAAAAAGAAAGGACGTGGACAAAACCATGGCTGAAATGAAGGGTTAGTGCAGCTTATATGTCTTACAATGTAAGCTTGAGGTGAATACAAACATACATACACATATGCATTGCATACACAAATCCTCATGATTAAGCTGCCATGCTTTTAACTTTTTCTATTTACACTGACAAGTTCTGTCCAGCTCGATAGTCATTTATGGTCAAGGTGGGCAAGAGATCTTGCAATTGTCAGGAGACGAAAATCGGCTTCAAAATTGTCCCGATTATTTTGTAGTGTGGGTCAGGCATAAGAGAGACCTGCAGATCCTAAGAGGTTACCCTGGGGTTCTTTTTCATCTTTTCAGTCCTTTTTTCTTGGATGACCACTCCAGGGAAAGGAAACAATGGTGTTGAAATTCCTCCATTTGTACAATTTCTGCCTGGCACAGCATCAGTCCAAGTTTGTCAGAAATAGTTTTGGAACCTGGCATGTACTAGCACATGTTTGTGGTAAACTTCAGACTTTGAAGGTTCATGATTTTTAAATAGGCTTGGGTTAACCACACTCACACCTGACTGCTATCCAGTTGACTGAACCTTCTGACCCCAATTATCACCAATTCCAAACTGATAACTCTAAGAGTTCACATACTTTTGCCAACAAAGACATTGAATGTGGGATTACTTTGTTTAATAAATGGATGAAAACAACTGTTTATGTTATTTGAGTACTTGTGTGGTGCTACCACTTTATGTGCTGAGGTACCCCTTGTGTTAGTTAACATTTTAAATCCTGGATATTTCACCCGAGCATGTCCATAAGTATCCAGACAACCCTTATTGTTAGTAAATTGAGCTACTTTTAGTAAAGTTAGTAATGACATTCTTTAACATAACTTGTCATTCCTTAGGCCGTAGCTTTGGTAGTCTGCCCATTGTGACATGCTAGACTTGGACCAGTGGGCCAAATATGTAATCAACTGAACATGGTTAATGCTCCCATTTCTAATACAGGCATTCAGATGTATAATTTCCAAAGAAAAGCATTGCCAATAGAATGGGATGCTCAGGGGCAACCGTGCATGAGCCTTGGGTCACCAATGCCAATCAATGGCTAGAGGGATATAAAGCTACCAAGCATTGTGTTCTCTGGATATCTATGTTCTATCCAATAACTCTGGGATAATTTGCAGTGGCATTAGTGATGTATAACTCATCATTCAACATCAGGACCTGACCTCACTAATGCTCTCGTAGCGGAAAGCAAGGAAATCCTGACAGCAATGTTCCACGATCTCACATCACAGAAGAGCAGAGGCTGCATCAGCAGTAAAGCTCCCTTTAATAATACCCTTGATTTGAGAAGACATGCCAAATGAGAAGGTGTCTTTAAACCAAGGCCGTAGGCGTAAATTGAACATTGGCAAAGAGCAAATCTACTGCAGGGGCACAACAATTTCAGTAATTTCTTGCTTTCTATTTTTTCAAAAAATAAATTAACATGGGCAAAACTTTTTATTTATGTATTTATGTATGTTATTGTTACAGTAATTGCTACTACTACCATTATCCATCCTTCGCTACAATGATTGGCATCTTACTGAGACTTTATGTGGGATATCTAACAATATAAGATATTAACATTAGTTGAGAACGTACTGCAGCAAGAAGGGTCTGGGTTTGAATCCTGGCTGGAGCGCCCAGGGTCCTTTCTGTGTGGAGTTTGAATGTTTCTCCCCATGTCTGCATGGGTTTCCACCCACAGTCCAAAGAACTGGAGATGCTAACCTGCCCCTACATATAAGTGTAAGTGTATGTATGATTGTGTATGTCTATGTGACTGCCCTATGATAGACTGGCAGCCTGTCCAGGGTGTTTTCTGCCTTCCACAGGAGCACTGGGCCAGACTCCAGCACCACCCCATGACCCAATAGAGTAAGTGGTTTAGAAAAAGAATGAATGAATAAATACATACTGTGACATACATGCCTGTGTTGCTGTTTTGCTGTGTGAATGTGTGGCTTATTAACTTTCCAGGTAACTTAGCTATGATAGCTAACATTACTGAAGGCTGATTGATTGGCATTCGTAAACTGGCCTATTTTCACCCAAAAAGTTTTTTTTTTCCAGTGTAAAATGACATATTGACATTTTACCTTATCCTGAGAGGCAGATACATTATAAAGACTGTGCTGAAGTGAAGTGCTGAGTTTGATGGCAATGTATATAATAATAAGTGTCCTGTTAACAACTGCTGGGAACACTGATGGATGCTAACCTGACACAAATACATCTTACATGGAATATTTTCATGGATATTTGTTTCCATGCTTGTACAGAATGGGGCATTTCCAGCATATCTGTATAATGGATGGGGGGGGGGCATGTTCACCCGAGTATATATTGCGATTATGGCCTTGTTTCACCCCTTCAGAATCCGCTTACATGCATTCTATTGGTTCATTCACACAAGCGCTGAATGTGGAGCTCGCTGATCTCAGCTTTTGGATGAGGTAGTGCGGAGAACTGCACGAGCGGGGAGAGCAGGAGAAAAAACACAATGGCAGAGGTGGGAGCTGTCAAAGCCAGGCACTTTCTGCAGCTGTCAGAGTGCTATAGGAGGTAACAGCCAGCACGTCTCCGTGGCCTATGCCTGCCATACGAGTATGTGGAGGCGGAAGAGCTCTGTTACAGAACTGATAGGTTGCCATAGAGACTGTCTTTGCATTGAATCAATATTAAAAAAAGGGAGAGAAAGATAGAGAGAGGGCGAGAGAGAGAGAGTAGCATGCAATTCAGCTGCAGCCTGGCAAAAAAAAAAAAGAATCAGATTAAATGTTCAAGCTAGTGCTTCCGCCTCCAGACAGCTTCGTGTGCCGCTGTCCAAATAGAGCAATCATTTGCTCTCAATATCAAAACCACATTTAATACATTCCAGTTGGTTTGATCCAGCAGCTCGCTTGACGAGGAGAGCTTGTGTAATCTCAGCGAGACAAAAAAGGGCATGCTATAGATGCACTAAGCCCTGCTGTGTGTGTGTGAGTGTGTGTGTATGTGTGTGAGAGCAGATGCTGGGGAGTGTTTGGCCAGATGCCACGTTCAGGGATCGGCAGAGTACGACGGGTCCGCATTCCTGACAGGCAGCAAAATCAATGAAGTCTTTAGCCCCCTAAAACGTAGTGCTATTGAACATCAGGTAAATTTTACACGCAGCACCGCGGACGCCCACGCGCACAAACAGGATTGACAAGGGCTGCTGTTCCTCAGCAGTGATTTCGCTAATGCTTGTCCAAGCTGTTTCAATAAGCAGTACAATGAGGATCATATTAACGTCAGAGCGAGGCAGACATGACCCGTCTAACTACTGAAATTGAGTGCTGCTGAGGCGACCTTGAAAAAGATGACATTAGCCCACTGTAATAATGGTCCCCCCAGTAATAATAATAACAGCCAGAATGGTCTAGCAGAGAAGGGTTTTTAAACCAGCCCCCCCCCCACAACCTCCCCCTTCTCCTTCAATTTCCTTCCCTCTCAATTCGCTTGTGTGAAATCAGAAATTATCCTGCCCTCATTTTTTTGACTGAGGGGGGAAGAGGATCCCTGTTTAACCGGGCACATGCTGCCTTCACACAGAGAAAGAAAGCCAGAGAGAGAGAGTGTGAAAGAGAGAGAGTGAGAGAGAGAGAGTAGGGGTGTCCTCTTCCAGGCACAGACGGGAGGAATCCTTATCAGGCAAAGAGACGCCTTGGCACATCACCCATTCCACCAATGGCAGCGCACGCATGGTGAAGGATGCGGAGGGTTTCCAAGGCTACCCCCTTCTCCAAATCCCCCCCCCACCACCACCACCACCACCATCACCAGTGCCTCTGCCTGAATGTCAGACAGCTAATAAAAGCAAAGCTCCATCCACACTGGCTTCCTTTGTCATCGCCATCCTTGACAACGGTGCTCTTGCTGACTGTAAGACCCACATGCGTCGCCCATGCAACATGACTTTATCTAGAATAATGGGCCACAATGACTACATACTGTGAGCAATATGCCATTAAGGACACATAAAATGCTCTGAGCTTATTGCATGCCATTTTCCTCATAGCTGTGTCGGCGCTAATCGGCCAATTTAGCTGAGAGCAGCAAACTCTCCTTACAGCCATGCTTATCCATCCATGTAGAGCTCAGAGAGGCGAAGAGCCTGTCAGCCTGTTAGGCAGAAAGTCTTAGTTGAACATACTGCTCAGACTCGGAGCCATCTACATTGTTTTTTTTTTTTTTTTTTTCAGTTTTACATCCTAACAAGGATTACGTTAGGATCTATTTAAACCCAGGGTATTAATTGAAATAGAAATAAGCCAAATGCATGCATACAAAAATAAATACAAATCATCATCATATAGGGTATTTTCTGTTGGGAGGTGTCTGTCCCAAACCCATAACCCTAAATTTCAACATCTGAAAATGATGCTTTTTATATATATATATATATATATATATATATATATATATATATATATATATATATATATATATATATATATATATATATATATATATACACTACTGCTCAAAAGTTTGGGATCACAGTGAAGTGTTCTTGTTTTCAATGGAGTATCTTCTTTCCTTAACACAACAATGGACTGACGGGTCTCTAAAGAAAGTTGTTTCTTTCTGGTCATTTTGAGCCAGTCAGCAAGCCATTAACTGCTGATGCTTCAGATACTAAACTAGCCTAGAATGTTGTTCTCCCTTTTATACTCACTTATTAGTAGAATGTTTTTCAGCTGTGCATCACAATTGAGCAAGAGTGTCCTAACAACCAATTAGCCCAAAAACATCCTTAACTTGGATTGGCGGTCGTACCAGGAGATTTAGGCAGAGGACTGAGAATTGCTGATAATAGGACTATATGCAAAATAAGCCTCTATACAAAAATAGGCTTTAATACAAACATTTTTATTCTGATATCTGATACATTCAAATTAATTGAGAAATGGACAATATTGTCTGTGAATTGCATGAAAATTGCATAAAAATTGGATGAAATGAAATTCTAAAGTAACAATAACAATAATTAAAAAAATATTAAAAAAAAATTGCTGTCCCACATTTTCATGTCACTACTGAAACAGAGCTCTAGTCTATAGGCAGAGCCACATTTTAGCCCCATCCCTGCTTTTGGGAGCAGGAATCAAGACTCTGTCCCTTATGGTGAGCAATTTGCTCTCATTGGTTTAAAAGCAAATGTGTCCCAATTACTGAGAATCAGTGTGTAACATAAGGAATTGTCACTACCGACACACATTGCAATTAAGTAAGAAAATTGATGTTCAGTGCTGTGTTGGCAAGTTATGTCCTGGCTGGCACTTTTGAGCTCCAGAATTGTCAGTGAAACGCTTGGTGAAGTTTTGCTAGTGATAACATTGCTTTGTTATTTAGTTGACCATTAACATGTGCAGTGACATTTGTTCTCTGCATAGAATAGGAATTATTTTCACCTACTTTAAGCAGTGGAGCTCAAATGTTCCCCCATGACTGAATGTGGAGGTTGAAATTCAACCCACATATAAAACCTGCTAAACCTCCCAAAAAGAGGCAAGCCTGCCCGCTTAGAAATAAAGGTGCCATAAAATGTTCTTTGGAATGATGTAGAATAAGTTCTACTGTATATAGTACCTAGATATATTTTCTTCACTGGTGGGCCAAATTAAACGTCCTCATGGGCCACACTTTGGAAAACCCTGGTTTAACATCTCTGTAAGTTACAACACTGAAAGATAACAACTGCTTGTGAATGCTTGGCTGGATAAGCCATTGTTGTATGATAGTTTTAACATAAAACTTTTTAACAATTTAACAATAAAAAGATGTATTCATGTCCGATAGCTACACGCAGGACAATGTAAGTTTGGATAGTAAATAAAATGGGTATATTTCTGTTACAGACATCAACTCCTGGTTTGTGTTGCCACCTCTATAAAGAAATTTCACAATAAACCAGATGTGACCTTGTTCACATCTCAGTGACTGAATAATGCAGAATTTGTTAAAAAATCTGTGGAATTCATCTTTAATTGTGAATGCAGGTGAGACCTGCTCTTTCTGAGACAGCGAGGTTGTGTGCGTGTGGCATGGCTGTGCGGACGGAGTTCACTTCATTAATCACACTCTTCAGCCCAGCAGGGTACCAGTCTGGAGGAGCAATAATGCATGCAAATGTTCTTCTCTTTTCCACACCTTGAGAAACCAAGGGCAGCAGCAGAAATGCACTCAATTGGTCAGCATACGAATTCTAAGACCATACCGACCCATTCAGGCTATTTTGTAGCCGTAACTGGTCCCTTAGAACCTTGCTGCGACTGAAACCGAAACAGGGGTTAAGATAGGTCTGATTGAAGATCATAAAAACAGCTGCTTTTGTTGAACGTCTTGGATCTTGCCACTCAGAGAGACGTTGACATGGAACTGTCATTGGCGTGTCTTTGTCACCTGCATAATATTTGTCAGCAGTGCAAATTGACAGTGAATGAATGTGTCACTTCTCGGTACCTCGAGAGAGAGAAGAAGAGACATGAAGGATCGCTCTGACCCAAGTGGAGCAAAGAAGAAAGGCAGAGGCATTCCTCTAGGGTTTTTTTTCCCACATCAAGGTGGCGTCAACTCTCTCAACACATCACATGTTCTAATTATGATACACCTCTGCGTGTCCTCTGGCTCACTTTTTACTGACACACACTGGGAGGTGGGCTGGGGGATGAAGGGTGTCTATTAGATAATGTTATGGCTTTGATGACCCAGGGACAAAGTGTATGCCAGAACCAGAGCTCAGAAAATGGACGGGGAAAGGAGCCAGCTCTCTCTGAACCAGGATTTAAAGGGACCATGGAATGCACTTATTCAGCAGTTTGTTTTCTGATGTTCCACATAGAAGGTTTGCAACTTTGGTTGGGACAAAACATGCCCAGATGCACTTTTACAGGCTTATGCTTTGACCCTGGAATGAAGAGAGATGCTTTCCCTTGTTTGGTGAGCTCATGAATATTTTAATGAGCTCTGCTCTGAATTGTTCGTTTACAGTGAAGCAACACGATGACAGGTAACAGGTGATTGCAATCATGATTAGTACGAAAGCAGCATCCATGAAAAGAAAAACAGTTCTTTAGAGGCCAAAATGAGCAGAGCATCATCAGCATGACAACAAATTTCTTAGCATATAATTAAAATGTTTTGAAATAATTTTCCTCAAAAATGTTTATACTACATTACCAAAAAGATTTAAGGAATCTAGAGCATTTTTTGTGGGTAAAGTGTAAGACTGGATGTCTAAGTTGAATAATCATGAACCCTCATTCATCTATAAGCATTATAGCTACTTAGGCTTGGGATTACATTGGCAACCCTATGTCAAGCCCTACATTTTGTACACTACCACTTAAAAGTTTGGGATCACAGTGAAATGTTCTTGTTTTCAATGGAGTATCTTCCTTCCTTAACACAACAACGGACTGACGGGTCCAAAAAAGTTGTTTCTTTCTGGCCATTTTGAGTCTGTCAGCAAGCCATCAACTGCTGATGCTTCAGATACTAAACTAACCTAGAATATTGTTCTCCCTTTTATACTCACTTATTAGTAGAATGTTTTTCAGCTGTGCATCACAATTGAGCAAGAGTGTCCTAACAACCAATTAACCCAATAACATCCTTAACTTGGATTGGCGGCCGTACCAGGAGATTTAGGCAGAGGACTGAGATGAGAATTGCTGATAATAGTACTATATGCAAAATAAGCCTCTATACAAAAATAGCCTTTAATACAAACATATTTATTCTTTAAAAATCATCTGATACACTTACATTAATTGTGAAATGGACAATATTGTTTGTGAATTGCATGAAAATTGTATGAATTGCATGAAATAAAATTCTAAAGTGATCCTAAACTTTTGAGCTGTAGTGTAGTTACATCCACAATTGCAAGTTAAAACTGTTAACTATATTTGACTGATGTTGGAAACTGGGAAATACCAACTGTACCATTAATAAATAGTGCTCGAACAGTTAAAGTTGTATTTATAGCTGGTGAACCTGAGATTCCAAATAACTGAACAACACTAGACTTGCAGACTTGCAAGAATATATATGGCATGCTTCTACTAGATATATTAGCTTTATAATACAGCAGAAAACCTGGACCTCTATGGACCACGTTTTTTTCACAAACAACCACGTGAACTGAGTTGAATTATATTTACTAGTTAACCATCTGGTATATACAACATTGCAGTGAACGCCCAAACATAGCATGTGTCTAGAAGTGTCGCTGACCATCACAGTGAAACCAGGCCAGCTATAAGTCCCAAAGCTTGGGTTTACCATGGTATAGGGTCATTGGGTTGGTGCCCTTGTGTTAGGACAGGTAAGGTGCACTCGGTAAAACAGTACACTGTTAAATACACACTTCATCCGCTGGGAGTCACAAGCTTGCCTCCAGGCATTAAGCCTCTGAAGCAGCATCACAAAGGATGGCGTGATGACCTTGTGACCACCTTTCTCTGCTAAATTTCTGTAGAGAATTTGTTCCAGATTTCCTCTTTTAGAAAATGTTGCTGATGCTTCTGTGTTCTTTATTCTTAAGGGACAGTGCTTGGGCTGGCCTGGAATAGTGAAGGTAAGCTGTTAAGCCCAAATACACTAATTTAGCTGTATACATACTGAAAAACACAGTTCCTGCACTTAGATTAGGGCTTACAGAGTTTTACAGAGTTTTAACCCTAGACAACTATATATATATATATATATATATATATATATATATATATATATATATATATATATATATATATATATATATATATATATATATATATATAATTAGTCATAACACTTGGGGACACATCCAGGAAGCATGATAAAGACAATAGGTTAAGGTTAAAGTAGCATATAGCTGAGCAGAGTTTGGTTAGTAGCTTTTGTCTATCAGTTATAAAAGGTGGTTCTGTTTAAGCGTAATGGCTGGGTTGTGCTTGCTTGTTAACTTAAGCAGTAAGTCTGTGTCATTGGGTAGTGCAAGGAGTTGCCATTTGGGTTTATACATGGTTTTCATGGTATTTGCTATCAGAGGATTCTGTTTACGGCTGAGATTCGGCTGATTGCACATAAATTGCCTGGCAATTAAACTGCCACAGAGCTTGGTTTGTATTGTTAGCACATTGGTCATATTGTATTTACAGGTGTACCTAATTATGGGTCAGGCTAATTATTGAGGGTTATTATAGCTGTGTTTAATGTGCAAGAGCAGTCAATGAAAATTGAAACGAGCTTGAGGTTTCTGCTAGGAAATCAGAGATAGTTGAAGGGCTTAGGGAACGGCTTGCTTTACCTAATCTAGTTAGGATACGTACACAAAAGGAAGAGGAGCAAAAAGAAAGATAAGGTCATCACTAAAACAAGTGTGTGTGTCAGTTCAGCTGGAGTTAGCTCAAATAGCTTTGTAGCAAGAAAAACGTAAAGCTACAAATAGTCAGCGGCAGCAGAAGCATGACTTGTGTTTAGATTTCAACAGTAGTTTGTGGCTTATGCTTTAGTTCAGTAAGGACAATGTGAGCTTGTTTTTTATTCTTTTGAAAAGTTAGCTACACAGTTGGAATGGCCAGAATAAAAATGGCCTTGGCTGGTTCAAAGTGTCTTGGTGGGAAAAGCACAGGAGGCATATGCTGCGATAGATGTTAGCCTGTTAAGGGAGTATAAATCTGTTAGAAAAGCAGTCTTGGCAGCATATGAGATGGTGCGGAAGGCTTATTGTCAGAGGTTTAGATCTCTTTGCTGTAAGAAGGGTGATATATGCATGGTCACTGCCCTGCAGCAAGAAGCAGTATTTGATAGGTGGCTTGCAGCATGTAAAGTATATAAGGCAGTTCAAGGCCAGTGTAGCGAAACATCTAGAAATGTACAGTAATGATTCCTATGAGTTAACTCATAAAAATGTATGACTGAATGGGAGGTTGCGTACCGTAGAGAGGACCATAGACCCTCTTGTGGATGCCCTAAGCCTGCTGTGGCTGAGCCCAGATCAGGCTTGCCATTATTTAAGATGGACAAGTTGTATCTATCTCGTACTGAGGTTGTGTGTCATTATTGTAAGAGGCCTGGCCATTTAAATCAGCCTGTCCAGTTCTCGCAAAAAAAGAGCGAGATATAAAGTTTTTTTCCTGTGATACTGTTACTTTCCTTTTAGGTAATGAGGTCTGAAATGTATTTGACTCCCATTGTAAAACAGATGACTTGTGAGATGGCAAAGACAGTAGCCATAGAAGTGGAATATCCAGAGGTATTATCTGCTACGTTGGAGGCTTGTCCTCTTGAAAGTGGGGCGTCTGCTGTTCAGAACTTTTAGGGAGACTGGCAGGACTGGTGGAGGCGCTATTATCAGAGCATAGTAAGGATCCTTCTGTTGCACCATTATGGGCTACAGCTGTCTGTTGTAGTGACAGTCAGATGCTTGCTGAGGGATTTTATATTGAAGATGAGATTCTGATGAGAAAGCGTAGGCCTTTTCAGCAGCATGCCACTGAAAGTTGTGCTATAGTGAATAGGGTAGTATTACCAAGAAGCTTTAGCCAGGACGTGCAGCGGTTAGCTCATGAAACATCTATGGCCAGTCATTAGGGGCTTTGTAAAACGCAGGAAAAGATAATGAGGCATTTGGATGTGGTAGCATATTTTCATTCCTGTCATGCTTGCCAAGTGGCCGGGAAGCAAAATCAGCTGATTCCTAAGGCATGGTGCAGCCAGTGCCAGTTATGGAGGAACCTTTTTCCAAAGTCCCTACTGATTGTGTTGGACCTCTGCCGAAAACTAAAAGAGGAAATGAGTATTTGCTGACAATAACGGATTTAGCCACTAGGTTTCCTGAGGTGGTACCTCTGCAAAACATCAAAGCTAGGGCTATAGCTGAAGCTTCAATTCAGTTATTTTTCTTGAGTTGATTTGCCCAAAGAAATACAACCAGACTGTGGTTCAAATTGTACAACTGTCAGGGTTATTTCATACAGGGTGATGTATGAACTGGAAATCAAGCAGAAGGTGTCCTCGGCATACCATCTTCAGTCTCAAGGGGAGATGGAGAAGTATCATCAGACCATTAAGTCTGTATTGAAAACTCATTGTGTACAGCATCCAGGGGATTGGAATAGTGCTTTACCCTTTTTGCTATTTGTTATCAGAGACTCTCTGTGAATGACTCTCTGGGGTTCAGCTCTTTTCCATTGGTTTATGGCCGTGAAGTGGAAGACCCCCTCACCCTTCTGAAGGAACAACTGCTTGCAGCCAACTCATCAATGCCATTGCTGGAGTATGTAACTAAGTTCAAGGATACATTGCACTCAGCATGTGAGTTGGCTGGAGAAAGTCTTTGCAAGGCTGGACAGAACACAAAAGATGACTCATACCTTTGTCCCAGCAGATAGGGTTTTGATATCACTTCCCATGAGCGGTGAGAAATTAGGGGGCAAGTTCTGTGGGCTATATACTGTGGTTAAGCGTATTGGGGAAAGTTATCATGTGGTATCATTATCGCAGGCATAGTACTAAATGATGTCACGTAAACCTCTTGAAGCCACACTGTGCCAGGAAGGCCATCTTCTCTGTGGGCTGTGTAGTCACTGGGCAAGAGAATAAGTGAATACAGCCAAAACAGTGACTACTAGGTTTAGAAATTCACAAGCACTAATGAAGCTGCAGGAGACCTCTCTACCACTTATCTACAGAGCAAATTGAGGACATGGTGAATTACAAGGACAAGGACATTCTAGGGCATACTTCACTAATACAGCAGGATGTAGATACAGGCACAGTAGAACCCAAGCAACATCCTTACAGGATTCATCCTAATAATTGGGCTTAGCCTAAGGAGGAACTGGAGTATAAGATAGACACAGGAGCTGTGCAACTGGAGTTCCCCTGTTATAACAGTAACCAAGCCAGATGTGTCTTTGCACCTCTTTATAGATTTGGGGAAAATGGATGTGGTTATGAAATAGTCTCCAAGTTCAAACACTTTAGACAAGTGCCATTAGCAGACAGAGCTAAAGCTTTGTATTTGTATTTGTATTCTTCCATTTGTAATAAAGAGCGCTCCACCTCTTGATGAAAAAGGTAACATTGTGTTGGAAAGTGTGGTCACGTACTTAATTATCAATTAATTGTTGTGGTTAGGCATAAACAGCAGCTGCCTGAGTGGATAGAAGACACAGGGTTGGTGATAAATCTACCAATATGTAAAATGTGTAGAGCTCAGGTTACAACTAGTCCATCAAGTTGGGCAGGGGTCAGTGAAACTTAGGGCAGCTAAGGTGCAAGCCATTTTGGATCTCCAAATTCTGCAAACTAAACATCAGATAATCATATATCGGGGATGTGTGGGTTTCTGTCACAGGTTTGTAACAACTCTGCAGCAGAGACTGCCTCTTTAATCAGTCTCTGGAAAAGTAGGCTATGTTTCCATGGTCAGCAGAGTGTCAGGGTCCACTGGACAAGGTGAAGGCCATTTTGTCCTGTGCACCAGTTTTGAAGGCTCCCGATCTCTCTGCTCCATTTAAACTAGCAGTAGACGCGGGTGATATTGGGGTAGGAGCTATGCTGCTACAAGCTGATGCTACAGAGATAGATAAACCTGTTGCATACTCTTCTAGAAAACTCCACTGCCATCAACAAGCTTATTCCGCCATTGAGGGGAAAAAGCTTTAGCTTTAGTTTTGGCAGTGTAACTTTTTGAGGTTTATCTGGCTGGTGCAGGTGGTGAGATTACGGTTTATACAGATCATAATCCTCTGACTTTCTTGGCGAGGTTTAGAACATCTAACATCTGATCTTGTTTGAGGACAGAAGTCACATAAAATATGTTTCTTAAAATAAGGCTAAACCTTGAAATAAGACACTATTCATAGATTTACAGAAATTGGCTGTAATCAGTTGGTTCCTACATAAACTGTGCAAAAAAGAAGAAATAGAAAAGAAATTTAAAACAGAACTAAATAGATTGTTCTTTTTTTATGGGGGAGGAATATTAGGCTGGGTAAGATGCACTTAGTATAATACCAAAAACAAACTTCATCCACTGGGGGTCACTATCTTGTCCGCAGGTGCTTTTTATGACCTAAAACCCTGAAGTTGTGTCACAAGGGGCACGTGATCAACGGGGCGTGTGGCGCCTTACTTGAAATCGGATGTTGACCGCCATCCTTCTTTGTAGATTTCTGTGTTCCATTTGCCCACTTTTTCAAACCCACCATTTGCCTACTTTTTAAAACCTCAAAACATCCTCAACAGAGCTTGGGCTGGCCTTAAATAGTGGAGGTAAATAAACTGGTTTATAGTTTACAGTATCTCATAATATATATATATATATAATGTACATAGGATCACATCAGAGTGAGTACACCCCTCATGTTTCTGCAAATATTTTCTTATGTCTTTTTATGGGCCAACACTATAGAAAAGAAACTTAGATATAATTTTGAGTAGTCAGTGTCTACAGCTTGTATAGCAGATTAACTGTCTTCTGAAAATAACTTAACACAAAGCCATTCATGTCCAAACAGCTGGCAACACAAGTACATAAACGCCTAACACTTGGCAAACTTAAATTTCTACAATGTACCATTATTGCTGAATTTACAGAATATAGAGAACATATGCTGCCGTAAGTTGATATCTGCATATGCCCTTCACATTTCTACAGAGCAATGCAAAATACATTCTGCACACATTGCAAAGCCAAGACTGCGAAAGAACAGGGTCAGGATGCTGAACTGGTTTGCCTGCAGTCCTGACCTCAGCTCTGTATGAGAAAGCAAAATGTGACAACAAAGATGCCATAACATCTCAAAACATCTTTTAAATGTTGGAAAAGAAATGGCAACATTACAAAGTTGAAAAGGTTCTACTGGCCCGGATTATTAAATATGTTGCAAAAATGTAAAAAAAAAAAAAAAAAAAAAAAAGAAATATATTTATTTAAAATAACCTGTAAAATTCACAAACCAAAACATTACACAATGTGCTGTTGTGTTGTTTTCAGTGTAATATAAGTATAAAAAATTACAAATGGAAGTTTTCGCACTGTCCCAGCTTTTTCTTCCTTTGGTGGTAATAAGTTCAGTAATAACCCAGTTCAGATTCATGTTATGATCTATGTGGAGTAAAACTGTTAACTGGCAACTGAGACGTCAAACTAACTGGTTTGTCCTGGTAAGAACTGATGTATGTGCGTAAAACTGAAAAATAAAGCACAATTCAGAATATCTGCAATAATAATTCAGTTGTTTAGATGTAAACATAGTCAGCCAGAGAGGTTTTTACAGAACAGACATATGATTAAGTTTTTTATACTGGTTAGACTGGTGTTGTCTGTATGCAAGTACGATTATTTTATTTTTGCCAAAAATTTTCTGAACTGATTTAAAATGTTATCAGTGGTTGACCAGTCTGGACTGCAGGCAGGTCAGTTTAGCACCAGAAATCTTTTACAACAAAGTCATTCTGTTGTAATATGTGCAGAATGTGGTTTCTTTAGCTGAAATAAAGAGGACATTTCCTGAAAAAGGCATTGTGGATGGTAGCATATGATGCTTCAAAACCTGTATATATCTTTCAGCATATTGCCCCCACAGATGTACCCATGCCATGTGCTTTAATGCCCCCATTAACATTACAAATGCTGGCTTTTAAAATGTGCACTAATAACCGGTTGGATGGTCCTTCTTTAGTCCGAATTTCCACTTTGCCACATTCCACCTTAAATCAGCTTTTCTAGATCCTGTTCATACGTGTTTTTTTCTTTGCATCATAGAGTTTAACATTGCATTTGTGATTGCAGCGACAAACAGTGTTCACAGATGATGGGTGTGGGGAGAGTTCTTGAGCCCATGCAGTGATTTCCACTCTAGAATCCAGCATTAATGCAATGGCACATGAGGGCCCAAAGATCCTGACCATGCAAAACTGTTTTTCAGACTTGTCCCTTGCATACAGACATTTCTGGATTCTCTAAATCTTTAAGTGATATTAGTCATATTACTGATCTGTTGCCAATTAACCTATTTAGTTGTGAGATGTTCCACCAGATGTTTTTTGGTAACTTCAACAGTTTTTTGTTGCTGGCATAAAACTTTGCAGTTGAAACATTTGATATGTTGTCTTTGTACTATTTTTAATGAAAGATATGGTTTAAATAAACATGATAACATGTTTTTATTTTGCACAGCATCCTAACTTTTTTAGAAACAGGCTTGTACTCCTCCACCATGAATACAGAAATAAAAAAAGATTTAGTCCAAAGAAAAGATCGGCCGATATATCGGTCGGCCGATATTTGCCATTTTTTATATATCGGCATCGGCCGATATCAGTGTGGCATTGGTGCGGTGGATCATGCTGCTGCCGCATGTGAGGGACCCCAGGCTGAAACCTTTGGAACTGTTCAGCCAGTAAGTGAAAATTAATCATTTACAGCAAACAATGACAATTTTAATGACGCGGTTACATGTGTCTAGTTCCGGCTGTAGACGTGAACCAGAGCGGATGTTTTACTCCTTAGCTCCGGAGCTAAAGCTAACTGCTCTACTGTAGTACACACATTCATAGGGTACTGTTACACAGCGAGTCTCCCTGGAGCAGCCAGAGCTTCCCATATATTACTCAGCTTCCAGCACTCGAGTCAAACGTGACTAAAGAAAGTCATGCAGCAGCCAGTAGAACAGTCAGTAGAGCATATCAGTGTCTATGCGCACTGGTTTTCCTCTCTCTCTCTCTCTCTCTCTCTCTCTCTCTCTCTCTTATTGCGTGCGCTGTTTCTATTTCTCTTTCTCTCTCTTTCTCTCTCTCCGAGCGCATCATCCTCTTAAACAATTTAACCACAACACAATAAAAACCCGAGCAATGCACTTCTTAATAACTTGTTAGTTTTGGGTATGAAGAGATGTGTCACACTCTTTCAGCAGTAATGTGGTCATACTGTATTTTTAGTTTTTTCTTGTAAAGTCTGTGGTCAATAAATGATGTTAAGTTCAGAAATGTTCTGCATCCACTTGTTATTACTAGTGGGACATTTTAGCAGCAAATAAAGCAGAAAACATCTAGATATCGGCCCTAAAAATCAGCCCTAAAAACATCAGCACATATCAGCCATTGGCTGACCCTGACCTCTAAACATCGGCATTGGCATTACCTATAGAAAACCTCATATTGGTCGATCTCTCGTCCAAAGCCTTCTCAAAACTATCATCAAATTATGCCTCAGGCATCAGGCAATGCATGCATATATGTCATGTAACAGTTTTCTGTAAAAAGATTTTAGAGACAATAAACGCTTCAAAAGTTTGACCCCCATTACCACCACTGTGAAAAAATGTTATCTTCAATGGTGCATTTCAAATCAAACCACTCTGAATGGCTTTATTTGCATTGTAACTGATACATTATACAGAGATGTTAAAACAATCAATGGAATTAAACATTGCAGGTGTACAGAGGCTATACGTCTCCCTACAAATGTTCTGGAACTGACATGTTCAGTAACATAAAGTTGAAGTTGTCCAAAGGGTTTTCAAATTGCTCAAAACACTATTTCTAAAACCGCTCAGCTTCTCTCCTTCACTGCTTATGCACAGCGTCCCTGACCTTGCTGATTTACATAGGCCGGGAGTTTATTTCATCACTCTGCAGCCGCAGCCCTACAAAGACGAGGAATTTGTAGAGAAATGTTAAAAGGACAGAAACAGTGTGTTTTTCATCAAAAGGCTAACACACAATGCAAATTCTGCTGACAGATGCCAAACAGTGCAGCGAGACTCAGAAGTTACTGCATAGCAAAGTGGCCTTGAAGGTGAGATCAGAACGCTACTCGTTTCTATTCGAAATAGCAGAATGGAACTGTAATTTGCACAAAGCTAGGCCAATTAGCCAGGCCTGTTAATCCAGTGTTTATGATTTAATTTGGTCATGATTGGTAGTGTCATGTTAATTAGAGATATTTCAGCCCCAGCCACTGTGAGACTATAAAGTTGACAAATGTCCAACACATTTGCAGCATAAAAGGCCACACTTTAATTGCTTTTCAGTGTTGCAGTGCAAGTCTTGTCATGGGAACAGAATTAAATTACTCCTTAAATAAATGTTTGGTGGTAATCTAATATATACAGTGCAGGGAAACAAGTATTTAGACACTGTTTTTGTTTTTTAATGTGTCTTCCGTATATATCCACGTTACATTTTTATTCATAATCTCTTTTTACTTTGTACGTATGAGTAGAAATAAAAAAAGCTCATATTCATAAGCATAAACATGGCTGGGGTTAACTACATAAATAGGGGATTTTTTTAATATATATTAACATAAAAAATAAACCAAGGTTTGTATATTAGTGCAGCAAAAATCAAATATAAATATTCTCGTATAAACTGCATCCGGTGTCGTTAAAAAAGACAGTACCATTTGGTGGGCAGATTTTATGCCATGAATAGCAATCATAGTGAAGCTGAAGGAGCTTCCTAATGTTCTTTGAGTAGCATGGATCCTTCCATACTAAATAATTTCAAACCATTTTCAAGATTTTTTCTTAAGGACGGTCTTGCATGTGTAATATGAAATAAGTTATACAAGAAGTTAGTTTTTCGTTTTAATCATAGCATTGGTTTGTGTTCGTTTCTGTTATGGGGGGGGGTAGCTCTTCATACTGTTGATCACAAGATTCTGATTCACTATATTGAATACTGGGTAGGCCTCTCAGGCACAGTTTCAGAAAGGTTTAAATCATATTTAATGAACAGGGCATTTGCTTTTCTTTTTGTGAAGAATATCTTTAGAAGAAGCAGTTAGAAAACATTATATTAATTGTCACTGCTATGCTGATGACAAGCAATTCTATTCTATGCAATTCCTTCTCTAAATCAAAACTGTGTGGACAGACTTACCAAGTGTTTGTCATGTGTATAATATTTCTCAATGGATTTCACTAATTTTCTAGAACTAAATTACAAAATAACTCAAATACTCACCCTTGTTACTAAAACCCAAAGAAATGGCTGCTTCATTAGAAGATAGGCCCTTTAGCACAGTGTACCAAACTGGAGTAGGATACCAGACAGTAAACTTAAACTCTGAGCTGCATGTAAATGCAATCAGTAAAGTAGCTTTATATCTGTTTAGAAATGTCACTAAGATTTGTCCTATTCTATCTCTGAATGACACAGAGAAACTTGTGCTTGTTACAAGAAGAGTTGTTTATTGTAATGGTCTTCTCATTGGGGTTCCTAATACAACAATTCATCTTCTACAACTCTAACAACAGTCTGTAAACATCTGGGAAGTGAGACGACCAATTACTGGAGTTTCGGAAGAACAATGCTGTCCCATTCTTATCTGAAGTAGTATTCTAGCTGCTCAACAGTCATGGGCTTCTTTGCCGAATTGTTTGTTTCATGACGTGCAAAATGTTTTATATATATTATATACCACTCAGACTCTTCTTCTGCAAAGCTATGCTGTTGTGATAAATACAGTATGTGCTTTAACATTGTCTTGCTGAAATTCAAGGCATTCCCTGAAAGAGACTGGATGGGAGCATATGTTGTTCTAGAACCTCTGGTCATGTACATACTGTTCAGTATATTGGGGTTCCCAATACAACAATTCATCTTCTACAACTCATACACATATCCTCAAATAAAAAAATATATATCTTATATAGTGCTTATATCACTCCTGTTTTGAGACAACTTCACTGCCTGTATCTTTCAGGACAGATTTGAAAGTTCTGTGACAAGCCTAGAATCCTCTAAATTAACTTAAAGAACCTGCTTTCCTCACAGAATGTCTGTTTATGTTCCAACATGTGACCTTAGGTCTGCAAAGACCTTCCTAAAGTACAGACAATGAGTAGAAGCCTCTTTCTGTTACTCTGCTTCTAAACTGCGTTACTCAATACCAACTTTGATTATACAGTCAAGCTCAGTGTAGAAATATTTAACTTAGCATTCAGTCGAATTAAAAGTAAAAAAGTAAAAAAATCTAGGAATCCCACAAGGTTCAGTGTTAGGGCTTTGTTTGCTTTTCTTTTTGTGAATGATATCTTTATAAGAAGCAGTTAGAAAACATTATATTAATTGTCACTGCTATGCTGATGACAAACAATTCTATTCCATACAATTCCTTTCCGAAATTAAAACTGTGTTGACAGGCTTACCAGGTGTGGTCTGCAAAGACCTTCCTAAAGTACAGACAACTAGTAGAAGCCTCTTTCTGTTACTCTGCTTCTAAACTGTGTTACTCAATACCACCATTAATTATACAGTCAAGCACAATGTAGAAACATTTATCTTAGCATTCAGTTAAATCTGTCTGCCTTATATGATTTAAAATTAATACTCATCTGTAAGGAAATCTGAGGAGCTGCCAGTATAAAAACTCTAAAACGTTTAAAATTAAATTCAATTTTGCAATTATAAAATATTTTTATTTAGATGTTAATAAAAAAACAAGCACGCAAATGTTCATTTGACTGTTCAGCGTTCTCTATAGAACCACTGTTTTATTAACCGACCTTTAGAGAACCATCACTGGAGTGTATGGTGATCTGAAAGTAGTAGGAACAACAGTTACACAGAGAAAAATAAACTGCGATGATTTCTATTGCTACACCCAACGCAAAAGTTGCTTAAAGAAGTACAGAGATGCTAACGATCTGTTCAGATGATATTAGGGCTTCAGTAGGAAACATGATTGAAGCGCCAGACTGACTGTTCTCAGTCTAGCAGTGACACTGAGGTGTTTGAAAACTCCAGCAGCACTGCTGTATTTGATCTACACACACCAACACAACACACACTAACACACCACCACCACGTCAAGGTCACTGCAGTGCTGAGAGCAATCCACTGCCCAAATAATACTTGCTCTAAAGGGGTCCTGCGGGGCTCCTGAACATTAAAGAACAAAGTAAAGCAGCGCTAACAAAGTATAAAGAGAAACATATGAACTACAGACAAAGTGCACCTATATAGTAAGTAGAATGGATAAAATGGACAATGAGTGAAGATACATGGCTGGTGTACCTAATAATATGCTCAGTAAGTGTAAGTCAAAACACATTACAAATGAAGTGGACCAGTTTGCAATTCCAAAAAAGTGGAGACGCTGGGTGAAATTTAAATACGTTTAAAAAAAAACAGAATACAATGATTTGCAAATCTCATAAACCCATATTTTTTCACAACAGAATATAAAACACATATCAGAAGTTGAAAGTGAGACATTTTAACATTGCATGTGAATTATTAATTAGAACTTGGCAGTAACACATCTCAAAAAAGTTGAGACAGGGTCACATCTACTTTCTGCTGCGTCCTCTCTTTTAACAACAGTGTGTAAATGCCTGGGAAGTGAGACAACCAATTACTGGAGTTTTGGGAGAGAAATGTTGTCCCATTCTTATCTGAAGTAGTATTCTAGCTGCGCAACAGTCATGGGCTTCTTTGTTTGTTTCATGACGTGCCAAATGTTTTATATATATTATATACCACTCAGACTTTTCTTCTGCAAAGCTATGCTGCTGTGATGAATACAGTATGTGCTTTAACATTGTCTTGTTGAAATATTCAAGGCCTTTTCTGAAAGAGACTGGATGGGAGCGTATGTTGTTCTAAAACCTCTACATACTGTACAGCTTTGAAAGTGCCTTTCCAGATGTGTAAGCTTCCTACACCATAGGCTCTATACCATCCCATCAGAGATGCAGGCTTTTGAACTGTGCACTGACAATAAGCTAGATGGTCTCTCTCTCGTCTTGAGTCTACAGGACATGGCATTTATGGTTTCTCAAAAAGAAATTCTAATTTTTATTCATCTGACCACAAAACAGTTTTCCATTTTGCCTCAGTTTGTTTTCAATTTTAAACTTTGGCCCACAGAAGTCAGTAGTGTGGCTAGACCATGCTGATGTACGACTTCTTCTCTGCATGACAGAGAAGTGTTTCTGAGTCCATGCAGTACATGCCTGCTTTTAACCAATGATCACAATGAGGGCTTGAAGATCGCAAGCATCCAATATTGAATATCGGCCTTGTCCGTTGCACACAGGGATTTCTCCAGATTCTCAAAATCTTTTTAATGATATTATGTACTGTAGATGGTGAAACAGCCTAAGTCTTTGCAATTTTATGTTAAGGAACATTTTTCTGAAATTGTTCCACATTTGATTGGTGAACCTCTGTCCATCTTTGGTCTCTAGAATTTTTTTTATAGCCCGTCAATTGGCTGTTTTTTATTAGTACCATTTACTTTTTCAGCCTCTTCCCAACTTGAGATGCATTGCTGCCGTCAAGTTCTAAACAGTTCATGAAACGTCACACTTTCTATATCTCATGTGTGTTCTATGTTTCAATTGTGATGCATTTATTTACATTTTACACAGAGTCCCATTTTTTTTAATTGAGGTTGTATGTGTTTTCCCCAACTATACACCATTTCATTGGTGATAAGTTAATCAAGGTATAATGGATGTCTCTACTGTCCTAGTTACATTTTGGTTCAGGTTTCAGTTAAGAGCAGTAAATCCTTCCAGAAAGTTCTACAGTACCCAGCTTCAGGTGGCTCCTCTCAGAGTAAGCGCCTACCATGCATAATGTCCGTTATTATCCTATTTGTCCAGCATAGTCTAAAAGCACTGCGGCACTTGTACCCAAGGGAGGGTGAGCTATTTCATATGCTTGACAATATTTGCTCTTCTCAGTGCTTTTGTTGTGACTTCCTTTAACAGCCACAACATTTACAGTACAAAACAGCCAACAAGCTGTGGAGTATGGGCAGAATCAATAGCAAAGCTGGGGAAATCTATGTAAGCCCTGTGTACAAAATCATGTTTTTATAGATTAAGCCAAGCACTGACAAACAGATGAAGCAAAGTCACTGCTGTAATTCGAAAGTGCTGCTCGCATAATTCTTTGCATTCCAAACATATCTGGCGGCCAGCAACTCTATGCCCATACAAATCAGGGCCTGCTGTAACAAAATCAATTAGAGGACGAGCGAGTCGGGAAAGAGGGGCAGACAGAGAATTTCGAATCCTTTTCACTCGACTGCATGACTCTAAATTAGAGGCTGAAGACATCTCCACTGTCCTCATGAGGTGGTCAGGATTACGTTATTAAATCCAGGGGATTACTTCTCCAAGTGTGGCCTCATGTGACACAGCACCATTAAAGATAGCCACATGCACACAGACAGCTGCGCCTCCAGAAAAGCATGCTGGGAAGGCTGTTATGTAATGGCGAGACCCACTGAACAAATATCAGAATGAGTGCCAAGCATAACTTGGCGTAAGAGTCTTGTCACGCATTGAGAAGTCTCATACCTTGAGTTCTTAGTTTATGTAATGTAGAGTTGAATATCCTTCTATCTAATTGGTTGTGATGGCGATCACCGCTTGTCTGCCTTTACAACTGCCAACACAGTCTGTCTCTCTTAGGACAGGCCCTGCTAACAAGCAGTGCTAGCTAGCTAAGCACCTGGCAGCTGGTGAGGTTCTGGAGGAAAATCCTTTGCTGTTCCTGGAATTCCTGCAGGAGAAGAACAGACCAGCATGGATTCCACAAACGTTTACACATTTACAACAAAATGTCCAACAAGAGCACAGGCAGAATCAGCATTTATATTCATAAACATTTGGTAGCATCATGATAGAGTTATATGACACAGAAAACATTGCACAAAACATTTTGAGCAAGAGCTCTTTGTTGAAGAAGTGGAGACTGACAGCCACAATAGTAGGACGGTCATCAAGAGCCACACAGCCCACAGTGAAAGCAGACATTTGCACTGCCCCACTAAACAACCCTACAGTGTTTTATAATCCATTTGAGGAAATTAAAAGATATTTAGATCTTGTACACAGGAGAATGCTCTCAATCAATTTGGGTATGAATCCATCCTTGCAGATTGCATACAGCCATACATGCTGATTGTCTTTCCTGGGGTGGATGTGATCATCCAGCAAGACTATGCGACACGTCACATGTCTGACATTAGTTGGAATAGCATGACCCAGTACTACCCTGGACCCCTAATACCCCAGATTTAAACCTACTTGAGCATCTGTGGGACCACCTGGATCATCCTGTTCGCTCTATGGATGCCCCACCATGTGCCCTCCAGCATCTGTGGGAGGCACTGCAGTCAAGCTCCAGATACCTATGACAACCTACCAAGACCATCTTGAGTCTCCCAGCCAGTCTAGCTGCTGTCCGTGCTGCACACGGCGATTAGTCTGGATATTAATATATTCATAATATAATAATGTGACTCGATTGTGTATCCAAAAAATCCACTGCCAGGAATTAAAAGTGCCTGAAGATACAAAACCGCCTAATGTCTAAATCTGTCTTGAATAGCCTGGCCAAACTCCACCTGGACCACATTTTGTAATCACACCTATAGTATATAGTAGACCAGATAACTGTTACTTTCAGTAATTGCAAGTCAAAGATGTTCTAAAGAAAAGAATTATTAAAACAGAGACTTTTGTAATCACACACCCCGCCCCTCTATATAAAACTACACTGCCTTAAACCTCAGAAAATGCTGTCACAGATATACCTATAGCATCAAATGAGTGCACTCTCTCACTCCCAGTTGAAAAATGGACTTCAGACATAAAAGAAACATGTAATTCTAATTGGCCAATGTCAATAACATGTATATAACATTTAATAACATTTTTGTAATAACATTTTTCTGTGTCTAGCAATTCCAATTCCAGTTAATACAGTAAATAATTCTTCATAGAATTCACATTACAGCTTCTAAACTACACTGTATGATTTATCCAGAGTAATGCACGTCCATAGTGTCCAGATTCAACAGATAATTACTGTCATGCTTTTTGGACTTGCCCCCCTATACAGCAGTTTCAGTTGAAGGTCGTGTTAGAAGCTGTTAGAGACTTTGGGCCTTGTCATCCCTTTATGTCCCACTGTAGCCTTACTTAATGACCTCCCTTCACTTTCAGTACCTAATCAATTTAAGTCATTTATATTAATTTCACTTACCATTGCCAAAAAGGTTATTCTACTAAACTGGAAGGATAGAACTCAAATTTCAATATGGCTCTGGGTTAACCTCCTCACGGATCACTCCAGCGGCCGGGCAGTTGTGGTACCACATCACCCTCTGTCTATATGACTACACACAAGAAGAAAAAAAGAAGAAGTGTGGGGGTGGTGGTGTGGCCAAGAGTAAGTGCAGTGTAGTGGTTAGCACTGTCGCCTCACAGCAAGACGATCTGAGTTGGATTCTCGGTCCGGGTCTGTGTGGAGTTTGCATGTTCTCCCCGTGCTTGAGTGGGTTTCCTCCGGGTACTCTGGTCCAATAACACGCATGTTAGGTTGATTGGTCACTCTAAATTACCCATAGGTGTGAGTGAGTGTTGGCCATGCGATGGACTGACGAACTGTCCATGGTGTACCACGCCTTTGCCCAATGAAGCTAGGATTGGCTCTGGCCCCCCCATGACCCCAACTAGCGGGATTAAGCGGCAGATAATGGATGGATGGACTTAGAATATCATTATGGTTAGACCATGATTAACTATAGTGTCTATATGATTATAGTTAGACCTACAGTCTTATGGTGTTTCTATCCCCGGGGCAGTACCCACCTGGTATGGTATAGTTACCAGTTCAAAGCAAAAGTTTAAACAACATTGGTCCAATGACATTTGTTGAATTTCTAAGGGAAATTTTAAAAAGGAAATCCACGATCACACTATATGGTTATTATTTACACTGCCAAGTAAACTGTTTCATATCTGATGATACCTGCTGAGAGACATGATGTATGGAAGGAGATCATGAAACCAGAGTCCTGACATAAACAGTCCCTTGTGAAACACAGAAGTTCACAGGAGTTGGAGACAGCAAAACCTCCTGTCAGGCAAGTGCAAAGCAATACACGGAAGGATGTTTACGTGCCATCTGAATGCAACGGGCAGAATCCTGACAGTGTGGCCAATACATTAAAGATATTGTACTCCCAGCCTACGTGTTGGCGAAGCGTGTATGGTCCATGGTTCTGTTGGCAGTGGCAAATGGACACAGACACTCGACCAGGGTGCAGATAGTTCAGGGTTTAGATTAGTAACAATGCCATCCAAGCAGTAGGATGGAAAAGCACAAGTCAGACAAATATCAAGGCAAATATCAAACCACTGCTGTGCATGTAAACACTGGAATGAAGCCATCTTCTATTAAAACAGTCTTGCTCTGGACTCATTATGCCTCTTAAGTGACAGTATGTGTGCTCCTCTCATTATACATCACTGATGGTGCCTTGATGATGCTTGTGCCCAAACATCTGGTCCATGCTCTGCTGCTGAGTCACTGACCTGTCTTAAAGCGAAAGCCTCACTCACTCCTCCTCTCCCCGATCACCGACGTTTTACTAAAAGCTGCTTTGCATTCTAATCTTAGGATGATTCACTCCACACTCGCATGCACTTATGGAGCGATCGGAGTGCAGGGCTGACAGGGATGAAGCCTGTGCTGTCACATAAAAGACAGAGCACACAATGAAGTGAATGATTTTGGTGGAAAGAGGGTGTCGGTTAAAAGGCTGAGTCATCAGTGCAACCACAAACCCTGGTGCTAAAACCGTGAATCACTGCTTTACTCATTTTTGGAAATCAAACATTTTCCAAGACATTTGAGAAATGACCTTGTTCCAAGAAATGCATGGGTGGATGAAGTAAAGGGAACGACATATAGCTGTCTGTTCAGTAGAGGCAGATGCTCCAGATTCACTTGCCGTTCTTACACTCACCTTGTGGAGAAATCTCATTGGCTCCCAACGCCTCTGTTGATTCACTGATGAAGACAAAGCTTTATAGTCTCTATCCTCTCTACATTTTCAAACCCATGACATCCTGTTATCTTATTGATTTCTCCTTTTGCTTTGTTTCCCTTTTTGTCCTCTCATCCTTATCCCTCCCCTGCAGGTCCTTGTTGCTAAGGCTGGAGAGTCACTGACAGAATCCAAATGACCCTATCAGGGCCCAGTGCTGACTACTGGAACATGTGTACGGCATATATGTTCATACAAAAAGTGCATCTTCAGGCTAAAAAAGAATTATCCTCGATGTTCTGGAATGTGTTAGTGGTGTGCTACAAATAAAAGGAGTTAACTTTAGTTGGATCAGTTGTTTCATGTTGGATCTGACTATTGCAACAGTGGACACTGTTTATGACCTTACAACTACAGGCCAGGAGGGATTTAAGACTCCAGTTTTCAGGTGAACCATTTAACCATGTACGGATGTCCTTCCTTATCTTTTATTGAGCATATACACTATGGTCACTATATGGCAATCTAAGTATGTGGACATCTGACCACCACTTGTTGGACATTGTTGTTCCAAAATCATGGGAATTAATATGGAGTTGCCCTGGCATTTGCAGTTATAACAGCATCCACTTATCTGTGAATGCTTTCCACAAGATTTTGGAGCATGTTTGTTTTCTGTAAAAGGTTCCTTCATACAAAACTCTGAAATTATACTGAACTTGTGTCTTTATGGAGTTCACATTGTACACTGCTGGAACAGGAAAGTACCCTACCCAAACTGTTGCCACAAAATTGGAATTATATAAATAATAAATAAATAATTTTCTGTAGCATTATCACCTTTCACTGGAACTTAGAGGCCCAAAAAAGTAGTATTATTCCACCTCCGCCCAACTTTACTTTCAGTTTTATTAGTTAGCAGTCTCCTTGCATTCACTAAACCTAGATTTGTCCATCAGATTACTAGATAGTCCTCACTCTTGAGAACACATTTTTCTGCTCCACGGTCTAGTTGTGCCATGCTTTACATCACTCCAACCGACACTCTTTTCTATGCATATAGTGATTTTAGGCTCAGTATGATCATTTCTATTGTCAGTGTTTGTCTAAGGAGATTGCATTGCTATGTGCTTGATTTACTGATAGCAATGGGTGGGTCTGAAACACTTCAACTAAATTGCTAGGAGGGGTGTAAGTTAGCATTCTATTTTTTATTTCCATGACAATCACATATAACCAGTGGATGACCAAAGTGCATTGTAATTTGTCGCCCACTACAATGGACAGACACCCTTCTTAGCCTCTGTTCAACCATGTATAGATTTTTACCAGGAGCTTTTTCCTTGCCACAATTCCTAAATAAACCTAGTAATCTGAAAATTTAATGGTGACTGTGGGCAATTACCACAGTGCCGATTTCCATGCCTGTAAACCATGAGCATTAACTATTGAACAGACAATTTTATACAGTTAATTACAAGTTTACAATATGTTCTTGAATTTAGCCTGGAAATCAGTTATGTAGATGTTGAAAAGTTTAGTGCGTAACACTATAGCCTCCCACTGAACATCAGGTTTGAATCAGGAATGCTATTCCTATATCAATGAGAATCCATTGGCATTATAGATGTGATTAAATGTTGTTTTTAATCAGTTGTGCATCAAATGATGAAAATTCATATTATTTGATTCATTTAATAAAATCACATAGACATGACTATGTGTTCCTGCTATGTTCTCCATGATACATTATTACTGACTAAATAAGATGGCTGAAGAACAGTTAATCAAGAATCAAGATAACCTTTGAAAAGACACCCTAGTAAATGGTTACTTCCAATTCTCTTTAACTGTCGGGTTCCAACATTCTACCCCTCTCTCTGTCTGTAGGGTGCCTTTTTGTAATATTTCATTAAAGGCGACAAAACTGGTTACAGACATCTTCACTGTTCCACAGGATAATAATGACTACTTGTGTTACCCGGCATTTATAATGTATTAGCTGCCAGGACCGCTGGGGGACGGGAGAAACTTCAGCCTGGAAATAGTTTGCTTCTTTGACACAGCAGCCATTTCCCTGAACTCTGTAATTACCAGCAGTGCAATCAACAGTATCATTAATTTCCCAGACTGACAAGTGCTGCTCTCTTGGTTACAGGAAATGCATGGCTATGGTTTAATAGTGCAAGGAAATGGAACAGATATCTGCATGAACTCTTTGACCTGTAAGCCATTATACTACATAACTGCTGGACACCAAGTGTTAAAACCCAACTGTAGCCTAAGCAACATTCAGGTAGCGCTATACTGTAGACTGTTATTCAATAATCACTCCATATCTGTTGTTGTTCAGTAATTATTCAGGAATTGCAATTAAGCTAATATGTAATACGTGTATTGAAGATGCATCCATCTGCAGCAGTTCAAGGCTGACGCTGTCCTGCTGTTCTGAATTACAAATAATCTGTTTATTAATCATTTAAAACAAGTATTCTCTGTATGCATACCATACGACTATCTAGGCTACCATAAGTACAGCTACACTTTAAACAAATTAAATATGCTTTTTTACTCCTAGCACAAACTGACAGTCCTACTAAACTGGATTTCAGACCTGAAAAGGCATGACACAGGCAGGATTCAGGAATACGCAAAGCATAAAATATACAGCAGAGTTTGACCAAACAGTAAAAAATATTGCGAAATTGCCAAAACATGACAAAATACTGAATCTGAGCAGAAGTTGTTGTTTATGTTACTTAAATTAGAGCTATTACTTGCAAGTTTATTAATGTTTTTAACAAAAGACAAACCATGATGATAATAATAATAATAATGATTGCCTTCATTTGTATCTTCATCTTCGGGAAATAACCAAAATGTAAAAAATGTCATCATTTGTCATTATATTTGTTGCGTGCAGGACACAACAGTTGTAAAATCATGGTCCTGACACGCTGATCTAGGATATCTTTTGGATGAAGTTTAGCGGGATTTGGTCATATGGACCCTTAAAGAATGGTTCACTGAATAAATCTCATGTAGTTGATCAGCCAAGACATGTTTGGTGTTGTTGTGACTTTTTTATATAACTCATAGCTTGTATTAACAGCTTATTAGACAGAAGGCTCCGAGCTCACGGGAAGGTCAGGACTTTTTGGGACCCCCGCCATATGGGGCCATATACCCTGCAGCATTATTTTGGGAACTTCTATTTCTCCACCCGGAAGTTTACAACGTGGCCACGTGTAACCCAAAATGGCCAGAAGGCACAGAAAGACAGCCCTATTAAAGACAAGCAAGCACAGACATCTTTGAGACCAGGTCGGACCAGGGCAGACCAGGATGTGAGAGCTCAGAGAAACGTTGGTATCGCAACCCCAAGAATGAAAAACTTAAACTCTGAACTGGTCTCCCTCTTCATTCTGACGGCAAAAATGATGATACGACAGTGTCTTACTCCTGTGGGTCTGCACTAAATCTATGATGCTAATGTAATTAAAAAGTAAAGGATGGCTATCACAATAAATCTTCCTTGGTGACATCAACTACTACTGTAGTTAGTTGGCTGCCAGTGTTTTAAAGACTGCTGGCTAGACTGCTGGAGCCAGAAAAGGTGCATAGCTATGTACATGTGGTGTTTTTTTCGTGATATGACAGGAACTAAATCCACATTTTTGGCTGTTTTTTGCAGCTTAATTTTCATATAAAGCCTACATGGACTGACTTTTGAAAGTTTAACAGTGTTAGTATAACAAAATCTTGTCTTTTAAAATAGGGCACAATTTAGTGATCTATGATCTGAAATATTTCTTACATGCTACATTATCTTTGCCTGAAGCATGCTTTAGTGCAAAACTCAGCCCAGGTCTAGTAAGGCTACGATCCCTAAATCCACATTTCAGCAGTGGAGTGCTTGTGTAATCAGACTTGGGTCAAAAAAATCTGACACTTCTGGCCAAAAGCAGAACATCTTCACTTCCGACAAAGCTCTGGACAGCAATCACTGCCCCCTCTCGCTAACCTCTCTGCAATCTTGTTATCACAATGGAGTGTCCATTCTCATCTTGGGGTGGGGTGTACGTAGGCCTGTTGGGGGGAATGGAGGCGCAGCATCATTGATTTGAAAGCAAAGCGTTCTGAGGCACTCCAAATCAGACATCCAGCCAAAGTAATTGCCGCGAGTGAGCCAGCAGAATTGGCCGTGGATAAATAGGTCACTTAATAGGCTGTTTACTGCGCAATTGGACATGATGCACGAAAGAGGGAGCGCAAACGTAGAAGCTCCTGCAGGCTACAGCACACTGGAATGCCAGGAATACACAGGGCTCCATCTCAGCCCCTAAGCATTAGCAGCAAAGAGTGTATGGAGTCTAGTCTGTTGCGGATCGAGCACCCTCTGTAGTCTAAGAACTGCCTGAGGTAGAGATTTCTCCGTATTTATTTATTCAGGGCGTGTCATTAGAGTGCATCCATATGGCGAAGAGGACGCTCAGCACAATATGCTTTCTGAAAAGCACCAATGAAAAAAAAGAAGAAGAAAGAAGTAAAGAGTCAGTGTACTTGAAGTATGTCGCTACGCTGCTTCTGAATAATAGAAAGGGGGCTTTGCATGAAGTAATAGCAATCTAGGCCGATTATTTGTCAGCTGACATACCTCTTGAGCGAGCGGAGGCTCTTCTCTTCATGTTTTCATCTTGACTGTGAACTCGAAGCGAGGGCAAGCGCCTCAGCACAACAGCGAAAGCGAGGCTGAAGTCTGAGTCGCCATGGAAACAGCAAAACCATTGAAATGTTACCCTCTCCCTAACCCGCACCGTTCCTCTAGGCAGGAAAAATATTCCAGCCCAACGTTCAGGCAGACGCCATGATACACGTGTTTGTGTGCCGTGGCGCTTTCACCAAACGTCACTTCGCTTCGCCGCTAAGCCGCGCAAGAATTAACCTCGCTCAACGACTGAGTCCAAATGCTTAACACGTATTTCCTTCATCCCTACATGACCACGCCGTGCAGTGCACTGTAAGGGATTAGACGGCGCAAACATCTGTACAGGAGGTCGCCTGGAGAGTCCATGTAGGCTTTTAGCTCTGAGAGACCGGCGAGGACGAGCAGCAGGCGGAGGGACAAGATTCCAGCCGATGTAGACATCGCAGCCATAAGGAGAGGAGCTTCTAGAAAAGAAGGTGGGGGGTGGAGGCACAAGCCAGCCAGCATCCGTGGCACACTTTCCAGCATCTGTCTCAGAGTGCCTTTCTGCTCGAATACCTCCACCATCTAATCTCACTACAGTAACGGTGGCCGTTATAACAATGAGCACATGAGCACAACCCCCACCTTCCCCAGCCAGCCCACAAAACATGTCTAAAAAGATACATTCTAGGGATTCCACTGAGCTCTAAACATCAGCGAGACTCTTTCATCTTGTTCTCCCTCATCAGGCTGCTATTTTTGCTCTTCTGAAAGAGAGAGAGACGGAGAGAGAGAGAAAGAAAGAGAGCACGTATATAGCACACACTGCTTAAAACGCCAAAAATATGGTATTTGGGCATAAGCAGGATTATCCCCATGTAAAGCGATTCTGACATTAGATTAAATTTCCAGATAAGGAGGGCAGCACGCCGTCTGGCTGACTAAGAGAATCATGCCAGCCCAGAGACAGCAAGAGAGAGAGAGACGCAGATGAAGTGCATGATTGCACTCGTCACACACGATGATGACATTTAAAGCAGCGAGGGGGGACGTACTGTGGTGTCAGTTCCTCTGCTAGCAGCCCTAGAAATCATCTGTACCTCACTCAGTATGCCTCGTCCATGGCTCTGTGCTGAAGCCCCTCACCCATTCTGCCCAAGAACTGAGAGTTTCCTAACATTTGTGGGCCCTGAGTGACATCTTACCTGGGGACCACCACCACCCACCCTAATATAAGAATAAAAAAGAATGATTGCTTTGTTCATTTCAATTAACCTATTCAGGTGGTTCATTTAAAAAAAAAAAAAACGCCAGGGGTCAATATCTGTCATTTTAGGGTATATACGCTAAAAATATATAGTAGTGATTTGTTTCAACTTGACCCTCTCTGTGTCCATTGGAACAGTCCTGCACATGTATGTGCTTTCACTGCCTCAACACAATCACTTTAAAGGGGGATTTCACTGATATTTAAAAAATAGTCTGTATAATTCAGTGGCCAAGATAAAAAGTAGTCATTTATATGGTTCGTTTGCAGAGAATTCTACAAACTAGCCATTTTAACTTTTTTTTAAAACATTTTAGCTCAAACCACTCTAATTTATTTTGTTTATATCATAACCAATTAATTGTGAAGAATTTTTTTTAAATCTGTGGAGTTCCCCCTTTAGCTCAATATGCACTGATAATGAGCTGATTAGTTGGATCAGTTGTGTTGACAGCAGGAAAAGCACTAAAATGTGCAGGTCGGTGGGCCTCCAGGACCAGAGCTGTGTCCAAAATTGATTATTAAGTCAGTAGGTACTAGATTGGAGCCTATATGTACTGCTCGATAGTAAAGTGTTTAGTATCTACGGAACCTCAAACACTAATCCACTGTTACACTATTCATTAAAAGCCCCATTTACAGACATCATTTTAGATACTGTTTGTGACACTGACCTGCATTTTTGCCTGAAGCTGTAGCTTAAGGAGGAAACCTGAGGAATTTAATATTTTTACCTCAGAAGTAGCGGGAGTTCACCAGCAGTAGCTACATACACACAGCCAACGTACTGCTTTCTTCTCACTTTGAACTCACTCACGGCTCCAGTTGAATCATAGGATAGCACAGTGTGCTGCGGTCACCTACTTAATCATGTCTCCTGATTCATAAAGGTAACCTATGCGTATTACTTGATGACACACTAGCCGCGCTTGCCTACTGATTTCACCTGTTGAGTTGTAGATTTCGGCACCACAAGCCTAAGAAACTTCTGAAGAAGGCCGCTCTTGGAGAGGCCTTCCTGCACAGAAAGTTCTAACTACAATGTGCTACACCTGCTTAAGTTAATTAACTTCTTTAGAAGTCCCTGATTGGCTAGATCAAGTGTATTAATGGTGACCTCCTCCTTAGAATTAAACAGGCTGTTTTTGTTGAAGTGCCTTGAAGACTGATAGAAAATTAACAGGTATGTAAGTGTGATTATTAGGTTATCAACAATATGTCAATAAATAATTAAAAAGCTGTACTGGTGTATTGTGACCCCGCATTGCTGGACTATTGGATGCATAAACATTATATTTTTGATAAACTAAGAATTCCCACATGCCATTTCAGTCAAACGAATTACTACAAACAAGTATTATGATGTGTGTTTAAGTGGTGTTTGCCTCATTTCTGCATTTTTGTTTTTTTTTTAATTATTTTATTTCCTTTCAAATTAATCAATAATGTATGATTAGCTCTTCTTTTTCTTCAACAATATCACATTATCAAAGTCATGTCCCCCTTAGTTTAGTCATGTCCAAGTCTTACTTTCTAATCACATCTTTGTCTATTAAATGATGCTACAAAGCTGAAAGGCTAGTAGCTGAGACATATGATGCTCCCCCTCATCTTTTCAAATTGCTGATAATGCAACTTCATTGGACAGCTCAGCACCCTAACTGCCCATTCTTTTATGCCACCTAACAGTTAGCAAGTGATGGGGGGACAGAAGAAGTCATTCTACATTGGACCGCATTTCCCAAAAGCATCATTGAGCACATGACAGTATCGCTATCATTTAACTACGGTAGTTGTTCAACAACACTTTTGGGAAACACACCCCTAGACAGACAGCTTCATATGATGATTTATGATTAAAAAAATAAAGAAATAAATATATCCATCCATCCATTATCTTTCAGTTTATCACGCTAGTCATGTCATAGGGGCCGATCCTAGCATCATCAGCTAACACACACTCACACCTACGGGCTATTTAGAGTGACCGATAAACTTAACATGCATGTGTTTGGACTGTGGGAGGAAACCGGAGTACCAGTAAACAGGAGGAAACCCACTCAAGCACGAGAAGAACATACACACTCCACACAGAACGACCCGGACCGGGAATCAAACCTGGATCATCTTGCTATGAGGTGACAGTGCTGACCACTTCACCACCGTGCCACCCCAGGCATGGTATAAATAAATTAAATCATTTTTATTTGTGGGTATGTCACTACCAGCTTTACATATCTAGAGATTTTTGCCCATTCTTCTTTGCAAAATAGCTCAAGCTCAGCCAGGGTGGATGGAGAGCGTCTGTGAACAGCAATTTTTATGTCTTGTCACAGATGCTCAATGGGATTTAGGTCAGGACTTTGACTGGGCCATTCCACTCTAGCTCTGGCTGTGTGTTTAGGGTCACTGTCTTGCTGGAAGGTGACTCTCCTTCCCAGTCTCAAGTCTTTTACAGCCTCCAACAGGTTATGCTCCAGGATTGCCCTGTATTTAGATTTATCCATCTTCCCATCAACTATGACCAGTCATTGCTGAAGAAAAGCATCCCCACAGCATGATACTGTCACCACCGTGTTTCACAGTGGGGATGGTGTATTCAGGGTGATAAGCAGTGTTTTCCGCCACACATAGCACTTTGCATTGAGGACAATAAGTTCAACCTTGGTCTTATCTGACCAGAGCACCTTATTCCATATGTTTGCTGTGTCCCCTACATGGCTTGTGGCAAACTGCAAATGGCTCTTCTTACGTCTTTCTTTCATCAATGGTTTGCTTCTTACCACTCTTCCACAAAGGCTGGGTTTGTGAGGTGCACGACTTATAGTTGTCCTGTGGACAGATTCTCCTACCAGAGCTGTGGATTTCTGCAGCTCCTCCAGAGTGACCATGGGCCTCTTGGCTGCTTCTCTGACCAGTGCTCTCCTTGCTCGATCCATCATGCTTGGTAAGTTTGCAGTTGTAGAATACTTTTTCCATTTTTGGATGATGGACAGAACAGTGCTCCTTAGGATGCTTAAAGCTTGGGATATGTTTTCATAACCTAACCCTGCTTTAAACTTCTCCATGACTTAATCTCTGACCTGTCTGCTGAGTTCCTTGGTCTTCATGATGCTGTTTGTTCACTAGTGTTCTCTAACAAACCACTAAGGTCTTCACAGAACAGGTTTATTTATACTGAGACTAAATTACACACAGCTGGACTGGATTAACTAATTAAGTGACTTATGAAGGCAATTGATTGCACTGGATTTCATTTAGGGGTATCAGAGTAAAGGGGTATGAGTACTTTTGCAAGCCACTGTATGCGGCTTATAACACAGAAACGCCCTTGCTCCCTGATTCTCAGACAAATTCCTCATGAGTGAAAGCATGCTTCGCTATTAAACGGCTCTGAATCTGATGCTGATTCCGACACTCCTTTTATCATCTTTCTTTAAGGTGTGTGTGGTGGAGGCGGGGACGTCCAGCCATAACCACACGAGCACTGGCCCATGAAATAGTTTTGTTTTTTCACTACACAGACACAGCTCAGAGGTTCTCTCTATCTCTCTCGCTCGTGCTCTCTTTCTCTCTCCAGGGGAGAGAGAGAATTTAGGAGCAGCCGAAGAAAAAGTAGCACAGCCGCCACTGTGCAATTTATCTTTGTTAGAAAAAAAAAAGGAAAAAGAAAAAAGAGCACTAGACAGAACACAAACAAAACAAGAAAATAAAGTGGTTTGGGCTCTAAACCATTGATCATAAATTCCATTAAGATTTGACACTGCACCAGATTGGAAGTGGGACAGTGCGTGTCTTTCACCAGGTGGAGACCGACGACGGGGGTGGGGGGGTGGGACGAGGGAGAGGGACAAGAGTCAGGAAGGAAATGAATTGGATAATGATGCAATCAAACTATTTCACCATGAATAGATTTATTTGCCTTTCGCCAGCCCTGCCAGCTTTTGAGCCACGACAGCATGCGCTAGGTGTTTGCCATGTTCTGCATTGAGGGGTCTCGGTGGATAATCCTCGCGTGTGCCAAGCCGGGACACCTCTGACACACGAGATGCTTTGTAGGTGCGGCTTACCCTTGAATCCATTTCAAACCACAGTGCCTCTCCTCAGCTGCCCTGCCAGCCTGTGTGAATTTAGCGGGACCGGTCGTCCTTCTTCTGCTCCAACATCTCGGCTCTGTTAAGTATTTAACATCCAGAACATTAGCACGAAAGCCACAGGACAATCCATTTGTCATGTCGTCTCACAGGAATTCATTATAGATGTACCAAAGGCTCGCTACAAAGGCAGCAATTGCTTCTAAGACTCACTTTCACTCCTCTCTTCTAAGAAACCTATTTCAGTGCATAATTAATCTTGAGAGGGGATGTTTTTTTGTGTGCGCCTTTCTAGCACAGGTGGATGAATCCGTCTCTACAAATGGAGACAGTAATTGGGAGGAAAGAAAATAACGCGATTTGAAGTGAAAGAGGCCAAGGTCTAATATGTAAAACCAGTAGCGCTTACTTCTATTCAAAACCTTCAGGCCCTGATGATATATAGCCTAGAAATGGCTGCCAAGCTAGCTCACACACAAAAGGCATGGGGTACTCATGCTGTAGGCCTAATAAGGAACAAGCATACACTGCCGCTCAAAAGTTTGGGATCACAGTGAATTTTTTCTTGTTTTAATGGAGTATCTTCCTTCCTTAACACACCAATGGACTGACGGGTCTCTAAAGAAAGTTGTTTCTTTCTGGCCATTTTGAGCCGGTCAGCAAGCCATCAACTGCTGATGCTTCAGATACTATAGTTATTAGTAGAATGTTTTTCAGCTGTGCATCACAATTAAGCAAGAGTGTCCTAACAACCAATTAGTCCAATAACATCCTTAACTTGGATTTGCGGCCGTACCAGGAGATTTAGGCAGAGGACTGAGAATTGCTGAAAATAATAGGTCTATATGAAAAATAAGCCTCTATACAAAAAAAATAAAAATAAGACTTTAATGCAAAAAATTTTATTCTTTAAAAATTATCTAATACACTTAAATTAATTGTAAAACTGACAATATTGTTTGTGAATTACATGAAAATTGCATGAAATGAAATTCTAAAGTGATCCTAAACTTTTGAGCAGTAGTGTACACCTCTATAAATACAGCTTTTTATAATAGTGCCTTGGCTTCAGCATATACTTCTATGAGAAACCTTTAAAGAGCCCATATCATAGAAAACTGAATTTTTTTCTTTTTTGAAACAGAAAAGTTCCATATAGTGTGTATGCCAAATCTCATCATTTACTTCCCAGCAGGCCATATATGGACACTGGGCTGAAAAGAAAACAGCTGTTTGTGATAACAAAAATAAATAGGCCTTTTCAGCTTACAGCAGTTTAGCCCCACGTGTTGATTCTGAAGTTATAGGGAGTGTTTCAGCCCAAATCATTTTTGAATGAGGTTAAAAGGTGCTAATGTGCATGAATTAGTCTTAAAGACCTATTAACAAAATCAACTTCTTTCATTCTAAAGAGAAAACAAAGGGGTTAGAAAGACAAAAGTGCTTCTTTAAAGAACTATCCATCGAAAGGTTCCTTGGAGAAGCAAAGGTGGTACTTCTATGGTATTGCTCCAAAGACCCCTTTTCTCACACTTTTATTTTTATAAGGAGCAGTTTGTAAGATGGCACAACCTGTCAAATTTATACTCTAAATAACATGGAGCAACATATGACCAGAAAATGTAATTCAATTCTCACTAGTATAGCAGAAATTCAGCATCTCCATTTCTTTACTTGCCAGTAGCATCTCCAGTGGCGGAAAGTACCCTTACAAAAAAGAAGTTTATTCAAGTGTACCATTTGTTTACTTCTTTTAAGCTAAAAGGAAGCGAGTATGCTTCCAGTTTTTATGTACTTCTCAGTGATATACTAAACACAGTTATACTTAAGTATGCTTGGGTTATACTGACAGACTTAGAACAGTCTAAGTATATTTGGCCTTTATTAGTACTTAATCTTTTGATTGAGATAGTAGAAGTAAGTATTCCTGCTCTGCACAAAAACACATACAGTAAAATATTTATTTAAAATTTGAATTATAAAGATTTATAAAGATACAAATATGTTTCTTAATCTGAGTGTGTCTTGTTTATTTTACGTGTGTCCACTGGTGAGTAAGTAAACGTTGTTAAGTTCTATTTTAAGTAGAAAAAAACCCTTAAACCAAGTCATATACTTTAAAGTACAACAATAATGTAAGCAGTGAATTACAAGTATTATGTTAAGTTCACTTAAAGAAAACTTACAAGCTAGTAAACTAACAGTAAACCCTTAAGTTTAATTTTAGTGTAGTTGCAGTACAAAAGATGTAAACTAGTTGTATACTTGGTTTACTATTCTTACACTTAAAGTGTACTTAATAGTATACTTTTAAAAACTAGAAAGTGAGCCAATTTAGTCCCAAGAAGTATTAGAATAGTACATATACAAGTGTATTCCTAGTACAATGACATTAGTATAGTAACTGCATAAAGTTTACTTAGTAAAATGAACTTTAAGTATACTTATTTTCTGTAAGGGTAACTCCAATGTTAACTCTTGCTTTCTATTTTATATTTATATCACCTGTCATATGATCATCTTTTGTTTGCTGCCAAATGTGGTTTCTTGTCAGGAGCGGGGGATGATTATTGCACGCCAAGAGCTTCAGCAATTCTTGAGCTACCTGTTCTTAAATTATCTATAGAGAAGCAGAATCTTTAGCTTGACTGACAAGAGGTTAGAATATGCCATCAGGGCAGTGTTACATCATCATGCTTTCATGTTGGACTAACTTGACTTGAAACTATAGCGACTCACTTTCGCCTCCTGGAGTCTATATTGGTGTTACAAGACAGAGCAAGCCAGGGCTAGCTGGTTGGCAAGCCATTTCTGCAACCTGATACATCTACGTCTTTGACATACTGTCAAAACTGTTACTTCTTCACGACCTGCTGATAATTTCAGTTCATTTTTTGAAGTAAATTTTTTGAACTGAAGTCTTGAACACTGCTCCTTTAAAAGGAGAAAAACTATCCAAAGCCTTTGGATTCCACCACCATTTGCCACCTCTGACCTCAACCCACCCTGCTCCTCATATGTCTCACAAGCCACCCTTCTCTCTCTAGTCTGCAAAGGCCCCAGTCATCGATCAGCACGGACGAGAGCAAATATCGAGAAATAGGAGCGTCTGTCCAGCAGGTTAGGACAGTGGCATTAATCTCCTCTGCTGTGCGCTCTGCATCATAATGGGGCTCTTTAGTAGCGGGCTCACATTTCAGACCCGCTGATAATCCCTGCACCGGCATGCTGCGGAAAGAGCGCCGTAAACGAGCCGGACAGCGGTGGACGGGGCGGTCAGACACCATGGCAGGCTTACAAGGTCAATGTTTTACTTTGGCCGGTATGCTCTAATTAAATCACTGAGTCCTGCATCGCACAGTCACAGATAGATGCAAAGCCGGTGAGCCCCCACTGCGCCATATGCCAATTAATTTGTGGCATGAGGTGAAACATAGCCTGGCATGTCAGCCAGCTAAACATGGCCGATTTGGAGCACGTTCAACGCAGTCTCTCCAACTTTCTCTCTTTGCTTGGTGAAGTTGGGCACACTTCAATGAATAATACTTTTGTAAACATCGCAGTGAGTCCAAGTAGAGCGCAAACTCTTGAAAGATACTTTCTGAAATACTCAGGGAACCCTGACTGCTAAAAACAGGGTTTCAAGCCTTAACTCTGTGTACGTGTTCAATACTAATAAAATATGATACATCAAGCAAATGGGAATGTTCTGTTTTTTTAAAAAAAACTTTCCTCCACAAATAGGCCACCACTGTCGCACTGTGATGTCATCATAGAGTTGCACTGAACTCAGTCCTACAGTAAATAAGACAATCTAAGTGTTTTTCTTGAGTAATGTCGCTTTAGCTATAGCTGGAAAGGCCGAATAGTATATTACAGTTAAATTGGATATTGATCACGCTGTTCCTCATTCAGTGGAAAAGAGAGAGAGAGAGCAACCATTTGATACAACAACAAAAAGGGCAGACCACATGTAAAAGATTTTGTTTATTTGGAACAAGAGTGTTGAATTAGCATGGGCGGAAGTGACGTGTCCTCACCAATTTCCAGTGATTATTGAATTGTCCCCACCAATAATTTGATCCCCTCGATCGACGCCGGTCTGTCAATGCCTCGTTAACCTAGAGGTGCAGAATGTCGATGGTGGCTTTGAAAGACTGGTTATGACCCACATCAAAGCCACCATCGACGTCACTGTGGACCCACACCAGTACGCCTACAGGAGGAACCGATCCACAGACGATGCCATTTCCTCTGTGGTCCACACTGCCCTCACCCACCTGGAGCAGAAGGACTCTTATGTCCGTATGCTCTTTGTGGACTTCACTTCCGCCTTTAACACCATGATACCCCAGACACTGACAGATAAGCTCTCCTCACTTGGTCTGCGCTCTTCTCTTTGCAACTGGGTCCTGGACTTCCTGACCAACAGGCCGCAGTCTGTGAGGATCCACAACCTCTCCTCCTCCACCACAATCCTCAGCACTGGCTCCCCTCAGGGCTGTGTGTTGAGCCCCCTTTTGTTCACGCTGCTCACATATGACTGCTCACCCATCCACCCAGGCTGTCATATTGTGAAGTTTGCGGACGACACGGCAGTGGTCGGATGCATCACAAACAGTGATGAGTCTGGCTACAGACGGGAGGTAGAACACCTGGAGGGTTGGTGCAGAAAGAACAACCTCTGCATCAACATAAAGAAGACGAAGGAGATGATTGTGGACTTCAGAAGGGGCAGACATGCCCACCTCCCCCTGCATGTCGGAGGGTCTGCGGTGGAAGTGGTCTCCAGCTACAGGTACTTGGGTGTTCACCTGAGCAACAACCTCACCTGGAGCAACAACACTTCCAGCCTGGTCAGGAAGGCACATCAGCGGCTCTACTTCCTCAGGCGGTTGAGGCGAGCTGGGCTCGGGAGCTCGGTCCTCACCTCCTTCTACAGATGTGTGGTGGAGAGCGTTCTATGCTCCAGCATCAACGTGTGGCACGGAAGCTGCTCTGCTGCAGACAGGAAAGCTCTGCAGAGGGTGGTGAAGGCTGCACAGAGGTCTGTCGGAGTCAGCCTCCCCACCACCACGGACATATACACCTCCAGATGCAGGAAGAGGGCCACCTGCATCATGAAGGACCCCACTCATCCAGCACACTCACTGTTTGTCCCGCTCCCCTCAGGCAGGAGGCTGCGGGGCGTTAAGTGTAGAACGAACAGACTGAGGAACAGCTTCATTCCGGAAGCTGTAAGACTTTTAAACGCCACTTAGTGGAACCACTGCACTGACACTTTTACTGCACTGACACTTTAACGACACCAGTCACTTTAATACACTCTGCTGCTACCTTCTCCATTCCTGTTTATTTTATTTTCATATATTTTATATATTTATGTTTATTTTATTTATTTAAGTACTGCTGTCTGGGTAAAACTGGGTCCTTGGGTACCACAATTTCGTTCCACCCCATGTACCACATGTGATGCGAATGACAATAAAGTCTCCTTGAATCCTTGAATCCTTGAATCCTTGAGAAAGGGTTGAATCACCTTCTCTGACGGAGTCCTTCCTCCCCGTAACACACATGGCCAGTGTGATTGGCTGTGCCTTTCCCTGCTGTCATGTGAGACTCTAGTGAGGTTTGGTTGTTAGCAGCACCAAAACTGGAAGGAAAGCTTTCCAGTCATGTTCGAGACTTACTGTGCAAGACTCAGGTGCAGCGTGGGAGACACAGGGGTGTCAAAAGCGAGTGAGGATGGCAGCAGAAAAGAAGAAGGTGGACATAAGGAGCTATTTTTTAAAGAAACGTCTAAGTCACATAAAGTCAAGTTCACCAATGAAATGAGTTTAGTTTAGTTTAACATTAATTTAACATTATGTTATTCATTATTTAAATTATTAATTGTTATTCAGAATAGTTTAAAAGCTAGCATATGTAGTACATCAGTCCTTTGGGGAGGGGGCTTCATAGGTCCCCATCAATGTCAAGAGCAAATGTATGCCTTTGACATGGAATAATAAATAATATTACTTGGTTTATACAGTATAATTGAATGATACTGGACATGAACCACAGATTGCTGCCTATATGTCATAACGGTTGGGGTTCCTTATATCATATTAAATATATGAAACATGAAATATGCCTTAAAGGTATAGCATATGATAAGGCGAACAACACTGGGCTAGCAAACTTTCTTTTCATGCTTATAAAACCCTTTGCAAATGTTATAGGGACAAATACCGTGATATATTGTTAGAGGGAACGATGACGCAGCATACTGTCCCTACAATTGCTGCTGCGATGCTAACCAGTTATCACAAACATTTGCAAACAGACAAAAAAAACAATAATGATCTATTGGTTCTGTGAAACAGCAAGAATAAATTAATGTTACGTGCCTGTTAGACAGAAACAGAGCAATCCTCTCATCCCTTTTGATAAAGCTGAAGTCGCCAGCTTCTAGTTTGACCTTTTCCCACTTTAAATGGTGCAGCAGTTACATTCAGGTGCCACAGTCGCTAGACTGGAACTGCTGCAGACTTCAGAAAGAAAACAAAACATGTCATTTGACCAGGGATGCCAACTTTTGCAAATGACTGTATCCTACCTTATAGCCTGGCCTCACATATAATCCTATATCTGACACTACAGTGCTGTCAGTTCATGTAATACCTTTCAATTCAGAGCCTTCAATACATAATTAAATGAACAACACCATAATCATGTCAACTGGTTGGTAACACAGACACCTTGAATGACTAGCAGACCAATGCAAATATGTAAGAAAAAAAAGCTGAAAGAATTAATTAAACTTAAGACCATAGACGGTGACAATGATTAGTGTATCCTTGATTTGAGCCTTAATATATCTGTTTCATTACCTGAATCTGTGTATCACTAAAATTAAATCTCTGCTACTCTCTTTTCCTCAGAGATTATTTGGTGACAGCAGGGAACAGAGACTCCAAGAGCCATTTGAATTGTTCTTTGCATGAGTAAATGCTACATCACTATGATATATGTATTTAAAATTGATTTATATGGCATCAAATGGGTTCTGCTACTGTGACAAGTCACTTTTTGGTGCTTTTTTGTTTAGAGTGCAGGATCACTTTCTGTAAGATGGTATGCATGATTTTTGTTTGTATGTATTTATGTATGTATGTATGTACAAATTCATAAATATTTATCCATTTAATCTAGTCAATTAATGAATTAATCCATTAAATAATACATTCCTAATGATTACTTTGGTTCAGCAAACATTTTCCTTAATGGCTGTGCTTTCTGAAAGCGCTATTCTCTATAATGATTTATTAAAAGTACTGATAATATTCCTTCAGTTCCTTCAGTGTGTCTTTCAGTTCTTTACCTTATTAAACCACAGTCGATCTTTTCATAATGGATATTTCAATCTTGATTATGCTGTTGGAAGGGTGGATTACCTAGTTGCTTCAAAATATAATAGACAAAATCACTGATGAAAGCCTTATTTTTAAGTTTCCTATAACTGACATCATTTTTACAAATTTGTCTCAGTCTGGACACTCTTCTGATATGATTACTTGCAAATAAAAGTGCCTACAGTCGTCTCAATCTATCAGATTTGAGAAGAGAATCCAATTCACCCCTGCAGTCTGAACAGTTTAGAAACAAGCCTGCAGAAAAAAATAAATGGTATACTACTACAGAAAATGAATTACTAAAGAAATAATCAATATTGATATTAAAGTATTTAAATTGCATTTTTAATAATGTTTTAGATATTTTAGTAATTAATTTAGGTCTATTTTTAAATAAAATTAATCAATTAATAATAATAATAATAATAATAATAAAAATAATGGATTATACAAACAAAAAATAGACTGTATACCTGTAAATAAACAAATGGTGACGTTAGTTTCTGTTTTTTATCCAATCGTGTTGTATTTAGACCATAGGGGGCGGGACTTCAGGGTGCAGCGCTTCTGTGATTGGCCGCTGCCGAATAGGGAAGCGCAGCCAGGTCATGTGACGTGCTCGTCAGCTTCAAGCAGCATGATCAACATGGCCACTACTAGGAAAGCTGAGAGTCTGTTCGCGGCTCTCTGCCTTTTCATCTGCACTCTAATTCCCGCCGTGGAGGCGTTTGACGGCGGCGACGCTGTGGCTCTTCTCCTGGGCATGACCATCACGGTGGTGGGGTTTTGTGCCTGCCTCGGCTGGTACGCGCGGAGACGAAACGGACAGTTTTGAGAAGTTTCAGCCCTCCAGGCCAGGCCGTGGCGGTTTCTTACCTCCTGAACTGCCCTGAAAAGCTCTGAAAAGCTTCATTACTCCGAACGCACGGGGCAGAGACTGTGGGTGGAAACCCCACTGCAGTTAAATGGCTATAAAGGCTAAAAGCTTAAGGCCGGCGTTTGAAACATTGGCTCCTGTGTATGTGCGCCACCCTCGGAGGACTGATGCTAACAGCAGCAGAGGAGAGAGACCGTGTGCTTCTCCAAAGCAAGACTATTTCCTAGTCGACATGTGACTGTGGCCTAGTGTGATCGTGACATCGATGCAGGCATTGGACTTTCAAATAGGGTGGTTATCATTTGACATGTTATTGAAAATACTGTACTCCTGGCATATATACTGTGTATCATTCCACTTTTCCCACTGGGGTCTGTCCCCTGAAATCATGCTGTGTAACTGATGCACTGAGAAGCTCCTGCTTTTTGCACTTCAGCTTGTGATCTTAACAGTGTGAGCTGTGCTTGAACTGTTCAGAGATCAGTGGTTTGCTGTCGCTTTTTCTTTCCTTCTTGAATAAACTTTGCCAATATGTTGTCCACCTGTGGTGTGTCACGTGATTTGCTTTTATTTGTTATGTGAACGCGCCACATTTAAATAGGCCGTTTCGTCCACTTATAAACATACAAATTAGCCGCGAGGGGGCGGGGCTTAAGATGCAGCTGTGTTCTTCAGGCATGTGCATACAGTGAGGTTTGTCTTAATTATATATGTTGAGGGAGCTTATCCTGAGGTGAACCCCAGCTTCCCCCCCCTTAACCCCCCTACCCATGACCACAGTGATGATAATCAGATTCCTTCTAGGTGCTGGATGGCTGCAAGAGCAAAATAGCAAAATAAACCAAATAAATGATGCTTGCAGGCATAGATCAATAGGAGTATGAGTCACGTTTCCAGCGGTCACCTTATTGTCATAAATAGACCGTAAACATTGCACTGTGGCCGGCAAGTAGGAAGTGAAAAGGACCAGTGATGCTGCCCCCATTGTGCAGATGTTGTCGAGGGAGGACGGCGCTGCTGCTGCCGCTGCTGCTGCTGCAACAAGAGACGAGACGCGGCCAGATCACAAACAGCTCCACTGCGCATGCTCCGTCTGCGCCGCTTACTGTATATTCACAGTGGGGGAAAAAAGGGCAGGCAACAAAAAGCGAGCATTTTTACGGCAAAGCGACTCCTACCATGTAAATAACCTACAGGAAGACAAAGGGCAGTCTCAACAGGTATGCTTTTTAATTGATATCCTCGCTATTTTCTGCTCGCATTTTTTACACGCAGCTCGGATTGCGGAGCGGGCACTTGGAACCTGCTCGACAGCTAATGGCTTGGTCAGAGGCGACCCACAACGGTTCCGACTCGCTGAGGTAAAAGAAAGAGATATAAGCGTTAAGACAGGGCGACGTGTGTGTGCTTTTACTTTCCGAATACCTAGCTTCGACTACGCCTTTACCATGGCTAACAATTCTAGACGTACGGTGAGGGTTTTCGAAAATATCGGTGCGACACGGCGTTTCTTCGAATCGGGGTCTCGAGGCAGAATGATGCTAACCGAAGTAACGTTAGTCTCGGTGCCTGTGTTCGTCTGTCGTCGTCGAATGTGACAGCTTGACGTTAGTCCACATTCAAATATAGATCTATAAAACGGAGGAAATTGTGTACGTGCTAATGTGGCCATGTCTTTTGAAACCAAAACACCGCCTTTTTTAACCTGTCCGTCGTCTAGAATACCGTTATCCGTTTCCAGTGTTAGGCTTCTTTTTTTATTCTAGCCAACAGACAGTCAGTCAGCTAACATGGACGCTCAGTTAGCTCCCCGCTCATTTTCTACAATACCCAAAGGCTGATGGTCTCTGTTAAATAAGAGCCCACATCACTTCTGCAGATTCTCTGGGTGTGATCAACAGCTTTCTTGCTGCATTTCTATAAATGTTTCACTCCTTCCACACTGGCAACCTCGAATTAAAGCTATTCTCTGCTCTCCGTCTTTAACACCGTCGTTCACGCGCAGAGGTCTTGTTATAGATATGTTAGTGTTATGCCGGTGTTTCTTTGGGGTTTTCTTTGTTTGTTTGCTTGTTTTTTAACAGAGCGGCCGATTTTGCTAGGATTAATGTCTGTGTCATGTCGAATTGAATAAACCAACTGTGTGAGTCGAAACAGGCTGCGCACCGCCTGCATACCGTTGCAGTTGTAATGTGATGTTCAAATAGGTAAATAGGAAATAAATGACAAAAGCAGGAAAAAATGAGCGTCTCTTATGCAATGGCTCCAAGCCTGATGTAGAGGGAGCAATGTAATGAAAATCAGCCTGTTTGTTTTGTGCTAGCAAATCCTGATGGGTGGATCGTGTTTTTCAGGGATTTTTTTTAGGTGTGATGAGACAAAGGAACAAAGGATGCCTTAGAAGAGAGGCAGATAACAAGGCTGGAATCTGCTTCAAAGCACACCAAATGGATCTATCGCTCCCCCTTGCATCCAGATCATGATACTTGGCTGAAGCTTTAATCATCTTTATGATCCCTCCTCCATCTATGGCGAACTATAGCCATGCAGGGGACCACAACATCTTGCAGAATGTCTCTCCGCTTGCCACGTTCCTTAAACTAACCTCACTGGGTTTCATCATCGGCGTCGGAGTGGTCGGAAACCTCCTGATCTCCATCCTGCTGGTCAAAGACAAGAGCCTGCACCGCGCGCCCTACTACTTTCTGCTGGACCTGTGCGCCTCGGACATCTTGCGCTCAGCCATCTGCTTCCCCTTTGTGTTCACCTCGGTCAAGAATGGCTCTGCCTGGACGTACGGCACGCTCACCTGCAAAGTGATCGCCTTCTTGGGCGTGCTCTCCTGTTTCCACACGGCCTTCATGCTGTTCTGCATCAGCGTGACGCGCTACCTGGCCATCGCCCACCACCGCTTCTACACAAAGAGGCTGACCTTCTGGACCTGCCTGGCCGTCATCTGCATGGTGTGGACGTTGTCCGTGGCTATGGCCTTCCCGCCGGTGCTGGACGTGGGCACCTACTCGTTCATCCGCGAGGAGGACCAGTGCACCTTCCAGCACCGCTCCTTCCGCGCCAACGACTCGTTGGGCTTTATGCTGCTGCTCGCCCTCATCCTCCTGGCCACTCAGCTTGTCTACCTCAAGCTCATATTTTTCGTTCACGATCGTCGGAAGATGAAACCTGTGCAGTTTGTGCCGGCCGTCAGCCAGAACTGGACCTTCCACGGTCCAGGGGCCAGCGGCCAGGCTGCGGCCAACTGGCTGGCCGGCTTTGGCCGAGGCCCCACACCTCCGACCCTGCTGGGGATCCGGCAGAACAGCAATGCGGCGGGCCGCAGGCGTCTGCTGGTGCTGGACGAGTTCAAGACTGAAAAGAGGATAAGCAGGATGTTCTACATCATGACCTTCTTCTTCCTGAGCCTGTGGGGGCCCTACCTGGTGGCCTGCTACTGGAGGGTGTTCGCCAGGGGCCCTGTGGTGCCTGGAGGCTACCTCACCGCGGCCGTGTGGATGAGCTTTGCTCAGGCGGGAGTCAACCCCTTCATCTGCATTTTCTCCAACCGGGAGCTCAGACGATGCTTCAGCACCACGCTTCTCTACTGCAGAAAATCCAGGTTACCTAGGGAACCCTACTGTGTTATATGAAGGCTTGGTTTTTTTTTTTGGTCTTGGGTAAATTTTTTTGCTCCCCTGTTTTGTCAGGGATACATCTTGTTGTATAGCTCTCCTCTCTTTCTCTTCTTCACTACAGCCCCACTCCCCACTGACCCCAGCCCCCACCCTGTAGGTCCGATGTGGAACTGTCAATCATACACACCTCTTGATGTGAATGAGCGCGAAGCTCGAAGGGAATAAAAATAATCAGGGAGCGGAGGACCCCTCCTTTGTTTATGTTCTAGTAAACAACTGCTGCGGAAGGCCATTTTTAATGCAGATACGCAAAAAAAGAAAAAAAAAAGAAAGCAAGAAAAAGAAAGAAGGAAAGAAACATGATGTTAACATTAGACTGACCCCTTTTGCTTTGGATATGTCGAAGACTCAAGGTGTACATGACAGAAAACAAATATGAATTCCTTCTGGGAATCACTGGAATGGTTTTGCGTTTTAAAAGTTGCACTAAGTTATAAAGAAGTTATAAAGATGCTTTTTTTCCGCTGAGTTGCATTGCAAGGATGTCTCTTCCCCTCTCCCTAACTGAAATATGAATGCTTTCATTTGCAACAGACTTCTCATTCACTGTAAGTAAACAAAACATGTGGGGTGACAAACTGATGTTGGAATACACCTTCACAAGAGGATAAAATTGGTTTAAATGTAAGTGATATCTTTTCTTTTTTCAATTTTCCGGGGGGATGGGTGGGGAGGGGGTGGGACTCAATGGATACTGATGTGTGGTTTTCCAATTGCAACTTAAATTATTTCCTGTAGTTTTATGATCCATGCAGTATGTCTGTGTCTGGCAATGTTCTTTTCTTATCTCAGTTTCTAACAGTCTTAATGTTTGGATTTTAAAAGTTGCTCTTGAGAACCTTGTGCTAAAATGACAGTGGAGAACCAGTTAAATGTTTCATATCCATGTACCTAAACACTGACATATTGTTACAGTATTGCTGATACCACTCCAGATGTTCTTGCCTTAATGGTTACAATGTTTATTTTTGATTTCTTTTTTTTATTTTCGTTTTGTTTTGGGTCTGATTTTCAGATGTGCTCCTCGAAAATGTCTCCAGGCAGATAAAGGAGTGTTTTCACATTAATGTGAAGTGCATGTTCATTTTAAATGCATATCCACTTTCATGAGCATCACCACTAGCATTGCACCAGACGCCCCATTTCTTATCCTGCAACGGTTTGCTACACACCTACACCGCACTGAGTGCGCAGAATGCAGGGAGCAGAGAGCGTGTGTGTGTGTGTGTGTATGTGTGTGTGTGCGTGTGTGTAAGCTGGACAGCTGTCACGTCAAGACCAGAGCCTTAGTATAAAATCTTGCACAATTTGTAAAAAATCTAACAGAAAAACAACAAAAAAAGACATTGTATTTAAGGCACAGCGTCTTGTTTATACTTTCCCGACATTTGCTCTCTACTGATTGTTTTGATTAACTTACTTTTTTCTCTTGTGGCCATTTTAATATTTATTATGTATTTTTTTGTATATTATAGGTAGATAGTGTGTAAGTTTGTGAGTCTTTCATTTTGAAGTCCCGGACGTGAGTACTGTTTAAGTTAGGATTGCATTTGCTGAAAGTTAACTGTGTAATCTGTTGCTTACATTTTTGAAAATAAAATTTTACATTTTGCAAAACTGTTTTTTTTTCATTTGACTGTAATCCAGCCAATTCCAATGACCTTGTGGTCATTTTTTGTTTCTTTTTTCAGTGATTGGAAACTGAGTTTAGCTTTTACATGTATTTAACATACTCTGCAGAAACATTGCTGGAGTCTGCTTGGATGGGAATTCAAAAAAAGCTCTTTGAATGAATGTGCAGCGACTGCCTGCTTCACCATTTTCACTTTAACTCTTTTTTCCCCGTTAATGCTTTGTTACTGTTTTTTTTTTATGTTTAGAACATGTGTGACCATGTTCTGTGAGAGACTAGCCGAATGTATTGATTGTTCATGCACCCTACAATGCCAAACTGCTGTATGCATAATAATATGTGTCTGTCACGTCACAGGAGCTCAAAATGTCACATTTTCGGCTGACTTGACAAGTCATTTTAGGTCAACTGCGGTTAAAAAAAAACAAAAAAACTTTTCAGCCAGCACGGTTATTGTCAAAGGATCTCATCTGACTGCACGGTACACTCTGTAGAACCCCATTACTCCTTAATAGGAGGAAGCATCAAGAATATATCTTGCCAAAACTGACAACGGCCAGTTTGAAAAAGCCCTTGTTAGTACAATTTGGACAGCTGCAGGGGAATAGCTCACCTGTTGGGGAGATTGCTGTGCCACATAGGAAAAGACGGCTTCTATTCTTGTCCTGGTTGTTTCTTTTGTACTGTAATGGTGGCAGACGTGCCACAGTAGAGCAGAGAAATGACTAAACGCTGGTTCAAGGCTGTTGATAGAGCAAGACGTGTAGATATGAATTTAAGCCTGTCTTTATTGTGAATCACTTCTCCCAAGAGCTGTTATTTTAGTAATGCACCAGTTTTGAAGGAAATGTTCATCTCCATGCATTGATCATGTGCTCTGTATTTCAATATTGTTGCTGATATGAAACGTCTGTTTGTCTGAGGCAAACTGTGCGTGAAACAGACAGACTTTCATCATTGTATTCTCAAAAGGGGAAACCAGTCGAGGCATTCTGGTTGTTTGAAGGTTATTTGTTTTCACATTTCTGTCTATTTTTATCTCTCCAAATGGTATTGATTTTGCCCCTATTTTTATTTGGTATATTTATGACTTTTTTTATGACATGAATTTAGTCAGTGCCCTTGAAGCAAACACACAAAACACTTGACTTCTTTTTTTATTTTCTCCAAAGGCCTGTTATTTGCCTTAAAGCGACATTCTATCCAAAAGTCATATTAACACAATTCTCCTTTTAGCTCAAATGTAGTTGATCAGCGGAGACATGTTTGGTATTTAAGTCGGCATACTTTGTTTTGCGCTGGAGCTACAAGGTATAGACTAATTAGCTCGATTTAATTAGCATTGGGCAAACACTTGGTGAGTTGTTAAGTAATGTCAAATCGACTTGCTTATGTGGTTTCTGTTGCTAGCCACATTTAGCCTGTAAATGAGCTAATAATCCGAATATGGTTCCAATAGTAATAGATACCTTTTACCAGAATAGACTAGTCCAGTTGAGACCATTCCAACTAGATGGCTAATCCTGTGGATAGTCTGCTAAATAGAAGTATTCTAATTAATGTATAGATGTGATTCCCATTTAAAAAGTTAAAGTATGATGAGCACCTATGCATTTGTGATGTACTGGTAACTGCTACACTAGCTGGTACTCTCCGGGTGTTTCTCAAAACCTAGTGAGCTGCCTACATAGACAGCATTTTATGTCATAGTATGCGGCTTCTGACATGTAGGCTGTCCCAATTCTTAGATACCTGAAACATGCTGTCTACTGAGGAGCCTTATGTTTACCTAATTTTAAGGAAGCATCGAACGCTTCCTCAGCCACTAAGGCAATCCCATGATGCAACGCATGCAAATCTACAAGCAGTGAAGTGGTTTTAAATTTTTGATTCTCTCTGGTGTTTTAATGTGTTTCTTGTCATATAATCACACAAAACAGTATTTTATTTGTAACTTTCTAATGAGTCGTTGACCATTTTGCAGTTTTATACACAAGCCATTAGCGTTTATGCTAACAGATTTTTAAGCCTTGGGCTATTGTTTTGGATGCCGGCTGGTAGCTGGTAGATCAGACAGAACGCTGCTACATATAACATTTGCCTACCTACACACTGCCTACTTAGACAGCTGACTAGGTTTTGAGACACACCCTACATGTGTATGTCATTTTAGATCGAGTATTGTGCTTATAAATGGAAATTTTCATTAGATAGTTGAGCATAAACACCTCAGTCCTATCTATATGTGATACGTCTATAAAAGTGGAGAAAAGGACATTGCATAGGTAAGAGCAGAAGTAGTCGTAGTAGACCTGAATTGTTTTCTTTTATTGTTTTTACAGCTAATACTGTTAGTACTAATACATTTAATATTACTAGCAGCACTATATAAGCAAACGTGAGACATGAAACATGCTTGTGTTGATCGACTACATTTGTGTTAACAGTTGTTCAAATGTGACTTTTTGCAGATTTATTACTTTAAAAAACGTATAAATAGTGGGTTTGTGTGATCATGCCTAAATAAGTGCTCTGTGTTCTGTTTTCTAGTTGAGTTCTTTATCGAAAGCTTCCTTCCGCTTTCTAGTCTAGCACCTCTACCCCTCAGTACCTGTGGCCGACAGAGAAACAAGTCCTTAACATGCTTGGCCAGTAAAGTCTTTCCTTCATTCAGAGGGTCAGAACACAGCGCAGCAGTGTTTTCCCTAATACGGTGCCATGTGCGCATAAGACAAGTGAGGGTGGTATCGGTGATGGGGAGGAGGTGTTCATTACTGCACGGTTAGCCTAGGCTGTAAAGCAGGATTGGGGCCAAGAGGTCCTCCCTTGCCTCAGCATCCCCGGTGAAATATCACAGAGGCGACTAACAGTTATCGACGTCCCTTGTGCTGTCAAGGCAGGACCGGAGCAGCAGGGGGTTGTTCGGCCTAGCCGGATGCCACCACCGCTAACGTAAGGCTTCTGCTCGATAGCTAAAGTGAAGAGTAATGCAGAAATCACTTGCCTCCTTCGTGTAATAGTTACGGTTAAAACATTTATATCGAAAGAACGAAATAGATGCTAACAACGCCAGAGGGGTCCAATATCTGTTACAGTTTTAATCTATCCACAGTTGGATGCATTAACAGTGATGGAAAAATTAGCATTGATGTTGTGATGAGATGCAGTAGGAGGAGAAGAGAGAATGGTAATACATGTGTCCAGCTGGGTTGCGGCATTGGGAGCGCATAAACAGCTGGACCAAGCTTCCAAATTTGTTTGTTGACAATCTACCCCCAACCCCACCTAAAAAAAAAAAGAGAAGTCTGATTACGCTCTATCTGTAAAATATGCACGCCAGAGTGTGGAGGGAGGAAGATGGAGGTGCTTGAGCGAAAGTCCAATAAAAAACAAGATGATGATCGGCGCTCCCTTGAGGTCTGCCTCTACAAAATGTTGCTGTATTTATCATCATCCACATCCCTTCTACAGCCCGCCGTGGCCTCTGAATACAAATGATGGGGCAGACGGCACCCGGAGTATTTGCATTTGGGCAGAGAATTCTTTCGTCTGTAATGGTTAAACACACTTTTTTAGCGGCCGGCCGTGCTCCTGGCTCTAAAAAGAACATCCCTGCTTTAAATATTAACTGATTAAATAGTGGATGAAGCTTCAAAGGTTTCCCCATTGCATTTTTAAACAGTATTTCTTCGCTTCGTCTGTTGGAGAGCGAAAGGATCTTTTTTTTCTTCTTCTTTCTTTTCTTTTCTTAAGTTATGCTCCTCCATCCTCAAGGGATTTTAGACATTGTTAAATCACTCATATCACACTTAGGTGACCATGTTTGAGGCTGTTTTTTTTTCTGGCAGGGTGATCGGAGCCTCTGCACTCTTCACATGGTTTTGCGTATATCGTCGCTGTCCAATGAAAAACAAGAATCTCCAAAATTGCAACTTTACAGGAGAGACCAAAAACATACATTACTTTCAATGTAAGTCAATAGAACTAGAATTTTTTTCCAAGCTATTTTGGAGCACTTCTATTGGTCCATGATATTTTCACACAATGTAAACGACTGTTGGAGTGTTCAAATGATGTAGAAAACTCAAAGGAAGGGCTGCACCCTTAAGACAACTTGGAGTACAACTGGCCTATCCTTGCTTCACCCATGTTCTTAGCAACTGTGTACAAAATTGAAAAAAAGATATTTGGACAGAAATTCATTCAAGCTAATGGAAAATTTGGTAGTGCATTTCATTGAGAGTTGCGGTAATGCAGAGTTCCCTGTTTAAAATGCAATGCTACCAAGCTGGGCGGTAATCAAAACCACGCAGGCTGGAAACGACAACAACAAATTTTCCCCAATGTTAACGTTAGCTCAGCTGCATGACAATAAGCGCTTTTGATCTAAGCATACATTCTAAGGCAATTAATAACTATTTTAGAGAACTTCTATTGGTTCATTCATCATGACATTTTCACACAATGTAAACGACCATTGGCGGGTTCAAATGATGTAGAAAACTCAAAATCTTAAGAGAGGGCTGCACCCTTAAGACAACTTGGAGTACAACTGGCCTATGCTTGCTTCACCCATGTTCTTAGCAACTGTTTACAAAATTGAAAAAAAGATATTTGAGTAGAAATTCATTCAAGCTAATGGAAAATTTGGTAGTGCATTTAATTGGGAGTTGTGGTAATGCAGAGTTCCCTGTGTAAAATGCAATGCTACCAAGCTGGGCGGTAATCAAAACCACGCAGGTTGGAAACGACAACAACACATTTTCCCCAATGTTAACGTTAGCTCAGCTGCATGACAATAAGCACTTTTGATCTATGCATACATTCTAAGGCAATTAATAAGACCCTAAACTTCCAGAAGGCTTGCCCAGGCTGACAGTAGGCGCTAGGGAAGAGCACAGATCAGTCAATTGCTGAGAGGGGCAGTGACCTTAGAATCTATGGTACTGCAACCCAGTGCCCCAATGTCTTTTTCCTGGGCTGTCCACGCTGGATCAAACAGATCAAAAAGCCTCTGGTTAGTGAGTCCTCTCAACCACTGAGCTACCAACTGTCCTTTGAACTCCATCCACTTTTGCCTTCCCCACTGCCTTAGGGAGACTAGTCATCGCATGAATACACAACATCGCTTTATTCCCTCAGTACTGTGTGCCTCTGCATATTTTGCATGAACTATAAACGTCACAGCGCTAGCTTACAGAAATCCGCTATAATATTAAAACATGAGTCAGCAGTATAACAGTCGCATGTGTTAGGATAACCAAAAAAAACAAAAAAAACGCATAAACTGCAGACGAGAACAAAAAAGACAGTCATCAAATAAGAATTAGAGGTTCAACTAAACAGGTTCCAGCATTGTTCCCATCCGCCGTATCACAAAGCAGTGTTGTAGGGAGAAGTCTGCTGCTGCCATTATGCTTTGTTCATTATAATTACTGTACACTGAACTGCTTACGTGTGTTTATGGTCAATTTGTCAAACTGCTGTTAAGTATGTCGCTTATTGTCATCACAACACTCCGTTCTCATGTTTCTCATTCGATACAGAAGGTTGACAGGCTACAGTGTTTGAAATGAAATTTGGAGGTGTCATCTCTTTGGGGGTGCGATCGCTGAGCAGAATATTGAGCATGTCATGGCAGCCACTGGGGGCAGAATCTGAATGAAAGAAGCGAAATCAAGGAAAAAAAAAGAGGCCCGTCTCAAACCACTTTGCCTTAATATTGTCTGACTGTAAGGGCTGTAAGGACAAAAGATGAAGGAATTGCACTGTTTAAGGATAATTATTGTGTCGTCTGCACCTGTTGTTGTGATGCACCTTATGGTTGCTGTCGGAAACAAAACCTTGTACAATTATAACTTTAAAGTAGATGGAAAAAAGTATCAGCGCTGTCTAAAAAAAACCTTTTTTTTTTCAGAAAATGTATGAACATTTCTCGATGGCTGGAGCAGTACAAAGGCTACAAAAGGCCTGTTGACCTTCATATTGTTTTTGATTTTCATGATGAATTGAAAAAAGTCTGGTAACACCAACTTTCTCTAAAAAATTCACAATGAATGGACAAAAGAAAGGCTACAGAATCATTTGGGGAAAACAATTCTGGTTCCATTTATTACATTTAATGTAACATATCATCGCTGTCCAAAGAAAAAAAAGCATCTCCAAAATAGCAAATTAACAGGAGACATACTACTTTCAACATCCTTTACTGTTAATGTAATAAATGGAACCAGATTTTTTTCAAAATGATTCTGTAGCCTTTCTTTTGGTCCATTCATCAAGAATTTTTTAGAGAAAGTCGGTGTCTTTTTTAAATTCATCATGAAATTCACACACAATGTGAGGGTCAACAGGCCTTTTCAAACGTTGTGTGGAAAAATACAAGGTTTTGTTTGGACAGCAGTGTTACGATTATGCTGGCTGATTGTGCGTGTTTGGTCAGTAATTTTTCGCAGATGTTTTGACATCGCACTCGAACAGCAATATGTATTATGTCCTCTGAACATGAGCACTCATTAAAGATGCCAAAAAGGTTCTTGGAGCGGTGCTGGAGAAGAACCACTTATTTTGGTTCTTTAGGGAACGTTTCTTCTAAGAACCTAAGCTTTTGTTTGTAAATGTTGTAAATGTGTGAAAGTTTAAAGAATGTCCATGTAACTTAAATAGTCTATACCGTTTTACGAAGGGGAAGAAAAAAAAAAAAAAAATATATATATATATACTTGCACTATATATATATATATATATATATATATATATATATATAGAGACTTGCACTATGAAGAGTACATATATATATATATATATATAGCTAAGCACTGTTTCTTGTTTACCAGAGGACCTGGAGTTTTAAGCCCAAGATTAGACCTTAAAAGACGGTAGCAGATACGTCAAGACTCAAGACTAGTTTTTTTCCTTAGAATTTTCCTTAGAAAGTGTCCACGTAACATAAAAAGATATCAATTAAAAAAAAAAAACACATTGGTTTCCAGCGTTGATCTCCTAGTATCTGATGGCTTTGTACATTAGGTCTACATTTTTTTCTTTAATTTGTTATTTGAAGGAGGAATGATCTACTCTTAACCCACATAACTGTTTTCACCTTTGTAGATTCTGTTCTTACCTAAAACTAAAAGAAAACAGGGAATGTTAGAATGGTTGTGAAAACTGCAAAAGTGGATCTAAGACAAAATTTTGTTGGACAATGAGGCCCAAAGTTTGTGTTCCTGTTATAACACACCCACATCAACTAATTAGTTGAATCAGACTTGTCAGAGCATTAACAAACAGAGCATGTGTTGGGCAGGGGGCACTCCTACCAAGAGCATAATTATTTTTAAGAGTATGCAAAGTGGAGGATGGTTAGAGACCAGAGAACTGATTATTCTCTGTATGCTGGAGTCTCATTGTCCTCCACAGGCTGGACCCAGACGCATCTCTGTACCGTCTATGCCATCCGTCATGCCATAAAGGCCACCATAATGTCTCCCCAGTTAAAGATACAGCTTGAAGAGAAGGGTGCGATCTCAGTGCTCATAGTGTATGCAGATCATAATCTAAACATCCAGGCCCTTCTACAAGACACGACTGAAATGGAAGCGAGCGGAAGTCATGCAGTCAGCAGAAATGAAAAAGGAATATTCAGGTCACATGAAAATTGAATGGTGGAGCTGTGATTGTGGGTTATTGCAAGCTTCCCTGTAACTGACAAGTGGTGCCCCTTATTTTGCTCCTAATATGCTAAAGTGCTAGCACAGCTGGGATGAAGAGACTTGCACTATAAACAGTTTTTTTTAACAGAAATATATATATATATATATATATATATATATATATATATATATATATATATATATATAAATATATATAGCTAAGCACTATTTCTTGTTTACCAGAAGACCTGGAGTTTTAAGACCTTAAAAGACTGTAGCGGATACGTCAAGCCTTAATAGGCCTCAAGGTCAAGACTGACTTTATTAGAGAGTTATTTTTCCTTAGAATTACTAGAAGTGCAGATTCTGCACTTTGATTTAATAATACATTTGTGTTCAGAAACAAGAGGAAAGTTGAATATTTATTACTCATATATTAATATATTTACATATGATGAAATGTTAATGTCGTTCATGAAAAGAACAAACAAAACATCCTTTACATTCTTGCCATGCTTTTGTCTTGATGTTAAAACAAATGAAAAGGCAGAAGACTTCTGTAGCTATTGATATTGTATTGAAATCATGTGTAATTGTAATTCATTGTATGTAATTAAGTATGTAATTACTAGGTGTGTAACAGTGCATCATGATATTGTAAAGTGAGATACAAATGCAACAGTGTCCATTGTGGAGAGGGCATTAATGATGGAACTGAATGTATTACTTGGGAAATTAGTTCAAAACTCACACCAGCATGTACACTGGTGAACTGTGCAACATCATGGATACAGTCATCATGGATACTTCATCATTTTACTATAAGAGTCAAAGCTGAGTGATCTAAGTGTAACGCCACAGCCCTAGTAATTACATTTGAAAAGTGTAGTATAGAGTAGCACAATGAAGATAATAATGTTAGACTGTAAGGGTTAAAACAACAGCTCCAGTTTAAAGTAATTGCTGGTTCAATCAACAGATCGATAAATGGGTCTAAGAGATAGATAAGCAATCACTTAATGGAGAACATGCTGATGGGGCTGATTCCACTACTGGGGCGGCATTTAGTCCTTGTAAAATGAAACGTTACAGTTGTTTTAAATTGTATTCAACATTGAATCAAAGGAACTATTCATTTCAACATTTAAAGCCCCAGAGAACCAAGCCTTTTCTAACCAATCACAAGACTGGTGTCTCTTGCTCTGCCTACACAAAGTTTCAAAATCAGAGAAACTAAAGCTAACCTAGTGCAATCTGGTCTGTTGGTGCCTTTATATATATATATATATATATATATATATATATATATATATATACATACTTTTTTGTCCAGTTATCATCACATACAAGGCTAGGATTGTTGGACAGAGAGCTGTCAATCATGCTACTAGTTGGCAACACCTACACAAATCTCAGATAGCTCTGATCAGGGTTTTTATATACATACATATGCATATATGGTTTAATATAACACTTAACTTTAATATAATTAAAAAAAAATTCTGGGACTTTGACCAAGCATTTAACCAGATGTGTTAATCCATCTCAGGAACTATATCTTGATTTTTGTTGGCTAAGAGGTAAAGGAGTAACAGAGTTGACAGAGCTTACAAATACACAAAATGTAAATTTACTAGCATCCATGTCTTTCTGCGATCTTCAGAAAATTTAGATAATGCAGCTTCCTGTTGAACATTCATAAGTATACTAGATATTTCACTGGAGTGAGTTCAGGTAACAGGGACTGAGTGAACGTTATGGGGAAATGTATATTTTTCTTAGCATACAACAGATAAATCATGCAACGGTATGCTGTTGACTGGCCTCATGCATTAATGCAAAGTAGAAGTATTTTAATGATGACAAGTTAAGCGCAGTTATAGTGGGCTAGGACAGGCATTAACACTGCTAGTGCTTTTAGGTTTCATTATTAGGTTATGTATTAGGTTTATTTGGTTTTTATTATTGTTTTAAATCTTTCTCATTATATCTGAAACAAGACATAATAAAGCCTTTTCATTTTACTTTCCATAGAAATTTGTAAATGCAACATAAGTGTGAAATATAACCCCATTCATATGTTAACATTAAACCAGGCTGATTAAAGAAATATAGTGTTTGGGCTGCAATCAATTTTTAAGTTGTTTGAATTTGAAATATTAGGTTTCTGGAAACAAAGATTCGTGTTCTGTTGACTTACTATTAAAAATTCAATTAACTAAAAAATTTAAGGCTGCCTGAATAGTGTATTGATGGAGCACTATTACCTCAAAAACTTGTTCGAGCTGAAGGCCAAAACCCTTAAACATAGACATTGTTATGATCTTGAGTGATCTTGGGAGCGAGTTGAGCTCTGATTGAACAGACTTTTTTATAACTTGTTTTTTATAACTATGCTTTTTGCTTCAGATTTATTGGGACTGCTGTTGCATGTTGCAGAAATGAAAAGCTGAAAAGGCTATTGTGATTCAGCAAGGTTAAGGTGGTCTGTCCATGTGGAATGTGTTCCCTTGTTGTATGAATGGCTTCCAGTTTGGCAGCAGCTGACCTGCAATTCCACAGTGTTCATGCTTATAGCAACCCACTTGTACGGACGTTGGTGAAAACCCCTCATAGAAGTTTCTTTTCTGTTTCCCTTTTGTTTTTCAAAACAACATTTTCAATTGCCGCCGGCTGCAGCGCCCCATAAGTGACAACAGACAAAGCAGCAATCATCACATGACCCCGTAAACCCACTGTAATTAGAGCAGCACCCTTTTATTATTCCAGTCAAATTGTTTGTGTGGTATTTGCTTGATCGCTGCTGTCAGCCCGGGTAGTTTTATATCGGCTTGGTTTGGGTTTTTTTCAAACTGCATTCTTAAAAGCTTCACTTCCAGCACTGGGATTCTCTAGTAGCCAATCCTAGATCAGGACTCACTGTAAATAGGGCCCACTAGCCAGTCCTAGCTCAGCAGGCGGGACTTGTGGAAATGCGGGTGGAAAAAGAAAAAAAAAAATCAGGCCTGCCTGTGCCTGGTTTGTCCCCAGTTTCCTAGGCTACCGCTAAGCACTTTGGATCATACACCATTTTAGCGCCGAACGGAGGCTTGTCATCTTGCCTTGACAACATGTAGTGGATGATGAACTGATACCCGTTATCTGCTCGGGTGTTTTGAGAAAGCAGCCGCTTTTCACGAATTATCTGAATGTAGGTTTCTGATTTTGATCTTCTGATTATTGGGATTTCTTTATTAAGTTAAGACACTGTCAGTCCAGGAGAGGTGTAAGGGGCCATTGCCAGGGGCCTTTTTTTTACAGTTTTGAAGCGAGTGAATTCATCATTAGAACGACCCAGTTGTTTGTTTTATCGGAGCGCGCAAAGGTATTTCATCCTTGAACTAATGAGAGGGATAACCTGCTGTAACGAATTAATCATTTTCTGCACAGCAGAAACCTTTTGTAATTTGATGGGGGAACCAAAGGGCCCAAGGCCGTGGAATGAATTTGGACTAACGTTGAAATGCTTGGCTTACGATGTGCTTTGCATTCTGCCACTCTTATAAATACATTTCTTTGGAGCGATGCCATAGAAAACCAATTTTACTTTCGGCTCTCTAAAGACTCAATGAATGAAAGAAGAAACTTTAAACATTTAAAAAGAACCTCCATATAAAATAAAGATTCTATAAATCGTAGAGTTTCTACATCCAAGCCGTGACCCATTTAGGAACCTTTATCTTAGGAACATATGGCAACGGTGTACACAGAGTCACTTCACGTGAGTGCAGTCTCGAGTTACTGGGTTTGTAGTCCTAATAATACATGTCAGATTTGATACAGCTTCACTGCATTATGGGAACAAGTCCTTCATTCTACAGAAAACATAACTGAAAATCCTACATGCACCTAATTCTGCATATAAAGAAAACAGACCAAACGACATCAAACTGTTGGTTTGTATATCCTCATTGCTTTAAATGATGAGTGTATTTACATGCACTTAATATTATCTGATTATCTGAATTTGAAGGAGTCACAGCATACTCCAGTTTCTTAGATCAGAGAAATCAGATAAAGAAATCTGATAAAGAGCTGGATAAAGTGATTGTGCACCCATACTCTGATTCTTTCTACTTTCTTAATCTGCACATGTGTGAAAATAGACAGCAGTACTGGAAACAGAGAGAAGTGTTTAATACTCTAATAACAAGATAGCAACAACCACTTTTGGAGCGATGCTAAATCCAACTACTCTACTTAACTAAAAGAATGGATTTAAATATTCTTCTTCTTTTAGGTGCTATATACTCATATACTCATATTTCTCTAAAGTAATAGTTTTAATTTTTAAGAAAAAAAAACAGCATGAAGTTTGAGTGTTATATTTGTGTTGCGTCTTATTATGTGAGTTTGTTGGTGAGTTACAAAGCAGAAATCTGTTTACTGCCTCAGTCATGTAGACCCAGAGTTTAATATCAGATTATATAAATGCATGTAAACACACTCATTGTATGTATGGGGTGTAGTGTTTTCTGTGGTACGAGGTCTGAAGTCTATATTGAACCTGATGTTGCTGCAAGCTGTGGAGGAACAGAAATGTTACCTGTAATGTCACCTGAGCGTTGTTTCAGATTTGTAAAACACCATTTTGAGAAACTTCCGTTTTAAGTTTGCTCTACAGGTGCTGTAAACCCACACTCCTTCATTTAATCATACACTTGTCTGAACAGTTCGTCATTGTGAACTTCATGCTCGTCCATGCTGCTGACAGTTTGGCTCTCATACTTTTGATGAGATTGTGATCAAGTACAGGCATTTACATGACTGTCATTCTTCTGTTGATTTGATTATTCACAGGATCACCAACCTCGTTCAATCAGACAGAAACTGTACTGGGAACAGCCTCAAGCGGAGATGTATGCATGGATGTATTCTATTCCGCTTTAATTAAATTAAAATAATTTAGCTGTTATTTAAATTCTAAATGAATTATCAGGCTGCATGTGAACATGCAAGTCCCCATGTTTGGTGTATCCCATTGTAACAGTACAGTCTTTGAGTTCGCTAAGGATTTGTTATTCATGTATTGAACTTAAACATTGCAATGTTGAATGAACACTTGAGCAAATTTTAGAGGTAGTATTGGTAGTTCCTGTGGGGTAGTCAAGTGTTTAAATAGTTTGAGCATTATATTGATGCACTTATTGAACCAGATGATACTCAGTGTTTTAATATTGGCATAAAAAAGTGGTGTTGAGTCATTTCATCTTACATTACTCATCTGGGCATATAGAGCAGCACATTAACATAATAGTAATGTAAGATGGGGACCATCTTTTGTGTTAAACATCTGTTTGTAGTTTATATGCACTGTTTACCTGTTCATGCTGAACATTTCATGGCAGAACACCTACACTTTGCAGCCACTCCCATCAACAGTTCCTAACACCTTGCTAAGCTAAGAGTTCAGATTTAAGGAGATCTAAAATGTATCAGTGCTCTAAGATGTGTCTCCAATGATTTGGCCAACTGTTTCCAAACAAAAGATGGTTCTTGGTACAGATCCAAAGCCAATATAATTTAATAAAAGAATTAATCTGATCTGTAACAAATATGACCTGGCATATTGACACATACACTAGGTAATCTGTGTGTTTCTTCCTGTGGGGTAGTTTAAATAGTTTAAGCATGATAGTGATGTGCTTCAAATAGTAGTAGTTTTTATAGACATATTGAATCAGATGATACTCAATGTTCCAACATTGACATCAGAAAAGAAAAAGTAGTATTGAGTCATTTCATCTTACATTACTCATCTGGGCATATAGAGCAGCACATTAACATAATAGTAATGTAAGATGGGGACCATCTTTTGTGTTAAACATCTGTTGTAGGTGGATTTGTAGTTTATATGCACTGTTTACCATTTCATGCTGAACATTTCATAGCAGAACATCTACACTTTGCAGCCACTCCCATCAACAGTTCCTAACACCTTGCTAAGCTAAGAGTTCAGATTTAAGGAGATCCAAAATGTATCAGTGCTCTAAGATGTGTCTCCAATGATGGGCTAACTGTTTCCAAACTATAAACAAAAGATGATTCTTGAAGGTGGTACAGATCCAAAGCCAATATAATTTAATAAAAAGAATTTATCTGATCTAGTCCTGTAATAAATATATGGCCTGACATATTGACACTTACACTAGGTTATCTGTGTATTTCTTCCTGTTGGGTAGTTTAAATAGTTTGAACATGATAGTGATGCACTTCAAATAGTAGTAGTTTTTATAGACATATTGAATCAGATGACACTCAGTGTTCCAACACTGATATCAGAAAAGAAAAAGTAGTATTGAGCCATTTCATCTTACATTACTCATCTGGGAATATAGAGCAGCACATTGATGTAATAGTAATGTAAGATGGGAGCATCCTTTGTTTATAGTTAGTGAACAGTTGGTGCATCAGTGGAGCTTATACACATGCACTGCTTGATATGAATAGTGACCACTCACTGATCGAGTGCCCAGTTTCCCTCAAGCGTGAGAGAGATGCTGTGACTCAGCCAACTGTTAGCCTCCTCCAACAATGCACGCAGTCAGCTGACTGGCAATGGACTGCTTTCGATCAATGGCACTACCTACTGTAGCTCTGACAGGAACTTATGAGGCTGTCTCACCGTAGGTCTGAGCAAAAGGCGTACTGCTTTTCACCCACCACAGGAACTGAACAGAAAATAGGGCCTAATTTCGTGATCGCAGCGTAGATCATGGGCTGGTGCTAGCGTGTGTGGGCATGGCAGATATATTTGGGGTATTTTCATTAGCATTTGTGCAGATTTGTAAATCTGGCAAAGAGCAGTGCCGTTGTAAAACAGGGGTTGGGTCATGGCGTGGTTGGGCATGATGGAAGCAATATGAACTCAAGCCAAGTCTTCTCTTTCCTTCAAAAACCAGAGGCTCAGCGCAGACAGTATTTGTAATGGCAGGGTGTACATAATGCCTTTATTGATTTGTAGAGGCCTTGGGAATCAGTGTCATGTGGTACTGCATTATGGGAATGATCCACCATATTGGCAGGGTTAGTTTATTGCTTTCACGCTACAAATATACATACTCACACGGTGTAGGGTTCAAGAAACTGCTGTTGTACTGCATTATTTTTGGGATTCTCATGCTTAAAGTAAATCAGATTAAAAGGCAGTGTATTGTAACCAACTCTGAGGTTGCTACACAATGATACCTTGACAACGTTAGCCTTATTGATGGTGTGGATCTAATTTTCTAGCAAATTTCTGGTTTATGTTGGTCTGGCACTGGTTTAGCTGGTCACCTAGCATAGTCACGCTGCTTGACCAGTATACCACCATCGAAACACAGTATAGCCTCGCTGTTCAAAGAAAAACAAGTATCTCCAAAATTGTATCTTTACAGGAGAGGTTCACCATGAAACTGTCACAGGATATAAAAAGCAGTTGTCTTGTTCAAACAATATAGAAAAAATGAAAATCAATACATGTTTTTGTGTGAACGGCAATGATATTCTAGTTTTAAACAATACTGCTGACCAGCAAACTAGTATCCAAAACAGAACATATGCTGGTTTTGCTGGTGGCAAGCAATGCTGGTCTAGGTTGTGTTTTCTAGCAAGGATGTACAGTTTACAATGTATATTCCACTCTCAGATTTAACTCTACTTAAATTTTGAGCTTGATATTAATCTCCACTCTGACTGTATCTGTATAATTATCTGAACCTCCATATATAAATCTGCCTTCTATGGTTTACTCTGATCTTAGATCTGGTATTCATGTAGATCGATCCACATATTGGAGGGCTCTGCCAGCATATGTAGTGTGTCTTTTAGCTAGAACCAGTCTAGAGCAACTAACCCTGCAATAGTTGGAAATCACTCATGAGCTACTGCATCATGATGTCACAAGCCCTATTCCATTGGTTACAAAAATCACATTTAATTGTTTTTAATTAGCTAAAATAAATACTTGGAATTAAAAAAAAAAAAAAAAAAAAAAAAAATATATATATATATATATATATATATATATATATATATATATATATATATATATATATATATATATATATATATATGTTTAATGTCAATTCAAGTCAGCCTGTGGTCAACTTTTTACAATGTCTAGACAGTTGAAAAAAAAGTCATATAAATTCTGCACCAGTACTTTAGTAGTGAAAATTAATAGATATATAACAGATTACAGACAAATCCACAATCTCTTGTAGTTAAAATGGGCCTGAAAATACCACAGCAGCAGTGAATATGGCAAAAATATGACATATGGAAATTTCACAGTACTCAATATGCATTACAATATTTTGTTTCCCAAAGGTTTTAAAAGTTGCAAAACACAGTTTTTCTAATCCTATGAAGTACAATAATGATTATTCAACATTTCCTATACTGTGCTGCAAGGTTGCACTACCTGTTGCACCACTCCACCCACGTCAGCAGAGTCGCTATAATTTCTGGCCATCAAAATAGCACCTGGACAAAAACAGAAAATATGCACTCGCACCAAAATTAAATAGCAATATGCTTCTGGTATACCATTATGCTTTTCTTTGCACAAAAATAGAGTCCAGAGTCTGAATTTAAGAGCTGTAAGTAGTAAGCATATTAACATAGACCTGCACGCTTTCCTGCCTTTTGACTCTGCACTGGTAAAGCACCATGTCTTTAATCATCCTGACCTTAACTCCATTCACTGCAGCGCCTCTTGAATGTTTTTTGGCTACTCCCGCGTTCCAAATGCGATGCTATATTTATGCTTTTAAAAACACGGGAACAGGCCAGACCTACTCAGAAAAAATGCAGAGCTGTGCATAAGGCCCTTACATGCAAAAGTGGGTCAAGCATATTGGCAAGGATGCAAAGCGTAGTGTGTAGGTAACACATAATGACCATGCGTGAACATGTTCTACAACCTTGAATAAGTACATAAGTAATACTACAGTACTACTGTTTATGGAAAATCTTGACATTGCTGAGCACTTTTGCAACACTGCCACTGTTGGGACTTTATAAAGGCCTAGAATTATTCTCTAGAGTGAATGCTCTGCCCAAGGTTCTATACCTAAATAAACCACATGCAGCGGAGGTGGCTTACATAATCAGTGGCGACACATCCTAAGGAGTAGCAGGGCAAAAGAACAGGATTAACTAAGTAGCCATTCTCTGCTCCTGAGTTGGTGCGTGGGGAACCCTCTTGACCTTCTAGACCTTTAGAGAAGGCCTAATGATACATGTGTATTAATTTTGTGCGAAGAATGTCTGTCTAGGTCTCCTGGAAGTCTGACTGACTGGGAGTATGAGTGAATGCATTGTAAACAGTTGTTAGAAACAGTGGCAGGTCTGTTGCAGTGCCCTTTCCTGAATTGAACTGAAGGTAAAAATCTATGTTAAAATGTCTGATGTTGTTTAAATTTACACATTTCATCTAGAATGGCCAAATAATGTATCTGTGAATTGCTGTTAACACTGACATACTTTTAGGAACCTTATAGCAGAAAGCAAAACGTTTTAACTTTTAAGTTACTGTAAAAAAGATTTTATTACAAGTGATTTTGGATCATTTTGATGGGTTTTTGAATGGGTTTGGACATTTATGGCATAAACTGAAAGCCTAACTCTTTTAGTTATACTGTGGTATTGTATGGAAGGCAGAAAGATCCTACTTACAATCTTGTGATTGTGAGTCTACCAGAGTGTTCTGAGGGGCTAATGTTTGCTGCATTAATCTTCACTTATTGCTAATTTTTATCAGGAATACCTACTACAGTACGTACAGTTTGTAGGTATACTGTGCCTGATGTACTTGTATACAGCCCACCCTAATTTGGCACTACCATGACACTGCACTAAAAATGGCCTACTACCACTTAAACTAAATCTGGTCAATGGTGGTCCTACTGTGGTGCCATTCCATTGATCCCTTTCCATTGGACTACAGTAATTGTATATCTACAAAGTGCATCGCTATGGTAGGTATATATGATGATCTTTCCAATGAGTGTAACTACAAGGTAATAAACTGGCACCCTGTCCATGTCTTGGGGTGATAGTTCTTTGGATTGATGCTTTCCCTTACGTGCCTTAACAATGGGCAGGGAATCGAGGGCTGGAGTCCAGCACAGGTTGATGATTTCCCTGCCATAAGACACCAACTAAACCTGAACTGATGAGTTGAATCAGATGTGCTTGAGCAGAACAAATCACCAAATCCGGAACCCTCCAGAATCCTAGCTCCTAATGCCTGCCCTAAACCAAATAAGCTCTACTGCGTTACTGTGGTCCAGAGCAATCCACAAACCAATAAATAACAATAGAGTCTTTCTCTAATTATAGCAGTGATTGCTCCAGTGCTGGCCCAAGTCTCTCTCACTGATTTGCGTAATTAATGTAATAAAAAACATGAACTTGAAAAATGACACATTTGCTTATGCCTTAGATGGAAGACTTGGACTTCAGGCATGTTTGTTTTCAACAAATTTGTAAGTGTGGCTCTGGCCACTTAACCTGGTCCCTTTTTTCTAATATTGAAGGTACAGAGAAGGGGCCAAATGGGCCCTTTTTGTAGAAGCCAATTCCACGTGCCACTTACTTTGCTAACTAACTTTTATAGAAGGATGACAAATGTACTTAACACATACAGGTGTCCTGAGATTGTGTCCTAATTATTTTCTTAGTTTGTATTGGTCAATTTATCATGAAATATGTAAACAATCTAAAGGACACTTCGGGACATTTTTTTTCAAATACAACTTTTCCAGACAGGAAGCTTTCATTTGCTTAGCAAATGATTCAAACGGTATTAATACAGAAAGTGATGCTTTTACATGTCAATGTGTTTATTTAACCCATTACAAACTTTTCTTGTAGAAAAACCCAGTATTATGTGCAGTTATCATCCAATACCTTTTTTGGCTACTCAGTACTTCATTAAGCTATATCAAGATTGCTGGTGAAGGAAGTGAATAAATTCATGCAATGTCTGGGGCATCCAGGAGAAATCTGGAACTACACTTTGTTCTTCGAACTGAAGCACAAGATATGATCTACTTCTTTCAGAATAAGATATTTATGCTCCTCTGTGTTGCATTTATGCTTATTTACATCTGTTGTAATGATATCTGCTGTTCTTTCTGGTAAAAATACACTCATTGCTAAGTGACTTTAAGGTGCTAATATGTTAGGTATCATTACTGTTCAAAGAAAACATGTAAAAATGTAGCAACTTCACAGGAGTGGACAAAAACATTCTTTACTTCCAATGTAGGTCAGTGTAAAGAGGTCTTATTCCAATTGATTTTGGAGCATTTCTATTGCTCCATTCACCAGTGTTCACCAGCAGCCGTTTTCAGATGATATAGAAATCAACAAAAAAGGAGTTATAAAGGCCTCACTGGTATGCCGTAGCATGTTGTATGAAGGACCATGTCTGTACAAGGGTATTGTATGCCAGGACATTGAATGTCTGGAAGCACATTTTGTATTTCCCAGAGGCTGTCATGGTTGTATGTCCTTGCTGTTTAATCTCCAATCACAGCTTCTCTGACATTTCAAAAACTCTGCTGTGAAGATACAGACAGAGATCCTGGGTAATTGAGACATCTACCTCAATCATCAGTGCCCCTCACAGACGTGGAATACCAGGTCTCTCATTAGCTGAGGCCTCTGTGTGGAGTGGAGTACCGAGAGAAATGTCAGGTTAGGCTGCAGCTTCTCTGGTTCAAGATTCGCTGTCAGTGCATGAGGATAAACATGAGAGAGACAGAGACGGGAATGCTGCGTTACACTGACGTACATAACATGATTACACAGTAGAATAACATGAAGAGGCTAAAGAAGACTGAAACAAGGGCTTCATGCATTTCTCTAGCTCAAAGAACATGCTTAATTATTGACCAACATGGTTAAAGGGCCCGTGTAAGGGAAACCGAAGTGGCCTCGATTTTTCTTTTTAATCAAAGAGCTTGATGTAGTATGGAAACATTGAAACTCAGTTCATAAACATACCCATGTCCACAGGCCATGGGGAGATAATCCACAAAAGCAGCCAATGGTTTTTGTGATGTCACTGAAATGAATACAATTGTATACATCTGGTTATTCAGCCCACAGTAATATGGCCCTGTCCATTCACGCTAAAGGAGTGTTTCAGCCTGGGCTCAAGCCTCGGGAGGACAGTAATAGAACAGGGTAATCTAATCATAATACAGGTAATTCACACCTTTCTCTCTTTACTCTTCCTGAGGTAATGACTGTCCTCCCGTCTGTTGAACGCTGTTGAAGGACTGACCATCAGGGCCTCCTCCCCACCCATCACCAGCCAGCTCTCCTATTCATATGTATCAACTGCTACACCTTCAATTACATCACTGTGCCATCCAGATGCACCAGCATTGAGATAGAATGGGACTGTTTTAGCTCATGCCCACTTTACACAAAGACTCAGTCAGAGACTGCCTCAGTCAGAGACTGCCTCAGTCAGAGACTGCCTCAGACAGAGACTGCCTCAGACAGAGACTGCCTCTACCTGTGCAGCTGCTAAAGCTTTGCTATCCAGATTTCAAACAGAGACTCTTTTCTTTGGAGTTTAGTTTATTAAACTGTAAATACTGTTTGACCAGAGGAGGATGGGTCTTACTTTGTGAGTCTTGGTTCCTTGCAAGGTTTCTTCCTCCAGTTAAAGGAGGTTTTTCCATTCCACTGTTGCCTCTGGCTTGCTCACTGGGGGATATATGTTGTAACTGTCTGTTTAAGAACTCTGTAAAGCTGCTTTAAGACAACATTGTTGTAAAAAGCGCTATATAAATAAACTTGAATCGAATTGAATTGACATATCGTTGCTCTCCAAACAAAAAGAAGTATCTCCAAATTCGCAACTTTACAGGAGAGAAGAAAATCTGTCTTAACTTTCAGTGGAAGTCAATGGGACCAGAAATTTGTCTGACATATTTTGAAGCATTTCTACTGCTCCATTCATCATTAAATCTTTCACAGGGTATAAAGAACATGTGTTGTGCTTAAACGAGACAGAAAAATACAGATAAACAAAAATGAAGATAAATGTTTTTCATGGGTCTTAAAATTCCACAGATTTTTAATGTTTATGCAGAATTTCATTGTTAAAATGTCAACAAAGTCATTCCTAATGGTTTGACATGGAATGCTCCATTCTAGAATAAGACAGAAGTGTTTGCAGCAGTGCTCTGAAGAGTTCAGTGTCTCTAAATATTTACCATACAAAAAGTTTTTAAGTAATATCATTACAGTTTCTCTGCCTGATGCCTTTCTTTGGAGATTTTATGAATTCTGTTTTTAAATCCACATGTAGCCCACCACATGAAGGGGGTCCTACCGCTACCAAAGTTATGTCTAAAAACCCAGAAGTCACATTTAGATTCAAAGATTGTTTCGGACAGTAAATAAAATGGCTAGATTTGCAGACGCAGGAAAAGGTGGCTCTGATGGGCTAGCAACACTTTGGGGTTGCGTCAATAAAACCCACGCCGATTGAGGTGCATAGAGAGTGCGTGAGCCCGAAGCTGTCTAATACTAAAAAACTGATGTCCTGCTTTTTCAATATATTTCTTATTTATTAACTGGTATATCTTTAACTTGGAGTGTGTTTGACTGTGTGACTGTGGGTGTGACACAATTGGTTACCCTGCCGCACACAACATTTGAATTAGCTTGTCCAGACGGAGAGAGAGCAGAGAAATCAGGGTGGGCATCAGCGGCCTGTCGTGTCGATTATGTCGGCGTATTATCATGTCTCGCCATCATGACGCACTCTGTTTGATGTTGCTTAAACAGAAATATGAAAAAATGGAAAATCACTTCGCATGCTGCTTAAAAATTCTTTCATAAGACACCTTCCTGCGTCCCTGACTAGATTTGAGCTCTGCAACCCCTGGTTCCTATTGCAGTCACTGTAAAGAAATTTGACTTCTCTACAAGTGAATATTTCACAACAAATCACTGTAGATTAGTCTGTTTACATTGAAACTATTGAATTATGCAGGCACCTTTAAAGGCAGAGTAACAGAATTAAACTGTTTAATTCTAAGTGATAAAGATAGGTTAGAAATTGGGCATATACAGATTAATTATGACTTATCTTTTTGGTACATAAAAACGAAAATACAAGAAAAAAGTACTGGCACACTATCAGAGGTTTTAGGAAGTAAATGACTCATATACATATACACATACAGGGAAATATGTGTGTAACACTATTATGAAGTATAATTTCTAGGTAAACCACACAGCAGTTTTTATGTATGTTTAATGTATTTTATTACATTAACTCAGACTGTTATTATTAATGAATTGTTATTCTGCTACTGTGCCTCTAAAGGTGACTTTAAAAGTTCTACATAATTCAATAGTTTAAACAGACTAATCTACAGGTTTAATGCCTTAAAGTAACAGCACATTTCTGTTTACACAGCTTTTAGGGTTCCCTGTTCCCTTATTATGCAGGTGGAAGACAAAATATCAGTACAGTGTCAATGTCATTACTGCCTTTTGAGCATTAACAAAAGCTATACTCAAGCATTGCTACTTAAATACGTCAATGAATGCCAGTGCATGAACTGCGATGCCTCTATGTAGGTAACAAATACAGTGTAACTGAGCTCCTCTTATCCTCTGCACACAGGTTCTTTCATGGATGTTGCTGTGATGCATCCTGCTGTGTTAATTCACCTCATGATGTTCTGCTGTCTGCCAAGACAGTCAGAATGAGCCAGTCATAAAGCTTCTGCTACTGTATCCAATAGGGCTGCTGTTTACATTAAGATCATTTTTATATATCTACAAAGGAGCCTTAGTGGTTAGGGTTTAGTTTGTGTGTGTGTGTTTGTGTGTGTGTGTGTATGTATATGCTTGTATCCATATTTTTTCTACTGCTGTACTCAGGTGAGGTGACCTTATTTACCCTTACTGCTGTTACTCTGGCAATAGCGCCAGCTGCCTTCAGGGTTTTTGTGCTTGTGCATAATTCTCAGGAGCATGCAGCCTTAGCAAATCCTTTTGCTAATTCTTTCTTTCGCTTGTCATATATGTGGTGTTTGTGTCTGATTGTTGCAGATATGTATGGAAGCAGATCAGTGGTATAACTTGGATCTTTGGCCAACTTTGCCCAATGAAATGTTCAAATAGCCAGTTGTAAGTTAACATCATTTCTGTGCAACTTGAAAGTTACACGAAGCAAATCCAAGACATTCAGTTGCTCTTCTAGCTAGTTAACCAAGTAAGCTTTTATTATCTATTTAGGGTTCCTTACTATATATTTAAGGGTTTTTTTTGTATCTGATGTGTATGTTAAGCCTTTGAAAATGAGGGTTTAACTAGCCATTAGAGCTAAATCCTACCTGATGCCTGGCACAACGAGTTCATCAAAGACTACATGTTAGTCTCTTTATCTACAGCACTCCCTTGGATCCCAAATGAGTTTGAGTTCTGTGTAAAGTTAGGGGGCATCAGGAGAGTAGATCCTAATAGCAGCAGGCTAAAGAAGAATAAACAGTTGCACAAACAGCCGTTTAGCGGCTATTAACGTTAGCTGTCTAGTTAACGCAGCTGATTACAGAAACATTAACAGCGAGAAACTCTTTTTTTTCATGGCTTAAGAAACAGACAAAAGTAAATACCTAATAAAACTAAGTCAGTGTGTGTGTCTCTCTGTTTTTACCACCCAATAAGCTAAGTTTTGTTTTATTTAATTGTCCATTGACCCAGTGAATGTGATTAATGTTATCAAGCCTTTTGATTGGCTGTTTTATGAACTATAAACACATTTAAGAGTTTCAAATGAGTTAAATTTAGAATTTAGAACTATTGTCCACTTGTTTTAGCACACAGAGGAATTTAACCTCAGTTTACCCCATTTAATCCATCCGTGCAGTGAAACACCCACATACACGCACAGACAAACACACCCTAGGGAGCAGTGAGCACACATGCCCAAAGCGGTGGGCAGCCCTGCCCACACTACCTGAGAGCGGTTGGGGGTTAGGTGCCTTTAAATGTTTTCTGGCAGTTCAGGGGATCAAACTAGCCCACCTTCTGATCACAACAGTAGTTCCCTAATCTCCAGCCCATGACTTCCCCCAGGACCCTTTATAATATGCCACTCAAATGCAATTTAGTTTAAGCAGGCTTTAAGCAGCTACAGTTGTTTCACCATGTAAAGTCAGCCTTACGGGCAAAAGATGTGAAAAACATCTTTACTGATAAATGATGACAATTTTGCTTGCTTTCTCACTATTTCTATATCCCAACCAACATCATGCTGTAATATATGCAAACAGCTAAAGTATATTATTAAGTTATCATAGCTATCCATGAATCATGGGGCGTACAAATATAATAGCTATCCATGAGTCATGAGGGTAGCAATATAAAGGGGTCCAGTAAAGCCACTGGGCTACTTCTGCAATGTGGCTGCCCTGCTGACTGCTGATATTTACACCACTGATGCAGACCACCTGCAAGTCATACCTATTTTTACCTGCCCAAGCTCATTGATATACTCTGACCAGACCAGGAAGTAGCCTCTGCGACCCAATCGGATGGCTAGAGGAGCTGTCAGTCCCACCCTGTCCGTACACATGGCTTACTGTGTTCGTGTCTTGCTTATCTGCAGGAGTGAGTGCTCCAGGTTCATGTTTTTGCGAGGCCTCGTCCAAGATAAAGCTGAAAATAGACTCTTCTTGCCGACAGCTCCTGGGCTGCCGATAAGCTCGACGTGTCCCCGGCCGCAGCCGGACACTGGGGGAAGAGGAGGACCAAGCACTAATGGATACATAAATGTCACACCGGAGCCGTCATACAGGTTTTGCCGCCTGGGCTACCCCGACACTCTTGGCTTGGTAAATGGGCGATAAGAAAATGCCCTATTTTTATTCAAACTCTCCAGAGATGAAATTGATTTTCTTATTGACCCATGGGCTCAAGGAGGCAGCCAATAGTTACTTTCACCCTATGTGGTTTTCTGTGTGCCCACAGTATTACTTTACCCTGCCCACACATACACGCGCGCAACCTCCCCTTTGTCACATCAGTGATCGCTTACCTCTTTTCATGCGCCACACGCTGTGCGTGGTTTGATTGCATGAAGGGTATAGGTTTGCGCTGGTGCATAGGCATAATCAATAGGCCTGTGTCTCAGTGAATTAGATCGCACTGACAAGCCCCAGCAGTCAGCAGAGGGGTGCTTTGTGTAACCACAGAGGACTCTGATCTCTCTGTTTAATGTGCAGCATACTGAACACTGAGGATAACTGCCGGTCTCTTGTGACCCTGTGCTGCTGAACATGGTCTCGTGGTGATACTGAATGCTTTTAAAGGGAATATTTTTGTATGAAATTATGAAATTTGTGCACCTAAAAAGTCTATTTTTACAAACCTCTATTTCACTGTTACAAAGAATAAGGCTGTTTTTGTTACTGTGCCTTTAAAAACCTCCGCAAATGACCTCTGTTCTGACTGGCGGCCCTCATATTATGCCTCATTTGAGAAGCAGTTTGGACCGAAACCACCTTTATACTGCAACTTCAGCATGAATGGGCAGGGTTAATCTGCTGTAGGCTGAATAGATGGATATACAGTAATGTAAAGAGGTAAACACACCCCATGAAAAAAGTTTAAATCTTGTCAGCATATTTGCTTCATATAGCAAATATCTCATTTAAACAATGTTGATATACTAAAGAATGTCTTGGAGGAACCTGACGTACTGAAATCTGATATCTGGTCTGGTTTGCTCTTTGTCATTGGGGTATCATCATGTCTACATAAAACAAAAAAACTTTAGAAAAAAAGTTGTAGATGCCTGTGAGTCTGGGAAGGGGTTTGTGTTTCCAAAATATTGGAAATCAATTCTTCCATTGAAATTCATCTAGAAATATAGAAGATTTAAAACCACTCCCAACATGTCCAGGCAGGCCGCTCAGCCAATTTAACGTAGGATTCTAAAAGAATCCCAAACTTTCATCACAGATCTTAACCACAGTACCAAAGCCATTATTTGCTTTTCACCAATACATTTGTTCAAATAAAACTCATACCAGCCATTAAGTATAGTGATGCAGGTTTGGGGCTGCTTTGCTGCAGCCTGCAACCTGCAGACATAGAATTATACCAGAAAGTGCTTAAGGAGAATATGAGGTCGTCTCCCAGTAAGTTGAAGCTGATAAATCAGACCTTCCAACATGATAAAGATCCGAAACATACAAGTAAATCCACCAAAGAATGTCTCAAAAGAAAGAAACTGTGTGTTATGGAATGGCCTACTCAAAATTGTGTGGGCTATATATGCAAGAAATCACCTTCTGCAAGAGTGGGCAAAATGTTTTCCCCAGTTGATGCCAGAAACAGCTAGACAGCTATAGGAAATCGGGCAAGACCAGCTACTAAACCAGGGGGTATACTTACATGTGTAAACATCTCATCTCATTAGAAATTATTTTATGTCTGAGTTGATCTATTTTTACCACTTTTAGTTGATGATCAAATACTTGATATGTCCACATTTCAAAGAACTAAAACCTTTTTTTTTGTGTGGGGGGGTGGTACTTACTTTTTCACATGGCTGCATGTAAAGGCACTGTTTTTTGTGACAACACATTTAAGTAAAAAAATATATATATTAATAAGGATACCATGAACTAGGAGTATATATGGTGCATTTATTTTATGTCTGAGTTGATCTATTTTAACCACTTTTAGTTGATGATCAAATACTGATATGTCCACATTTCAAAGAACTAAAACCTTTTTTTTAGTGTGGACGGGTGGTACTTACTTTTTCACATGGCTGCACGTAAAGGCACAGTTTTTTTGTGACATCACATTTAAGTTAAAAAAAAACCATTAAATAAGGATACCGTGAACTAGGAGTATATATGGTGCATTTTGAAATGTAAATTATCACATCAACCTCTTTATTAAGTGAGTGAGGAATATTAGCTATTACATAAAATTTCCTTTAAGGGATATTTTTAAGGGATTGAGAATCTGAGTTTAGTGTTTTAAGCTGTACCAAGGTTTAGCATGAAGTAAGAGACATTGCTTTGTTTTTGTGGATGGAACCAGGTGCCCATACCTTTCACCAGTCACATGATATGTAATCATCATACAACAGTTATTCTGTTCAATGATGATTCAGAAGTTAAAGTCTACATTCAGGATGCACAACGGCTATGTACTGTACATTAACACCACAACACCATCATTTGCATGCTGTTTATTATGCTTTATTTTTGCCCTATAAAAAGAAACGGCAATTTTACAACCTCATCCAATTAACTGCCATGCAACATTCGATAGTTAAGAGGAGCTTTCTCAAGCTTGCTTTTGAATCTGGGCCAAATGCCATGAAGTTTGCCTCTATGCAGATAGTGAACCTGAAGGAGGGGCTGGAGATGAGCTTCCTTCTGTTTTGCAGTGGCCTCCCGGAGCTTTTACACAGCTGCTCCAATGATGAAGTGTTCTTGCCCAGCCAGACCACATCACTATGCACTGATATTAGCATTCAGAGCGCATGAGCTAATTAGGGTACTATTACTATTACCCTCCTCCCTGCCTCATTATCTTATCACTTATATATCAAAAATGCAAAGACAAAGCGAGAGTGAAAATGAGGAGAAAAAGCCATCCATTTATCTTTTATGCTATTACTCAGGTTGCTGTGTGGAAACGTATTCATTTTTTAATGGTAACTACGGCATCATTTCCAAGGCTTTTTTTATCACATTTATAATTGGTTGAACATGTATATATATATATATATATATATATATATATATATATATATATATATATATATATATATATATATATATGTCACTGTCCAATGAAAATCTCCATAAGGGCAACTTTACAGGAGAGGCCATAAACTGCCTTTACTTTCAATGAAAGTCAATGGAGCCACACAATTTGGAGCATTTCTGTTGTTCCCTTCATCATGTTTTTCTTTGGACATATATATAAATGGTAAAACTTTCTTTACTTTTAATGTAAGTCAATGGAACCAGATTTTTCCGTTCTCTATTGGTCCATTCATCATAAAATTTGCACACATTATGAACGGCAGCTGTCCTGTTTAAATGATGCTAAAAAAATAAAAAACAAAAAAAAAGGACATACATGCTTTTTTCTTTGGATAGAAAAATATACACAATAACCATAAAACCATTAAAAACATAAAAATAACACAAACCATGTAAACTCACCAAATGGGCCCCCCGAGTGCTGAAGCAGGTACCACATTCTTTTGTTCCAATCTGTCTCTGAAAGCAGCTTCAGCAAAGAATCGTGTATGGAGATCTTCATGAAATGGGTTTTCATGGCTGAGTAACTATTCACAACCTTAAGATCACCATGCTCAGTGCCAAGTGTCAGCTGGAGTGTTGTAAAGCACATCATCATTGAACTCACTGGAAATGCGTTCGCTGCAGTGCTGAATGTCTGAGGGAATTTGGACTGCCACCCATATTTATATCCCACTGAAACAGGAAGTCATGGCTGACCATCTAAGTGTTCCTAATGACACAGGTGAGCTTTCAAACATAAAATATAAATGGAAATATACTCCAGTAACGTTTCACTCATAAGAATATCTAAGTGTGTCAGCAGTTGTGGCACAAATAGATTTGCTAGTATTTTTTTCATGGTAAGATTGATGAAAGAATGCTTTTTTCAATCATTGTTTTTGAAATAAAGGATACATTTTGTTATTATGTTGCAAGAAATATAAATATTTTTGTACATCCCACTTTACTCATTGTTTACTGGAGGTGACAATATTTGTGGTAGTCACTGTAACATAATAATAATCTATGTATGAATCTTTTTGCATGTCTTGTGTATTTCCAGGTAACAGCACAAGGAACAAGCTCTCATGTTCCAGCAGCAGCAGTCAAAGGCTTGAATTCAGGTTTTTGTGCCGTTTCTGAAAAACGGCGCCTCAGTAGCAGGTCATCAGAGCTGTAAGTGACCTATAGAGAAGATTCTAAAGAAAAAGCTAAGCTATTACTGGGACATTTTGTAAAAATGACAACGGTATTTTGCTCGAACAGTCATTTGTGATATTGCCACATATTACCTGAGCCTGCTGTTAGAGCCAACTGCATTCTGTTAGACTTTTTTTGCTGCCAGCTGAAGACAAAACCACACTGAATTGCAATAACAAGGCTGAATTGCGTCACTGCGTGTTCGCTCTAAAAGCTCTAAAAGGCCCTGTGTGAAATTGCTGTATGCAGTTCTGCAAGAGCTGTAAAATATTTTTCCCTCAAGACAAACAGGGAGAAGCTCTTGCTGGTCTCACTCATGCATGGTACATAAGGTCAGCACGACACAAACACATATGTACGCAGTTTGAGGCCTCGCCTGTTTAATTTTAAGCCTAAAGGTAGTGAAGCTGTTCCGCGATAGCCCTGCGATAGGGTTTGTAGACCTCTCTGGTGGAGATACGTAATTGCAAGAGCATTTTTCTGCGACATTAATTATGCTGTACATCTCCAGATGCATCAATCTGGGAAACTGGGGTAGTAAACAGTTTGGTTATTAATTTGTTGTGTATTAGCTTTAATGGAATATTCTATGAAATCTTGTCCCATTGCACAAATCAGCATAACAACACAGAACTCGCTTTCTGGTGTTCAATGCTGGTAACGCTGCACTGATATGACAGTATTTTCTACCAAATCTGATACTTATGTAAGAGTTATTACCTACAATGTGTAGAATACCAAACATTTTAAGTGATCTTGGGTCGAGACATATACATTTATTGAGTTAATGTGCACCTCTACATATTTATTATTAAATACTGGCAAACTAGATACTCGTAATGCTGGCGTTGCTGATAGTAGCAAACCCTATTCTGGTGCATATAAATTATGATAACTTCATTATTAACTGGACAGCCTGGGGTTAATTATTTGTTATTTAATCATTAGCATCCAGCAACTATTTGTTTTACCTCTTTGGTGTAAAAAAACCCAGAAAATAAAAAAAAAAAAGTGTAACTTAGTAGCTCTTAGGTTATGTGTAATGATAATGTTAATAGCTGTTGTGTTAGCATCAAGCTAACGATGCATTCACTTCTTCTTTTCAGCATTTTGCCAACTTTTAAAAGCTGGAAAACTGAAAAATCTTAAATCTGAGCCGGTATGTTGTTGGGTATACATGTTAGCTAGTCGTCTGATACTGCTTCTTGGCCATAAATGGGAATAGGGGAACTGTTCTACTCTACAAAGTCTCAGAGTCAGGCTAGCTGCTCTGAGGTAATACCCAGACATCCTTTTTTATTGCAGCAGAGCCACAGTGAAGTACAGTGGCATTTACATACACTTTTAAATCAAACATACTATAAAATAAGGAGAATCTAGAAGCTGTGGGTTGTTGTTTCCTAACAAACTTTTCATTCTCTCTCTCTTTATTTCACTCTCTCCCTCTCTATCTCTCTCTCTCTTTCTCAGCAGACAAACTCTGCACTTTTTTTTCTCACTTCTTTAATGTAAATGGATCCTATTTCTGTTTAGCCTGTTTAGCTTGTTCATAGGCTCTGAAATGTCTATATAAATCCTAGTTGATACTGAACTCATTATGTTCGCCTATGGGCCTCATTCATATGTCTTATTGAGTAGGCCAGCTAACGCAACTATGAAACTACATAGCTAGACAAAGAAGTTTTGAATCTTGAATTTCCATTTCGTTGCTACTGTTTAGATAAACTTTTCTCTTAGAATTCAGCTCGCTAAATCACAGTTGTCTACAGCCTACAGTGAAATGCAGTGACTTGCTCAGGGTATATTTACACAGTAGGTAAGTGGCCCAGATAAGACAAATTAATTGATTTGAGTCGATCACAGTATCTTTTAAATGTGTCCAACATTCATCTGAACAGATGATGTTCCTAAACTGACCCACACACGCAAAAGAACAATGTGACATGAATTCATAAAGATGTAGGAGCCACACCAACCCGCCAAACTGGACCCAACAACTCTGAGTTAAGAGTCTAACATTGTTTTTCCGGAATTTGCAGCAAAGAGTCAACATCACTGCATAAAGTGTAACATTTATTTGCCATTTTGAATGTTAAACCCAGAATTTGCCCAGAATTAATATATGTTTTCACTCAGTTCCTTTTGGAACAATTTCTCATCTTTATTGTTACAAATAATTTCAAATAACTTGTTGGCTGAGACTGCAGACCTGCCAACCTGAAAAAAAAAATACATTTTAACAAGATGTTTAGCATCCATTGTTCCAAAAAATATATAATTAAATGATCCTCTAGTTTACTCCACCGCTGTGTTGAAAGCAAAAGTTGGGAATACTGAAGTTTTGAGGGAGTATTTTACTCACTGTGGATTATCCTTCAGCTGCACTGAAAATGTACTCTATGCTGCAAACATGTGAATGCAACATCGCACCACTAGCAGCAATAGTTTTTAGCAATACAGTCCATAAAAGAGAAAATAATCTGTGACACACAAACAGTCGGGGCTCCAGCCAAAAAAATTAGCTTATCTTAAATAGAAAAAAAGGTGCCAATAATAATAATATTCACTGACATCAGGTCATCTCTGTTTCTCTGTTGTCCTTTTCTTCTTGTTTTTGTATCAATATCAATTTTTTCTAATGCCAGGTTATCACACACCAAATCTTTCCTAACAGTCTGTAAACACTACTAACATGGTGGATTCAGACTAAAGACTAAATCACTCAGAAATGCTAGTACCAATGACATAACCCCACCTCTCCATGTAAAACTATGCCTAGTGCGTCTTTCAGCAATGACGTTAAGCTCCTTCCAGTAGTATGACCTGTGTGTGTGTGTGCTGTATTCACCAGCAGCTCCTTCAGCCAGGCTTTTGTAGGAAAAGATCCTCTCTGCTCCGATCAGACGGTCACATGAGGCTGTTTGTGATCGCAGCCTTGCCAGCACTCTCTTGGGACAACGTTCGCTAACCGGGGGCAGTTCTACAAACATCTCTGGCGATCCCCACTAAGAGAGAAGCCTCTAAACGCGGCTCCACAGAGAAGCCAGCTAAACATCTGAAGGCCATGAAACAGATGCAGGCAAGCTTGCTCGTCTCTGCTGCTGCTGACCCATTTGTACCACACACATAGCAAGGTAGCTAGGAGAACAAACGCTGCAGTAGGGCCTAGCTTACATAAGCGCGGAGTTAGAGGCATTGTTTACGCCGTACTATTGCTCTGCATGCTAAATGAAGCGAAATGTTCATGGGAACTGTTCGCTCCCTGCTGAGGCTAATTTTTGCTTCATGACCTGGTTTAGGACAAAGATACTATATGTGTAAACATCACCCTGTGTGAGTAAAGCCTTAACCTGCATCTCACCCAGACATCATTAATTATAGCCATCAAACGGTGGAGAACATGATGTTTGGAATTAAAGTTGAAAGCAGTCTGAACATTATAGAAGAGTTCCTGGGTAAAATGTACATCATTACTTATACAGGTCTAGTACACATTAGCTTGGCGTAGTGCTCTAATAATGACTTCTGGTTGTCTGGGTGCTGATTGCCAAGCCAAATGAGTTTGCATAGAATTTTAAAAAATATATGTGTTCTGTCCCAAGGGCAACGCTTAGAATAGACACTAGCCTTCTAACAATTTTAAGGATGGAAGCAATGAGGACATTTTTTGCCTTATAAAAATGAAAAAAAAACAAAAACATATACATGTAAAACATGTGTTTATACATGTATGTATGTGAGTGACTGTATATTTTCATGTTATGATTTTTCCCTATTATTTAAAAACTGGAAAGTGCCAAACACATAAATATAGCGGAATTTGAGTTCCTAACTTGTGATTATTAAGTCAGAAAATGTTTAATATTTTAGAAATATAAGGAATACGGCTTAAAAGACTGTTACTGTGTTACTGTGACTGTAGCCCACATTGTTTGGAAACTGCCATAGGCGTTATGTGTGTGGCGTAGGTGGTGGACAACAACACTTGAAGACACACAGTAATGCAAAATAAGAGAAAGGGTCATTGTTTTTGGCTGCAGTAACTCGATGTACAGTAGAACCCCGTGCACAAACGACCCAAAGACCCCCAAATATCCAGAAAGTGGACTAAATCTGTAAACTATAAACAGGCTCACTCTGACATCTGTAGCGAGCGATCATTTCACGCCTGAAGATTATCACAACTATAGGACGTAGGCTTACACGACGACTGGATCCAACAATATGGGCTTGTAAAGAAACCAGCGAGAGGTGTTCAAGAGCCTCAGTGTACATGGAGGTAAACCAGGTAAGCGCCTGTTTTAGCTGATGTTAGCTAACATTAGTTTCACTTGCTAAGTTTGGTGGCTTAAACTAATGCAGTTAATGTAGTTGAGTTATAGTATTGTAGGAGTGAGATTTCGACTATGATCATATTTGACAACAATAACTGTACCTCTGTATTTGAGTTTAGCTGGTTGCTACTCAGCTCTGTATTTTCCATCTATTTATTTTGGAATCGTCTATTTTAAAGCAAATTAAGCAGTGAGTTTCAAGTCATGTTTATATATTTTCAGTGTCTAAAACAATGTGAAATCACCAGGTTTGTCCATAAAAGGTATTTCATACATACATTTCATATATGTATATATTAAATTAAATGAAAAACTGTATTTACATTGGTCTACAAGGAGGCTTTGAGACATAGAACTGACACACCCTGAACATCAAATAATGTCTTTTCTCCTTCAAATACAAATCCTGCATTTGCAGAAAAGGTTGGTAAAATGGGCTGTTTCCAAAATCCTAAACTGTAACCTTGACAATCTTCATTCATTATTTTTTATGCCCCCAAAATTTACATGTGAAAGCAGAGTAACAGCAACAAAAATGGTGGTCTACTTGAAGAAATCTACTGTATGAGGCAGTGATGATGATATCAGCACTTTTCATACCCTTTCCAAGGAACTGAACTGTCAGCAGTACATGGTGTATGTTTATTTTTAGATGAGTCTGAAGTTGGCATCCTAGTCACCAGCTTCTTAATCAGATGTTCTATTCCACTTTAATTGCTGCAGCTTGTACAGGTGCCAAAATGTAACCCTGACAACATTTAAGGTGGAACTGAAAATTTGCAACACATGCTGGCGAACAGGAAGACAACTTTAACTTTTATTTATTCCAAGTTGTTGGTTTGGTCTGCACAGTTTACATAGTTTCTTCAACCTTGGACCATATCAAGCAGCTTTGCTCAGCATTTCACATTGAAGAGATTCAATAGAGAGTCCAACAGTAACATGTAAGTAGCAGCCATGCTGTGTGAGTCTATCACTATTTGCTGATTAAAGCAGATCATCTTAAACTGAAAGTTTCACAGTGAGTAACAATTTAAATTTACTTTGTGTCGAGGGATTGAAAGCAAGTAGCTTGTATAATGTATGTTAGTTGCTAGCAAGCCTTACATGTTATGAGCAAATCACTCTGCGTTGATTTGCTCATTTACAGAGAGACAGCAAGCTGATCACACAGCAACATGTCAAAATAGACACAGAGAGGAAAATTAAAAAAGGACCTCTAGCTCAACAGACTTGTTGGCTATGCTAGTCGCTAGAGGTCCTTTTTTAATTTTCCTCTCTGTGTCTATTTTGACATGTTGCTGTGTGATCAGCTTGCTGTCTCTCTGTAAATGAGCAAATCAACGCAGAGTTCATTAAATTATTAACAGACTCCCCAAAAAAGGTTTTAACCAGAGTGTGATTCTGAAAGTCAGCTAGAAAATGTTATAGACCTTTGTAAACTAGATTGGAGCAAAATGTCTTAGGTAAGTATTTTAGCTCTCGTTGAATTGAGGGCATGCCAAACTTGCCAGTTGGTGGACAATAAGGACTATGTATCCAGATGATGTCACCCTGTAACAGAGAAAAGAGCTGGCATTCCAATGAGGCAGCTGAGAAAAGTAGTTTGTGTGAAAGAGAGTTTCTCCCTCTGGCCTGTACTTAGATTTACATGCACAAAATCTACATAACAAGTAAAGGCTTAGGAAAACTGTAAAAGCATAATAGGTCCCCTTTAAAATATATTCAATGATCTTCCAATTTAAATGTGATGAATTTTGGGTCTTAATTTGATTTCATATTTATTCTTGAAGCTTCCACATTCATTGTCTATAATCACTGACACATATATTAGAATAAAAGTAATGTTTATGTATTACAAAGAAAGACACAAGACATACACAAGACATACACAAGCACACTCAGTAGAACAAAGACAATACAGAAAACAAATGTTATTCAAATAAAAATCCCTGGTAGTCCTTTGTGAGATGGGTCACTGCTGCTAATGTTGTGCTTGACAGAAATAATGACTGTATTTTAGGCTCTTCCTGGAATTCAGCCGAGCTGTCACATCTAAATAAACTACTCAGTTAATAAATTTGTTTGAGGCAAACTGAGTGTACGTGATGAAGAAGTTAAGAAAGCCAAGAACTGGAAGGATATGAAAGGTAGTAGATAGTAGCTCCAGTTCTCTTTGTCCCGTGTGTATATATATATATATATATATATATGTACTACTGCTCAAAAGTTTAGGATCACTTTAGAATTTCATTTCATGCAATTCACAAACAATATTGTCCATTTCACAATTAATTTAAATGTATCAGATGATTTTTAAAGAATAAAAATGTTTGTATTAAAGTCTATTTTTGCATAGAGGCTTATTTTGCATATAGTCCTATTATCAGCAATTCTCAGTCCTCTGTCTAAATCTCCTGGTACGGCCGCCAATCCAAGTTAAGGATGTTATTGGGCTAATTGGTTGTTAGGACACTCTTGCTCAATTGTGATGCACAGCTGAAAAACATTCTACTAATAAGTGAGTGTAAAAGAGAGAACAACATTCTAGGTTAGTTTAGAATCTGAAGCATCAGCAGTTGATGGCTTGCTGACCAGCTCAAAATGACTCAACAACTTTCATTAGAGACCCGTCAGTCCATTGTTGTGTTAAGGAAGGAAGATACTCCACTGAAACAAGAACACATCACTGTGATCCCAAACTTTTGAGCGGTATTGTGTGTGTGTATATATATATATATATATATATATATATATATATATATATATATATACAAGTAAGATGTTCAGAACCTGTCAAATGAATTGTTTGTCAGTCATATAAAATGAAAAGCTGTAACAGAGGGCAGAATGAGGTGAGCACTGAGTAAGAAAAAAAAAAGAAATGCATCAGATCCTAGCATGCTGAATCATGTTCAGAGGCGGAAGTGCAGAGTAGTCTATTTTTTCAAATAGGTGGCTGGAATAAGAAGGGACACTGCTAAAATTGGCAGAGGCCATAAAATACAAAGTGCAAAAAAATAATGTGAAGATTTATTCCCAAGATGGTCATGTGCAACAAAAAAACAATAAAAATGGCTGACAGTGCAAAAGAAAACCAACAAACAAAGGATGAAACAACGAACTTAAGCAAAGGAATGTGGTCTTCAACACTCTTTAACATAAAGACTCATCAGGGAGTTCCTTAAGCAATGCCATAGATTAACCACTCTCAAGTCCCTAAATAGGTTTGTGAGTGTGAAGAACCTTAAAGAAACTTTACAGAATGCAAAGACTCTATACCAATTTATGGGCTCTTCCTACAGACATGACAACTCAACAACTCATGAGCAGTGGAAAAATGGTGGCACATTCCAAAACCAATACCCTGTAGTGTCCATTTCTATTATAAATGGAGGACAGTTTGCTTATAAGTTTGTTCTACTGGCTCTAGAATGGTGTGTCGTACCTGCACCACAGTGACTGCTATTTGTCTTACAACGTGCACTCAGCTGTCATAGACTAGCCACAGAAAACTATGAAATCTGTTTCAGTGGTGGCGGATTGTCTGGCTTGCAAGCAATAAATTTATGCAGATTGACTGAAATCCTAATATATCCCATCCCAAAATTAAAAACGCTAAAACTACATTAGATACACATAAATAGCCTATACAGAACTAAAACAGCTTTAAACTTTACAAGGGTTTTTCACACACGCATTTAATCTATAAATATGGTGCCAAAGAGCCATCCCCAAATGTGGTTCTACAAGGCATCGCTCCAAATAACCTTATATGGAATCTTTATTTTTACTGCTGAATGTATTAGAAGGTAGTTCCTGCTTTGTATGTTTAGAAAGAAATGTATTTCCTTTTTCTTTCAATGGGCCTAATTTCTCCTCTCCACTCCAGAACTGCCCAGTAAACTCTGATTCCCATTTACCTACAAAATTCAAATATATGAGCATATACACACAGATATGGGATCCGGTCTTATGACCGGAAGGTTGCCGGTTCGATCCCTGGGACCAGTAGGTCACGACTGAGGTGCCCTTGAGAAAGGCACCTTACCCCAACTGCTTCCCGGGCGCCGTGGATAGGGCTGACCACCGCTCCGGGCACGTGTGCTTACTGCCCCCTAGTGTGTATGTTCACTAGTGTGTGTATATGTGAGTGTTTCACTGCACGGATGGGTTAAATGCGGAGATCAAATTCCACTGTGTGCAAACACATAAGGCTAATTCTAGTTGTAGATGGATAAATGGATATTATAAAGGGCCATATAGTGTAAATAAAGGGCCTATAGTGTAAATCATATGTACCTATATGTATGAAATATTGGAAACATATGGATAATACAAGGATTGTGTATACACTACTGTGCAACACATGCTGGCGAACAGGAAGCAAACTTTAACTTTAAAAAGCCATCTATGCTCATTGTTTAAAAACATTTATCTTGGCATTATGTGTATTTTCACCAGTAAGGACATCAGATATCATTGAAACAGATGTATATAATAATAAATCTAGTAGAAAGTAGCGTAAATCTAGAAAGAAGTAGATAAGATAGTATCTTGTGCACCAGACTGAAGAACAAAGTTTTGTTCCAGATTTCTCCTGGATGCTCCAGACATTGTATGAATTTATTTAGTTCCTTCAGCAGCAATCTTGATTTAGCTTAATGAAGTACTGAGCAGTCAAAGCAGCTATTAGATGAACTGCAAATAACACTGGACTGCCACTAGGAAAAGCTTGTAAAGGGTTAAATACACACACTGACATATGTAAAGCCACTACCTACTGTATTAATACTATTTAAAATATATATATATTTTAAATATTTAAAACTTAAAAGGTTTTGATGAGCAAATTAAAGCTTCCTGTCTGTAATAATTAATTTTTAAATATATACAAAAACCCAAGTGCTTAAAACCTTTGCACAGTACACAGTACTGAGTCAGATGAATAAGTGAATACTCATTACTATATATATATATATAATTGTCATGCCTCCTACTCCGTTTCCCCTGAGAGAGTGGGAGACCATGTTAGCTAATAAAAAACTTATACAAGGCTGTACATCACCAGAGTTCGGTGCTCACCCACCTGTTGTTTATCCTGTAATTTGTTAGACAGGATTTAAGCCCAGGCTTTAGTTTAGTTCTTTGTGAAGTATTGCCAACATCCCTGCTGTGTACTCAAATCTGTACGCTCTCCTGTGTATGACCTGTTTTTCTTATTACCTTGACTGCTCTTTTCATCTTGCCCTTTCTGTCTGTTTGCTGTGTTGTTTGATTCTCTTGTGTTTTGACCCTGGACTGTTTCTGGACTTTCTTTTGATGCTCCTTTTGTTTTGGTTGCTGTGCCTCATTGGTTTGGACCATTGTTTGTTCTTGACTATGTCTGTCTGTACCTTCTAAGTAAATACCAACCTGGTTTTATTTAATCTACTCTGATTTGATTACGTCACTGCATGCTTTGCCACTAAAGCTGGGCAGACACTGTGCTGATTTTTCACTTGTGCGACAATTTTCGCGTGTCGTGCATTGTGTAGTTTACATGGGGTAACAAGGAGCGATTAGCACCTTACGAGCAACTCCCGATGAGAAATCGCACGGTCACAACAAAAATCAAACATGTTTGAGAGTATAGCACTGTTGAAACAGTGCCACGAGCCAAGTCATCGCCACCTCTCACACTGCGCATGCGCGAACAGAGAAGCGGACTAGATATCAGCTACTTACACCTATTACCTTGGCTTGCCACTGATTGACACAAGCCAATAATGACCAGTAACGTGCAATTTAGATGTTGCTGCTGACCTTCAGTTCTCCCTGTAGAATTGACCGTACTGCCCACGTCTGCCCAGCCATTTCCTTGTCCATGCACGCCGCCTTTTTTAGGTGTTTCTGCACACATAATGGCACAAATTGCCAAGGCAACGTGTTTTTGTTTGTTGGACATTTCTCGCATTGCAGGTGAGCGTCTCCCCACTTCCGGGTTCTTTAACTTTTTCTTTTTCCGGATACAAGAGTCCGATATGTAGTGTATGGACGTACAGTGAGATCAGTCAGGTCGCATGAGAGCATCGGGTCGTATAGTGTGAGAATATAAATCGTGAGCTGTGAACTTTTAAACCCTGCGATTTAGTTGTACAGATTGAGCTGGAGCTGAGTACACGATTGAAAATATCGTACAGTGCCTGCCCAGCTTAAGCAGAGAGCGAGGTATAGTAACCATGGGCAAAGGCTGGGCCAACGTTACTTGAGGAACTTTCTCAGTCTTTGTCTTTGCCAACTCAACAGCAAAACCAACAGCAAATCAAATGGCATTGATAGCTGGTCATCTTGACCTGGACCTCACTACTTACAAACTGCTCCCCCTGAAAATCTGCCTATAGCTGCTAATGCTAATAACCTTCCTCTCATTCCTGCACCAGCCTATAGCGTTAGTAAGCTGGATAAGTATGATGGTTCCTTGGATAAAATGCTTCTGCTGCTGTGTTCTTTGTACTTTATATAATAAGTTGCCTCCCTCTTCTGATCACGCTCATATCTCCTTCTAGGTTTCTCTGGGCATAGCTTTAAAATAGGCTACTGCTGTTTGATCTAACGTACAGAAGCTAATGTATGACCAGTTTGAGAAGGAATTTAGATCTGTATTCGATTGGCCACCTGAGAGAAGGTCTACTGGGGAACTACTTGCTAGATATGTCAAGGTAACAGGCCCTGCTAGCGACCCTTCACAATAAAATGAATACATGTATATACTGTACTGTTCGAACTGCCATATAGAGATATAGGACTAACTTTAAAGGAACTCTGAAGCCTTGCAATTCATCTGGATCAACTACTTTCTGTACATCTTAAAAACATTGTTTACTAACACTGATTATTATGAGTACTTGATGATGCCAATCATACTTGCTCTAGCGTGCTCGATCTTTTTGTCCTTATTAATAATGTGCCCAGAGACAAGCTCGGTCAATTTGTAATAACCTATCTAGATTTGTTCCCACGTTTAGCATGTTTCCCCGGTTCTCCAAAGACTTTTAGAACATCAATTGTACGATAAGGGGAAAAATTTCAGTTATAACAGCTGTTATTTTTAGTATGTAATCAGCAGTGAGGGGGTCATTACGCATGATCGCAAGGTAGATGACGGTAATTGTCTGGTTCCTGCCAACATTAAAGAGCTCCAATGATTTTTAAAGTTCACTAATTTCTACTGTTGTTTTATTGGTAATGAAAGCACTCTTGCCACCACTTCAGCTTCACTCCTTGAAGGAGCACCCAAGCGTCTTATTTGGAGTCCCCAAGCTGAGTTGGATTCCAAGAACTCAAAAGAGCTTTTACGTCAGCACCTGTTCTAATGCACTCAGACTCTGAGAACCCATTCACTGTAGAAGTAGATGCCTCGGTATTAAGAGTGAGAACGATTCCCTCTCAACATTCTGGCAGCACCAATAAACTCTATCCAGTCGCCTTTTTCTCTCACATACTAACCCAGCAGAATGTAAGCATGGCATAGGGGATAGAGAGCTTCTGGCCATTCAGTTAGCACTAGATGAATGGCAACATTGGTTAGAGGAGCCAAGCACCCCCTTTTAGTTTTGACTGACCATAAAAACCAGGAATTTTTGCACAATGCTAAATGGCTTAATCCCTGACAGGCTTGTTGTTGGTCTTTGTTTTTTCCTCATTTCCAATTCACCATCACGTATCAGCCTGGTCCTCGCAATACAAACATGGCCTTGTTGTTACATAAGCTTAAAAGCTATGAGAAGTAGAGGAATATCATCCAAGCATGGAACACTTTTTCACCTGAACATGTCATGGCCACTGTCAGATGGTAAGGTAGAAGAGGATATCTGCTATTGGAACTGTCCCCAAGTATCTGGATGACTGGTAGGGGTATGCGTGATGAGGACAGAGGTCTACTCTCATCACTTTCTGGACAATTTGAGGACATTTTCATTGCAACACAGTTACATTCAATACTACCTAACAAGTAGACTTACCTGGGATCCTGGTTCCAAAAGAATGGCAGCCAGAAAAGTTTCTGATTTTTTTACTGGTCAGAAAGGCCCATGATCATGCAGGGGATGGGGGACTGTGGAGACTGGAACACCTGGGGAGAGAAAAGATTGAGTTAATAAATGTAGATGTGTTAATTTTATGGCCATAGAGTTTGTATAGGTCTGTGCACAGTAATGGTTGGAAAAGGTGTGTTAAGACTAATTGATCTTATTATGTTTGGTGGATTTACCTGCTTACCTGTCTATGGTTTAGACAGGGTTGGGCTTTGGGTATATTAAGGGCTGCAGAGAAAGAGAAGAGGGCTCATTTTTCCTAGTCACTTGGAGCTCTGGAAAATACATTACTGATGTATTGTATTGTTATGTAGCACTGCAGTCTATGCACAAGTTTGTGTGTAGTCCAAATAATAGCTGTTTGTTTTAAATCCTTTATTTTCTTTTCTCTATTTTTACACTTATTCTTTGATAAATTACACACTTCAAACTTACCTGGAGGCTTCCAGTGGTCTCGGTGTAGTGAACCACAATTTTCTTCCTTGGTACTCACCACACGTAAATCCTGTTCCTCTGGGTTTTGCCATCTCCCAGTAGTGAACTTTGACTGTATGGTTCTGTGGACATCCTGGATCCTTATCTGGTGGCAGATTTCCACATTCTAAGAAATTGACCTCATCCCAGAGGATGACCCAGGAGGCAGTCGGGCGCATAGACGCTGTAGTGGTCGTCCTAAGAAAAGTTTGTCTGCTTTAGTTTAGTTCTTTGCACAGTACTGCAGTTGCCTGTTGTGTACTGAGAGCTTATTCAAATTTGTAAGCTCTCCTAACTATGACCTGTTTTTTATTACCTTGACTGCTCTTTTCATCTTGCCCTTTATGCTTGTTTGCTATGTTGTTTGATTCTCTTGTGTGACCCTGGTTTGTTTCTGAACTTTCCCTTGATGCTCCTTTTGTTTGGTTTATTGTGTCTCACTGGTTTTGACCATTACTTGTTTGACTATTTGTAACTATACGTAAATGCTGTACCCTCAAGTAAATACCAACTGAGTTTTATTTCAATCCAGAAGCAACCACTCTGTTTTGATTACGTCACAATAATAAATGAAATAAATTATTTTTTAACAGTAAATAATTTAATCGTACACGACTGTTCAGAGACTGGAGTTATTTGTTGTACTAATTGTCTTATTTTGTTGAAACATAACATATTCACTGTAAAGACTATAAGCGTGAAACCAAAACATGTTTAAATTCAGTATTAACTGAATATGTTTTTACCTGTCCAAGGTGTTTCCTGTCTTACGTCTGATGAACACTGCTAATTTACCTTCCTAAGCCCAACACAGCTCACTAAAACGTACCAAAAAGTTTGTCTGGTAGTGTACTAAAACGTTTGTCTGGTAGTGTACTAAAACGTTTGGCTGGTAGTGTACTAAAACGATTGGCTGGTAGTGTACTAAAACGTTTGACTGGTAGTGATCTAAAACGTTTGACTGGTAGTGATCTAAAACGTTTGACTGGTAGTGATCTAAAACGTTTGACTGGTAGTGTACTAAAACGTTTGGCTGGTAGTGTACTAAAACGTTTGACTGGTAGTGATCTAAAACGTTTGACTGGTAGTGATCTAAAACGTTTGGCTGGTAGTGTACTAAAACGTTTAGCTGGTAGTGTACTAAAACGTTTGGCTGGTAGTGTACTAAAACGTTTAGCTGGTAGTGATCTAAAACCTTTGACTGGTAGTGATCTAAAACGTTTAGCTGGTAGTGATCTAAAACGTTTAGCTGGTAGTGTACTAAAACGTTTAGCTGGTAGTGTTCAAAAACGTTTGGCTGGTAGTGTACTAAAACGTTTGGCTGGTAGTGTATCTAAAACGTTTAGCTGGTAGTGTTCAAAAACGTTTAGCTGGTAGTGTACTAAAATGTTTAGCTGGTAGTGTATTAAAACGTTTGGCTGGTAGTGATCTAAAACGTTTAGCTGGTAGTGTATCTAAAACGTTTAGCTGGTAGTGTATCTAAAACGTTTAGCTGGTAGTGTACTAAAACGTTTGACTGGTAGTGTACTAAAACGTTTAGCTGGTAGTGTTCAAAAACGTTTAGCTGGTAGTGATCTAAAACATTTAGCTGGTAGTGTACTAAAATGTTTGGCTGGTAGTGTACTAAAACGTTTAGCTGGTAGTGTACTAAAACGTTTAGCTGGTAGTGTACTAAAACGTTTGGCTGGTAGTGTACTAAAACGTTTAGCTGGTAGTGATCTAAAACATTTAGCTGGTAGTGTACTAAAACGTTTGGCTGGTAGTGTACTAAAACGTTTGGCTGGTAGTGTACTAAAACGTTTAGCTGGTAGTGATCTAAAACATTTAGCTGGTAGTGTACTAAAACGTTTGGCTGGTAGTGTACTAAAACGTTTGTCTGGTAGTGTACTAAAACGTTTAGCTGGTAGTGTTCAAAAACGTTTAGCTGGTAGTGTACTAAAACATTTAGCTGGTAGTGTATTAAAACGTTTGGCTGGTAGTGTACTAAAACGTTTGGCTGGTAGTGTACTAAAACGTTTGACTGGTAGTGTTCTAAAACGTTTGACTGGTAGTGATCTAAAACGTTTGTCTGGTAGTGTACTAAAACGTTTGGCTGGTAGTGTACTAAAACGTTTAGCTGGTAGTGTTCAAAAACGTTTGGCTGGTAGTGTACTAAAATGTTTGGCTGGTAGTGTTCAAAAACGTTTAGCTGGTAGTGTACTAAAACGTTTAGCTGGTAGTGTATTAAAACGTTTGGCTGGTAGTGATCTAAAACGTTTGGCTGGTAGTGTATCTAAAACGTTTAGCTGGTAGTGTATCTAAAACGTTTAGCTGGTAGTGTATCTAAAACGTTTAGCTGGTAGTGTACTAAAACGTTTGGCTGGTAGTGTACTAAAACGTTTGGCTGGTAGTGTACTAAAACGTTTAGCTGGTAGTGTACTAAAACGTTTAGCTGGTAGTGATCTAAAACGCTTAGCTGGTAGTGTACTAAAACGTTTGGCTGGTAATGTACTAAAACGTTTAGCTGGTAGTGTACTAAAACCTTTAGCTGGTAGTGTACTAAAACGTTTAGCTGGTAGTGATCTAAAACGTTTAGCTGGTAGTGTACTAAAACGTTTAGCTGGTAGTGTACTAAAACGTTTAGCTGGTAGTGTACTAAAACGTTTAGCTGGTAGTGATCTAAAACGTTTGGCTGGTAGTGTACTAAAACGTTTAGCTGGTAGTGATCTAAAACGTTTAGCTGGTAGTGTTCAAAAACGTTTGGCTGGTAGTGTACTAAAATGTTTGGCTGGTAGTGTTCAAAAACGTTTAGCTGGTAGTGTACTAAAACGTTTAGCTGGTAGTGTATTAAAACGTTTGGCTGGTAGTGATCTAAAACGTTTGGCTGGTAGTGTATCTAAAACGTTTAGCTGGTAGTGTATCTAAAACGTTTAGCTGGTAGTGTATCTAAAACGTTTAGCTGGTAGTGTACTAAAACGTTTGGCTGGTAGTGTACTAAAACGTTTGGCTGGTAGTGTACTAAAACGTTTAGCTGGTAGTGTACTAAAACGTTTAGCTGGTAGTGATCTAAAACGCTTAGCTGGTAGTGTACTAAAACGTTTGGCTGGTAATGTACTAAAACGTTTAGCTGGTAGTGTACTAAAACCTTTAGCTGGTAGTGTACTAAAACGTTTAGCTGGTAGTGATCTAAAACGTTTAGCTGGTAGTGTACTAAAACGTTTAGCTGGTAGTGTACTAAAACGTTTAGCTGGTAGTGTACTAAAACGTTTAGCTGGTAGTGTATCTAAAACGTTTAGCTGGTAGTGTATCTAAAACGTTTAGCTGGTAGTGTACTAAAACGTTTGGCTGGTAGTGTACTAAAACGTTTGGCTGGTAGTGTACTAAAACGTTTAGCTGGTAGTGTACTAAAACGTTTAGCTGGTAGTGATCTAAAACGCTTAGCTGGTAGTGTACTAAAACGTTTGGCTGGTAATGTACTAAAACGTTTAGCTGGTAGTGTACTAAAACCTTTAGCTGGTAGTGTACTAAAACGTTTAGCTGGTAGTGATCTAAAACGTTTAGCTGGTAGTGTACTAAAACGTTTAGCTGGTAGTGTACTAAAACGTTTAGCTGGTAGTGATCTAAAACGTTTGGCTGGTAGTGTACTAAAACTTTGAAATGCTTTCTAAACACTACACACGTTTGGCTTCTAATGACTAACCATATAAGAATGTATGATACATATATGATAAAACGGGTGACAAGCATAGGCCCTTCTCAGCATTCATACCCGGCACTCAAAGAGAAACCAAACATGACAACTGTTTTTAAACAACCAGTGAAACGTAATCATTTCAGTTGTAGCTTTTAATTAAGAGATCACAGAAAGAGACGGCTGTCAGGCCACACGGACGAGGCGCTTCATCGCAGTGGCTAAGAGAGAGATGAAATTATTAATAGCAACACACTTCGCTCTTTACTGTTTCATCTGATTAGAGAGTAGGTGGCAGGAGCCTCAGTGTAAACTATACAGCATGAGTTGTTATTTTTTGTCCCTTATGTCATACTGCGACAGACACAGCCAATAGCAGGCATTGCATTAATTGCAAGTGAAGGACTCAGTCATGCGGAGGAGATGGACCAGGAGAAAAAGACAGAGGAGTGCAGTAGTGACACACAGACAGAGAGGGAGAGAGAGAGAGCGAGATTGGCACTCTTCTGTGCTTAGAGTCTAATGTGAGGTGACCAATGCCTATAAAAGGCTCCTCAACCACAGAGCCACTGGGCTGACGTCCACTACAGTGTCCACTACAGCTCCCCACGTAGAACTACTTTACACATTGTTTCATAACACACCTACTTATATAGATTTACAACCACCAAGAAAAACGACTGACCTGTCCTCGGGCGTTCGACCTGTTCATGTTTAACAAATGAGTCGTAGCAACAGTTGTGAGACTGATTAAGAAAAATGTCATCCAACCTTCTGACCTTATGAACTTATATACAAGACATACATCTATCTTGTAGGTATGCAAAACTAGGCAACTTAAAAAGACATGAGAATCCTTCATGCATAAAAAACTACATCCAATCTATCCAAAGAGTGAGACCTTTCACCCCATTTAAAACACACTAGATGGTGAAATGTGGACACCTTTATCTCATAACCATAGAAGTTTCTTAGACATCCTGTCACAAGAAAAGGAGGATTAATACGAAGTCGGCCTTCTCTCTGCGGCTATAACAGCGTCCAATCTTCTGGGAAGGCGTTCCACAAGATTGGAGTGTGCGTGTGGGAATCAAAAGCATTTGTGAGGTCAGGCACAGTCATTGGAGAAGAAGACCTGACTCACAATCAACATTACAATTCATGGGTCAGTGGAGTCGGTTGAGGTTAGAGCTCCCTGTATACCACCAAGTTCCTTCACACCAAATGCAAGTTTTTCAGAACCCTAAGCAATCCGTCTTGATAATTCATGCTTGTTCCAAAATCCAAACTGATGATTGGCGGGCCGATGAACTTATAACTACCAGCATGCATTATGTAGTTATGAGAGTAATGAACTGAAATGTGGACTCATAATAGGCCTTTGGTATTTAAGGGGTCCAGCAGAGTATCAAGCAGAGCAGAGATGGGGTTCGGCATATCTCTTCTCTAAATGAATGCTCATATCTGCAGTAATCTGTGGCAGGCAGCAGGTAACAGAGTGTAAGAAAGCCGAGTTTGTAAGGATGAGCGACGGTGGGTGTGGAGTGGGTGTTCAAACCGATTGTGCACAATTGTGCTCGGCTGCTGAAATAACACACTCCATCACCCAAGGCCTTTTCACCCACCAGATTTTTTACCATGAATCCTCAAGGTGCACAGTGTAAAGATTACTATGAATTAATGCTTGGCTATACAGATCTAGAGGGGCGGTCTTACCAGGTAACATGGAGAGGGTCTACATCTGCTCCTTGCAGGCTCCTTACTGGTGTCCCTCAAGGCTCAGTGCTAGGTCCTCTCCTCTTTTCACTCTACACCCGTTCTCTTGGTGATGTAATTACCTCTCATGGTTTCTCTTACCACTGCTATGCTGATGACACTCAACTAATGCTTTCCTTCCCACAGTCTGATACTCAGGTTTGCAGTCGTATCTCTGCATGTCTGACCGACATTGCTTCATGGATGACAGCTCATCATCTGAAGCTCAATCCCAGCAAGACTGAGCTGCTGTTCATCCCTGGAACTACAGGTCCTCAGCAGGATCTTGCCATCTCATTCGAGAACTCTTTGATTGTTCGGTCTAAAGATGCAAGAAACCTTGGGGTGACTCTGGATGACCAGTTATCGTTCTCAGCCCATATTACGAACCTGACTCGGTCATGCAGGTACATTCTCTACAATATCAGACGCATCCGACCCTTCCTCTCTCAAGAGGCCTCCCAGGTCCCATCCACCCAGGCTGTCATATTGTGAAGTTTGCGGACGACACGGCAGTGGTCGGATGCATCACAAACAGTGATGAGTCTGGCTACAGACGGGAGGTAGAACACCTGGAGGGTTGGTGCAGAAAGAACAACCTCTGCATCAACATAAAGAAGACGAAGGAGATGATTGTGGACTTCAGAAGGGGCAGACATGCCCACCTCCCCCTGCATGTCGGAGGGTCTGCGGTGGAAGTGGTCTCCAGCTACAGGTACTTGGGTGTTCACCTGAGCAACAACCTCACCTGGAGCAACAACACTTCCAGCCTGGTCAGGAAGGCACATCAGCGGCTCTACTTCCTCAGGCGGTTGAGGCGAGCTGGGCTCGGGAGCTCGGTCCTCACCTCCTTCTACAGATGTGTGGTGGAGAGCGTTCTATGCTCCAGCATCAACGTGTGGCACGGAAGCTGCTCTGCTGCAGACAGGAAAGCTCTGCAGAGGGTGGTGAAGGCTGCACAGAGGTCTGTCGGAGTCAGCCTCCCCACCACCACGGACATATACACCTCCAGATGCAGGAAGAGGGCCACCTGCATCATGAAGGACCCCACTCATCCAGCACACTCACTGTTTGTCCCGCTCCCCTCAGGCAGGAGGCTGCGGAGCGTCAAGTGTAGAACGAACAGACTGAGGAACAGCTTCATTCCGGAAGCTGTAAGACTTTTAAACGCCACTTAGTGGAACCACTGCACTGACACTTTTACTGCACTGACACTTTTACGACACCAGTCACTTTAATACACTCTGCTGCTACCTTCTCCATTCCTGTTTATTTTATTTTCATATATTTTATATATTTATGTTTATTTTATTTATTTAAGTACTGCTGTCTGGGTAAAACTGGGTCCTTGGGTACCACAATTTCGTTCCACCCCATGTACCACATGTGATGCGAATGACAATAAAGTCTCCTTGAATCCTTGAATCCTTGAATCCTTGAGGTGCTCGTCCAGTCTCTTGTCATTTCAAGGCTGGACTACTGCAACTCTCTCCTGGCTGGTCTTCCTCTGCAGGCCATCAGGCCCCTACAACTGATCCAGAATGCAGCAGTACGGCTCGTCTTCAATCTCCCCAAGTACACTCATGTCACTCCACTGCTGCGCTCCCTTCACTGGCTTCCTGTAGCTGCTCGCATTCAGTTTAAAGTTCTGATGCTTGCCTACAAAGCCAAGAATGGACCTGCTCCTCCTTACCTTATGGCAATGGTCAAAAGTCGAACCGCACCTCGAGCCCTTCGCGCTTCAAGTACGGCTCGGCTTGACCTGCCATCTCTCAAGATTCATGGAAGACATGCAACAAAACGCTTCTCTGTCCTGGCACCCAGATGGTGGAACGAACTTCCACTGGCTGTCCGAACAGCGAACTCTCTCGCGGTCTTCAAACGCAGACTGAAGACCTATCTCTTTGTAAAGTACTTATAAACACTATATACTAAAGTACTGGTACAAACTGTAATTGCACTTTATCTTCTAGGAGCACTGGCTAAGTACTGCACTTGTACTGTATGTAGTCTTGTATTTATTCTCTTATAGATGTTCCTGTCTTGCTAGGTATTGCGTTGTCTTGTTTCTAGGTATCAGCACTGGCCCTGTGTTTATGGCAGTGTTTGAGTATAAGAGTGGTTTGGACTTAAACCTGTTTGTACTAGATAGAGGGTCATACTCTGACTGAACACTAAGCACTTTTGTAAGTCGCTCTGGATAAGAGCGTCTGCTAAATGCCATAAATGTAAATGTAAATGTATACAGAGAGGCCTAGCACGAAGGGTACAGTCGTCTACCACATTCTTCCCAAACATGTTCAGTGTAGCTTGACGCAGTTCTGATGCAGCACACAAGCACATAGCCACACAAAGCTACACTATTCTGGGTACTTTTTTATTGTTCTCTGTCTTAATTACCAGTGTCTGTAGCTCCTTTTGTGAAATCTCTGTTGTGTGCTGTTAAGTTTTATAGTTATTTTCTGTTAAGCTGTTTTTAAGTTTTTAAGTTTCTGTTTTCTCTTCATTGTGTGTGTGTGTGTGTGTGTGTGTGTGTGTGTGTGTGTGTGTGTGTGTGTGTGTGTGTCTGTGTGCACATGTTGAGCTGGGGTAACCATGCTGAGTTTGTCTCTCAGCACCCCCACATTAGAACCTGTGCGCCATTGGGCACCAGAATGTAACCACAGCACCATTTAAGGTGGAACTAGACAATTTGAACAAGAAGCTGCTGAATGTCCTGCTTAATGTCATCAACATTATCATCTAATTGTTGGGAACTAGTGACATTAAGCTTGGTTTGTATTGAACTTATATTAAAACAGTTGAGAAAGTTTGAAACACTGAGTTACTATGCTCTACTAATATTGGGTGTGTCTCAAAACCTAGTGAGTGTCTAAGTAGGCACTGACTATGTAAGCAGCTGTTTGAGTAGCAGCGTTCTGTTTGATATCTCTCCTCATAAGACAGATTACTGAGACGTTCTAGTTTCCACACACTGCAGCACGCGACCGGTGGTTTAGCTGGTTGCTAAGCTACCAGCCGGCATCCAAAACAATAGCCCGATTAGCAATTAGCATAAATGCTAATGGCTCGAGTATAAAACTGCACAATGGTCAACTCGTTACAAAGTTGTAAATAAAATATTGTTTTGTGTGATTATATGACAAGAAACATATTAAAACACCAGAGAAAATCCAAATAACTTACATTTTAAAACAACTTCACTGCTCGTAGAGTTGCCTGCGTTGCATCATAGGATTGCCTTAGCGGCTGAGGAAGCGTCCGATGCTTCCTTAAAATCGGGCCAAAATAAGGATCCTCAGTAGACAGCGTGTTTCAGGTATCTAAGAATTGGGACAGTCTACATGTCGGGAGAGTGCATATTTTGACGTAAAATGCTGCCTATGTAGGCAACTCACTAGGTTTTGAGACACATCCATCATGAGTGTGCTAGGCAGGGCCTCTTGATGGCTAGAATACATTACTAGAATAACAGTGCTGGCTCCAACACCTCATGAGAAATTTGAGAATCCTTAAAAAGTTGGAGGATCCTTTAAAAGGATGCAGTGGTATGCTTTCTTCCAATAGCCATGATGGTGGTTTGTTTAGTGTATTGTGTTTCAACTGCTGCACTCCATGCTGGGTTCGATTTCCCATCAGGGCAACCATCCTACACTATACCAATAAGTGTCCTTAGGCAAGACTCCTAACACCTACCTGTGCAACTTGAAACAGACAGACCTAGCGCAACATTACCGATACTCCAATAACTCGAATACAGACTGTCAACAGTAACTCATTACTTCACTGTGAATGGGTAAGTTAGACTGAAGAGGTGATCATATGCAGATGCACTCACTGTTGTGACTTTGCAACCATAAGAAAATTCAATGCAAGCTGCGTTTGTATATTTGCACTTATATATTGTTTGCATTTGTATAGTTGCACTGATATTATTTACTGGTTCTTTTTATGCAATAATTTTAACAGCACCTATAGAGCATATCCGACTTTCTCCACAAAGGCAAGGAAAAGTGGTTTTCCATTTAAAAATGAGCATTTTTAAAAGCATAAAACATCTCTGCATGTTTTATCACGGTCAACAATAAAGCACTGTTGGAGTTCTTTATGTGAAACGCTGATAATTCCTGCTGAGGGATAGAAACATTTTAACAAAATGACGTATCTACAATTACGCCCCACAAGCAAACCAATTTTCACAGGGCTAAGAAAGCTGCATTCACCATTCAGCCCCTCTGCCTCCCCAGGAGGTGCAATTTAGGCAAACGTGGTGATGTGGATTCGAACAAATGCATTAATGCGGCTCTTACTGTTTACGCCAGTGCTGTGTGGCCCGCAGTGGGAGGCGGGGTGATTAAAGCATGTTTAGCGGTGGGAGTAAGTGAAGTGCCAGCACGGTGTGGCGTTTGAGGATACAGGGGCACGAAGAGAGGTGCTGATCTGCCTGCAGGCAGTGGCCCAGACACCTGTTTCACTCACCCACCTCCAAATTAAATATGATATAAACAGGGCTGTGCTCCCCATGCGGCTGCTAGACAGATTCGCCCCAATATGAATGCTAATACTCTAAACTAACGAGCCTCGACGCCGCTGATGATGAAGCGTCCCTATGTACCTGCTAGCGTTTCTCTGCTTGGTATAACTGTTATCAGGCAGGTGCGCTGGGGGGCTTGACGCCCCACCCTTTTGCCCTCGGACTGCACCAGTCTGTCCTCCCGGTCGGTGTGCATAATAATTGCGTTTTATTTTGCCTCTGTCATTGTTCAAGATGCGCTTCAGTGAGCTTCATCACTGATGTGAGCCCCCTCCGGTGCAGTTCCGGCTGCCTATGGAGATGTCACCTTGGTCTACCCCGACCCATCACACATCACCATGGAAATCTCTCCCATAAAACAAATATCACATTGCATAATGTGGTTATTTTCAACAATAACTAAACATAATGTCAGCATTAAGTGAACTCAATAATAATAACTAACGAGTGTTGGTTAAACAGTTGTTGTTGTGAGTCTCTGTGGAGTTGTAGTGCTGGGGTAACAACCCAGATATATATTAGCATTTTATTTTTATGGGTCGTATAACTCTGCTTGGTTTCTTCTGAAACATGAGTGTTTCTCTCGATAGAAGTGTCTGCAATATGCTATAAACCAAATTCAATTTCATTCACATTCAAGGTACCCTTTTTCCACTTGAGACCCAGCTCCCAAGGTATCTGTGTATGGGCTTGTATTTACACTACTGCTCAAAAGTTTGGGATCACAGTGAAATGTTCTTGTTTTCAATGGAGTATCTTCTTAACACAACAATGGACTGACGGGTCTCTAAAGAAAGTTGTTTCTTTCTGGTCATTTTGAATCGGTCAGCAAGCCATCAACTGCTGATGCTTCAGATATTAAACTAACCTAGAATGTTGTGCTCCCTTTTATGCTCACTTATTAGTAGAATGTTTTTCAGCTGTGCATCACACTCGAGCAAGAGTGTCCTAACAACCAATTAGCCCAATAACATCCTTAACTTGGATTGGCGGCCGTACCAGGAGATTTAGGCAGAGGACTGATAATAGGACTATATGCAAAATAAGCCTCTATACAAAAATAGGCTTTAATACAAACATTTTTATTCTTTAAAAATCATCTGATACACTTTAATTGTGAAATGGACAATATTGTTTGTGAATTACATGAAAATTGCATGAAATTAAATTCTAAAGTGATCCTAAACTTTTGATCGGTTGTATATATATATATATATATATATATATATATATTGTTCTACAATTACAGACTGTAGTTCTCTGTGTTAGTCCACTTTCACCCTATTCTACAATGGTCTGGACCCCACAGGACCACCACGGAGCAGGTATTGTTTTGGAGGTGGATCATTCTTAGCACTGCAGTGACACTGACATGGAGGTAATGTGTTAGTGTGTGTTGTGCTACTACAAGTGGATCAGACACAGCAGTGCTGCTGAAGATTCTAAACACCTTAGTGTCACTGCTGGACTGAGAATCATCCACCAACCAAAACTATCTGGAAAACAAAGTCGTGTGGGCACAGATAAACAACAGGGTGACACAAACTGTGCAGCAACAGATGAGCTATTGTCTCTAACTTTACATCTACAAGGTGGAGCTTGTGAGAGTTTAAAAAACTCCAGCAGCACTGCTGTGTCTGATTTCAAATGAAAATTATTGTATGGAAAGGTTACACTGTTAGGGCAGTTAAATATGCCATTGTAGTTTCCAACCTGCTGAGCTAGATTTCTAATCAAACACAACTAAATTTTGCAACAATTACTTGAAAGTGATATATTTATGGATGGGGCTTCAACCATCACTGCATTTACTCATCCTATCATTGCCTGCCTGTTCATAAATGACCTAACAGGACCTTCAACAAGATTGACAAGAGGTGAGGAATATGCAGTGCTACTTCCTCATCCTCTCAAGTTGAACTGATTCAGCTCAATGCTACAGTGACTCAATTAGCCCTTTTCGACTGATTCTTGAACTGGTTCTGTTTAGGCTTCCTAGAACCTTGGTGCTTTTCAGGAAAACTGTCATAACAAGATGTTTGTTTTATCCAAAAAGCAAGCAAGGGTGGACTACTAGCAATAGAAAGACATTCAGGTCTTCAGTAGGCCACTGCAGAGTCTTACTCCTCAAAGGTTTTAACTTTGTTTGCGTTATTAGTAAACATGCCCATGAACGTCGTCCTGGATTCGTCCTGAAAAATCTTCTGTTCTTTGGTTCAATCTGAAAACAAACTTTTCAGGTCCCAAATGGAACAGAACATGTTCCACTCTGGTCTAAAAGGGCCTTCTGAGGTACAAAATGGAATTATGAGTCAGGATGAGGTGTGGTAGCTAGGCTAGTCTTGACATGTTAATTTGTTAATTTTTTTGGAATGTGGAATCTGCAGCCTAAAATGATTTTAGCATGCCAGCAAAAAAATATATAATTAGCTAACAGAGCTGTTTTTTTACTTGCATGTGGCAATTTATGTTTATATTGGCAGCATGTAATGTGTTTTCCGTATGCACAACACATATCTGTATAATTAATTGTAATTTTTGGGGGCTTCTGTTCAGCCATGCTACAAGTTACATTACATCCATGGGCTAATGACAGGCTTGGTTTCTATTACGGGTTGTTGAATTGGTTATGAAAATTTCACACTCAATTTGTTCTCACCCCAATAACTCTACACTCCCACCCACATTTGCTGCAACATTTCTTATGGTTGTCTCTAAGCGTTCACATTATGAGAATACTTCTGGGCCTGCAAGACTAAAATTAGGCTGTGCAAAAAAAAAAAAACGTCTTTAGAAATCACTGTAACGTTTTTGGCAATACATAAAGACTTCTGTTGCAGAAGTGTGCAATAATTCTGTAACCACATAAGCACTGCCTCCCAGGGTGTGCAGCTGCATGCTGTATATTGGGACTATTATTATGCAACACTGAATGCCACCTGTGGTTAAAAGAAAAGCAGCCCCCTTTTTCTTGTATAAGCTGTGAAAAGCTCCCCAGTATACTGTTTCCATGCACAGGCATGATGCATAGACACACTTACACTTCATATCTCATGTCATCTCACCCATCGTGTCACCACAGGGGATTATGTGCCTTTGAGTTCAAGTACAAGCACATACACACACTGTCTCTCAGACTCAGAGGCACAAGCGTACACACACACACATTCACTCACACATACACGTATGCACACACTCACCACCTCCAGAGCTTTTGGATCACAGCCCCATGATAATCTTACACTAAATGATCACCATTGCCCTTGGAGATGTTCGCCCCCCTGCCAGTCATACAAGTGGCAGCCAAAGGGGTAAATCCCCCTTCAGTAATGCTGACATGCTGAGCCAACAGACAAGCGCTGCGTGAGGTGGAAAACACAAAGCATATAACATCATTAACACATCCTGCATCTTTTAGCAGGAGGCTAATGACTAGGGGTGCAACAATATATTGCAAAAAAATATATCACAGAGCAAGAAGTCTTACTAGCTTTGTGAAGATATCATTGTCAGCTGGTACATCTAACTCAATAGACCTATTCATGCTCCACCCTTAGATCTTTCACAGCTACTGTTGCCAGGCTGGACTATCTTCACAGAATCCCATTTTGCATAATAACAAATTGTAGCAGTATCTGTTTAGATGTGTATTCTAAGATGACCAGTTTTGTATTTGCCTCTATTACATTAACATTATATGTATTTCGTATTTATTAGATATGTATATTTCTAATACAATATCATTATATGTATTTTGTAAATATCAATATTGTGTAATCTATCTAAGTTTCTGCGTTTGTGGGTGGAGCATGAATGGGCCACTCTGTCTGAATATTTATATTGCAATCAACATAACACGCACTCAGAAATGAATTACTGACTGGGCCATTGAGGATTGTACCTGAAGAACTCTGACGGCGAGGGTCCTTGGGAAAGCAGTAACGTTCTATTCACATTGACTTGTATGAATGTGATAACAGCACAAACGCAATACATTTAATGTTTTACTTTATCCACTGTTTTTTTTAACATAAGATCATTTAGAAATTGATGCCTGAAACATAAAAAAACATTGTAAAATTGTAATCTAAAAAAAATACTATACATATATGTTTGATAGCTTGTTAAACACAATGTATGGATCATGTATGTACTTTCTGTCGGATGTACCTAAAATCAATACTGATCTGAAATACTCAAAAACATAGATGCTTTAAAAAAAACTTTATATAACATGCAACGGGCATATCTAAGTAATACACTGTATGGCATTCACATAGGATATATTGCTAAATATACAGTATTTTCTGCACATATTTAAATATGTTGATATAAAACTAAAATAAAAGTCCATATATATATATATATATATATATATATATATATATATATATATATATATATATATATATATATATATATATATATATATATATATATATATATTGTTGTTTTTGCTGTTTATGTTGTTGTTTTTTAAGTAAGACTTAATAACTCCTTAAAATCTCATAAGTGTAGCTGCAATAATTATTACAAAGAAATTATTTATTTAGTTTTATTTCAAAACAGTCAGTTTTTGTGTTTTTCACAATAACTCATCCTGGCATTGTGAGCAGAATCTAATCCTGTGTGACGCTGATTACTTACATGTATTCTATTCCTCAGTATATGACCGAGCTATAATTATATATAATTCTGAATGAAAACATTTATGAAAGAACAAGAGGACAATATAGCAATTATGGGACGTGTGGGTGCTCAAGTATCACCCCCCACTGCCAACTCAGCGGACATGAATTGGTACTGTCTGGTCCCCATATGTCAGCTTGGACCTGCCAACACAAATCATTCAAACATATTACCATTAGCTGTAATATTTACATGTCAATTTGTGTATATATAACAGTGTATACAGCTGCAGGCCAGCTCGCATCTATCTGACTGTTTGCTGACGTGAGAGGGCCGACAAAAGCGGAGGTGTGAATCCTCCGTCATGATTAATATTCATCCAAGGCAAGAATTTCTATTAATATTTCCGAACCCCTTCTAATTAGGTCCCACACATTTTAAATGCCATCCCGAAGAGATGCGGCCTGCTTCTGGCAGCGTGTACTTATGTGTGGCCATTCACTGATGCTAATGTTTCTCTCTTTGTTTCTTTATGAGTTATATCTGTATATTATTATCTATTTGTCTTAGTGCGCTCAGACAGCAGAATGGGATGCTGGCTGGGAACATGAAGTGTCTCGCTGGTGGCCATGAAAAATAGATGCCTAGAGCAGATTAATATTCCGCATTAGGATGCGTGTAAGCTTTTATCAAAACCTTTACCGAAGCACTGCGCTATTATTATGAGAAAAGAACTGTTATTTGTTTTCTCTTTTTTACTGTTTGAGCTACAGAGACAAAAGGCCTACGGGTACCAACTGTCTACTACAGAGTCTTTCATGTTCATTAACAAAACAACTGTGCCCGCTTATTTCTCTACTGACCACTGTTCTGCCTGCTGCAATTCACCAGACAGACAACAATAAAGCTATGATACCCTACAATGCTTTGTATCAGAGATAAAATTCACATGGCAGATAAATTCAAAGCACTGATAGTGCCTGGCTTAGCAGCCGTGAAGTATGGCTAAGCAAAGGCAGAATGAAATAAATATCTACAAACTAGGTACAAACTGTTTAGGAAATGAAAACTGCTTCAGCATTAGCCAAGCTTGTGACGTTTTCTGGAAAGGATATTCATAAAAAATCAACTCCCCATCAGCATTTTCAGTATTTAAGTAGAAATGAAAGACATTCTTTATTTACTTCCAACAACACCTTCTGCATATAAGACTGTAGGGGTTTCAGAGGCTAGTCGATGTGTTGACTACTGCTCAGTAATGAAGCTTGAAGCTTGATGTTGACTAGTAATCATACTCTGATCATGTGATTATGGTATTACCAACATGGACACCTCAGAGAAGACAACAGGTGAGGAGCTCCAGTTTCCTAACTAGCAATGGCATTCAGACCTTGTTGGAAAGGGCACACCTGACCTGTGGAGATTGGCTTTGTTCCAATATTTATTAGCAGATCTGCAGTGCTACAAATAATACAGTGCTTTAGATAATATACATTATTATATGTGTTTTTTGAGGACCACAATAAAAGTCATGTGTCGGTGGAGAGGGGGCATAATGTCATATAATACTGAAGTTTGGAATGGGTTATTTTTAATTCTTATTCTGTGAGCAAATGATTTTGCAAGGCTATTTAGAGTCCATCTAGGTTGGACACAAATTTGAGACTGTATCTTCGTCTCCCTGGAGGCAGGCGATGTGGCCCAGTGCTCATGGGTTCATCACAGATTTTTCAAGTCAAATGTTGTTCTTTTATTCATGATATTATCAGCAATTAGTCAGTGGTGATGCAATTTTCATCACATAATAATTGAAAAAATGAGCAAGTGCAGCATTGGAGGCTCAGAGCTGGGACACAAGGCGGAGATTTCTTTATTATTATTAACCCAAACCTGTGTACCTAAAGCAAAATTACATCTCAGGTACAGTATAACCAGGAAAACTCATACTTATAGAGCAGGACATCACTGTTTAAAGATTTTACTGTATACTTTCAATGCAGCATCAGCTGTTTACATTGTGGTTAATGAACCAATATAAATGCTCCAAAACAGTGTGGGAAAAAATCTGGTTCTATTGACTTACATTAAAAGCAAAGCCAGTTTTTGGCCTCTCCTGTAAAGTTGTTATTTTGGTTATACTTGGTTTTTTTTGTACAGCGATAATATATAGCCAGTAAGAATACTGAGCTTTGGAAGCACTAGCTAGACTACTAACCACAAGCTAAAGCCAAACTAAGGAAACAGCAAATGCTGAGGCTCAAAGAGCCAAACCAGTACCTGCTGATATGTCAACCAAACCTTTATATCAATATTGCTGTCACTGCATGACACTGTATGCGGCAGCAACAGCAACAAGTACGAGCTAAAACATTAGGCCTCGTTCAAAGACCTGGATTCAGACTTTAACAGACAACAAGTTTCAAAGGCAGACTGATGCTGTCACATCGAGACAGCGCCTCAGTCTGAGACCGGCCTCACACCAGGCACTTTGGAGACAGCAGTGAAATGTCATTAACCTCACAGCAGAAGTCGTATTAGATTCTTACTGTATGCTGTGGAGTATTTTATTCTCCTACTAGATTCCCCTTAGAACAGCACTGTCTGCATCAAGCAGTGGGCCTTGTCTGCCCACAACCTTCTCCCACGGCCATATCCCTTCCTTGAAGAGGAACGTAGCCGTCGGCCAGAGACGATTCTCTCAGCGCACAAGCCTCTCCATGCTTTAAATTTCCCACAGAGACAAAGGGGGATTAAGTAAAGTTGGTTGAAAATCCACTTCAGGCAGGTTCCAGGCTCACCCGGAACGATAACGATAAGCTCGTGTGTATTTTACAACCTCACTCTCTCCTCGGAGAGTGTTTATTTTAATTCCTCAATTTGATCTGCGGTGCTTAATGCACAGAGGATCGCTGTAGTGCTAAAATATTAGAGTTCATTTCATGTAGTGCACGAGTGCCTGCCTCTGGCACAGGCTTCAAAAAAAAAAACTGTTTAACCAGCGTTTAATTTTACAAAGCCTTGATTTCAGGGTGCATTATTATTAGACTGTCCCTGTGGTGAGGGCTCTTTTCCAGACTGTGGGTTCGGGGTGAAATCGGCGAGAAGAAAATCTGTGGCAATGTGTGAGATAGGAGCAAACAGGCAGAAGAACGGGAGAGGTCACTGACAGCATGCAAATTTTATGCATATATATTTAAAAAATAATAATAAAAAAAGCAGGCCTAGGAGAAGATGCTGAAGTGAGGAGAGCTCGGTCCATATCTGAGCTATCAAAGCTCCTTTCACCTCAGGTGAGATTTCTGCAGCACAAGCCACACACCTCATGTTGACATGTTGGCGCAGCAGTGAGGCTACATCGCTCTCCATCTTTTCCTCCCCTCGCTCTCCCTTACTCTCTCTTTCTCTCTCTCTCTTGCTCTGCCACACTCTCCATCTTTTCCCCTCGCTCTCCCTTACTCTCTCTCTCTCTCTCTCTCTCTCTCTCTCCCTCCCTCTCTCTCTCGCTCTTGCACACTCTCCCTCTTTTACCCGAGGCCTGCTCATGAAGGGAAATGTTATATTTAGCTGACCAGTATTTTGTTTGTTCGCTTGAAGTAACAGTGCCCTTGGAAGGCTGCCAGATAGCTGCAGAGTGCTCTCTCTCTCTCTCTCTCTCTCCCTCTCGCTCTCCCCCTCTCTCCCTCTCTCCCTCTTAAGCATAAACAAGCCCAACACCACAGTGCACCAGTTCCGGGTGGAGAAGATCTAAGAAAAGAATACAAAAAAATTTAATTAATTCAAAACAATATTAAAAAAATAAAGGAAATCAAAGGGCTGACTTTGAAAGAAAGAAAGACTCACCCAATGCTAAAAAAAAAACAATCAAACAGATGTTTTTTATCTAAAGGGATATACAACACAAGCTTCCTGATGCTGATGCATAATAAAACATTATTGAGCACATCAGTTCCTTTTCTCTGAATTATTATCTTGGCAACACTCATTTACATAGTGTAAGAAATAAGAACACTTGGATGCAAAGGTAAGATCCATAAGCAGGCTTGTTTATTGAATAACTGAGAATGCAGAAATGACATGGTACTGGACAGGGTGACGGGCATTATAACCAGGAAACTAGAGAACCAGGGCAGTCTAGCAGGGTAGCAGTAGGAGCAGGTTGAGCAGAGTGGCTGGTAAGCAGCAGTAGATGGAAACTCAGACTAGATCTGGCTTATATGGGCTTTGGTTTCCCGTCTGAGCAGTAAATAGAGCAGACCCCACGGTCGTAGTGATTTCCAGGAGCAAAGTCCTGTCTGAGCAGTGCATAGAACAGATCCCCTCAGTTGTAGCGTTTCACCACGAACAAAGTCCTGTCCGACACAAGGTAACGGCACAAAAGGGTAACGTTAATGAACAGTTAAAAATAGGCAGAGGCCCAGCACCGAGGCCCAGCACAGAGAGGGTGGAGGCTGAACAAACCTCCCTTTGCCGTTACGTGGAGTTAACTCTTCAGCAGATAGAGAGGTAAAGCTGAGGTAGAGTAGTGTTCACCGACCTTGAGTTCAGAGAGAGAGAGAGTCAAAGCTTGACAGTGACTTGAACAAAGAAGGGCGTTGACTTGACTCGGCAAAGTCCAGCTACCCTAGCTGTACAAAGAAAGACAGGAGGCCTGGTGTGTATGTACAAATGCACATTCAATACCACACACTGAGGGGAGAGTGAGGAGGGTATTTAAAGGGTGTGTGCCATAAGCTATTAGGGACAGGTTTATGTGTTCTAGGCTACCTCTGTACTCCAGGGACAGAGACCTCTGGTGGTGCTAAGCAGTAGTGCTTACGCGTACCTCATGAAGGACGGTTTTTAGCCTGTGGATGTAAAGTTATCATCACTGAAAAGTCTAAAAAATAGCACTCTGAGTGTGTAAATGTGTGTTGAGTGTGCAGAGAAGATGTAGTAAATAAGCATTTCCATTAGCAAATCAGGTTTGTGTTTGTAAACTGTACTCTGGTAGTTAAGTGTACAGAGTACAAGGATTTGGGGTGGGTTTACGAGGGGGCATACTTTTGTTAGCAGTGTTTTTTCCAGGAGTTGAACAGGCCGTCCCCGGATCTGTTGTTGTTACAAGATCATGTATGTACATCTTCGTGGTAGTGATGGGGAGTCTATTCCAAAAGAGTTGATTCTTTGACTCCCATGTCTGGAAATTAGGGTCCACTCCAAGTGCTTGGAGTCGACAGTCGACCTCTGCAATACACTTGAAGGATAGTGTGACGGAGGCTAGTGTATAGCAGTTTCAGAGTTTCAGTAGTGAGAGATTGTTTAATTACAAGCTATAAACAATGCATGCACTGCTCACCAACTGCTGTGAGCATAAACGTCTGCTCATAAAAACAGTTCTATACGTTGTGCAGCGCAACTCTTCATTTTCTAAACAATTTGGGTCGCAATAAACAATTACTAGAAACAGTAGAAGATATAATCTCTGGTGTATCTCTGCTATATCGTTAGCCCTGGGGCCGCCTTGGTCCAGTCAAGGAGTCGATTCCATTGATTCCAGCGGCAGGAGTTAGGAGTCAGAGTTGATTCCAGAAAACATGGAGTTGTGCATTCCTAATCTGTGGCACCTTACAGTCTTGGTCCTGGAAGTCTTCCTACCCTGTACATGGTGACACAGAAAACTTTGTTTCCTCTATTTCTGCATATTTTTCACAATGAATGGTTTTGGATCTTCATACGAACATTTTGCTACATCAATATTACCCATATGAAGAAGTTAGTGAAGAACACTAAAATGCTAGTTGTGCCAAGTTAGCAAAAACAAATGCAACTGAGCGCCTCCTGTGATGGAGATATCAGTCTTTCGGCCCACTCTACTTTACAAAATTGCCTTAATTCAACTTTTGACGTCTTTCAAAAAGTTCCACTATTGTCAATGATCCGTGATGTGTAATGTGAGACAAGCCTTTATGTTCCTCTTACCTGTGGTTTGTTTGATTGAGTACCATTTTGGCCCCAAATTGGTGGAATCATGAATGCTGATCTTATCCGAGGTGAGTGAGGCCTCCTTAAATTTTTGCCTGTTTTTTTTTTCCAACCACTTTTGGGAAGATTCACCACTGTTCCAAGTTTACTCCATTTGGAGATGATTGCATTCACTGTGGTAGGCTAATCCACAAGTCTTAACTCTTTATAGACTGATATATTCCAACAACTTTCTCATCTCCTCTGGAATTTTTTTGTAATCATGTCATAGTGAACTTGGGTGTGTCTATTGTAATTGATCCCAATCATCAGCTAAATCTGGAGAACTGCTTGCTTGAGGAAGCATAGTTGCTTTTTCTCACAGGGCAGTTGATGTGGAATATTTTTTCTTCAGTATAGTAAGCATTGATCATTTAAAAGCTGTATTTTACTAGGGCTGGCTGTTTAAATCTGAAAGGTCTTAAGAGCGACAAATATGCAAAAATGAACTAAATCATGGATTGTCCACAACCTGGCACATTGATGTTGTTCCTGTTGTGCCACACAAACTAATGTGTGAATTAACCAGAGTTGAGATGGCTGGTTAGGAACAACAGGAACAATAAAATATAACAGCAAAGAACATTCCAGGACCAAGACTGGGAACCACTGGTGTAGAGAATGGACACTCCAAATTGTACATGGCATCAATTGCTACCTATACATCAGCAAGATGGGTCTGGAAGATTCCTTTTGGTTTCCTATGAATCTTTTGATGGATGGTTTTGTGAAGTATCATCAGAGAGTCTCAGCTTTGTTTGTTTAGTGCCTCAGGAGCTCAGGACCAGTCCCTTTTAAAGATAGTAATAGGAGAAGGATGCTGTAAATGTTTGATTCCAAAATGTCTTCATGTCTGCGTCCAAGTTTATCAAACTTCTCAGAATAAACGTCTGGTCTAGATTTAATTTAAACCGTTTCCATAGAAAGGCATTGAATAGGACTACTCAAACTCAGGAGATCTGATCTTAGATCAGCATCACTTTTTCTGATATACTTGACACATATGGGTTATTGTTTCTCTTTAACCATATGTCTTTGTGCTTGCATTGTGGCCCCCCTTCCTTCCCGCTTCCGGTGAGAGGTTAATGTGAGTGGACAGGGCAGAACAACAGCAGCATTTTAGGAGGCTGTACAGCATTCACCGCGGGCCAGCAGCCATTTGCATGCAGTGTTGCGTGCCGCTGCCTTTTATCAGGTCGATCTGCCATGTCCCCTTTAATGAAAAAGCGGCGGCAGCTAAGTGCCACTCCCACCGCCAGGGGTTCTGCAGGACGCTTCCAAAACCTCATCATCGCACCTCAATCCACTCAGATGAAAGTTCCATGATGACTCGCTGCCCTAAAAAAAAAGAAGAAAAAACTCACCTCCAACCTGATTTGTAATCAAACAAGTGGAAAGACCCAGACAGGGAGGCGCAGACGTCAGAACATTAATCACAGCAAGGTTGACTAGCGGAGACGCTCCAGTTCTAATTGCTCTTTGTAATTGGGCGGATTGAATACAGAGTTTTTCATTTCCTAAACACACACCAGAAATCGAGGGTGCTGTTTGAAGGGCTGTAATGAGCTCTCATTTTGATACAGTTGATGGGGACGTGAACACGTACAGGTTGTATATAAAATCTGTGCTTGGAGTTGGGGCTGTTTCTGAACATTTGAAAGCCATTTCAAAGCCATGTTTTCCACCTCAGTTGTATTATTTTGTATGCGAAATTGAATATGTATTTTATTTTATTATTATTTAGAAAAAATTGAACTAATTTTAAGATTGACACATCTGCTGAGGTGCAAGAATGATGCTAGGATCACCTGAAATTTTTTCTTAGAGTTGTTCATACAATTGTTTGCAAACATCTGAAGCGCGATGCCTTCCAAGAGCCTCCCCACACTGTCACACTGCATGGCCACACCTCTCACGCTCCAGCAGCACACCATATAGCCTGCTGTCAAGGATCAGCTGTCCCAGCGACCAAATAGAGCTCAGGCAAAGCTCCTGGGGCCACCTTTGAGTTTGTTGAAGCACCATTCCTCCACAGACCACTTACACACACACTACGCTGATGGAGAAGGTACTGAGCTGCCAGTCTACCTTGTATATCTCATTAGCCACTTTATTCTGGGCATCTAGTTGGTGTTGACTTAAATACCAGGTTGTTAGGCTGAACAAATATTTACGCATCAGCATTTACAGCTCTATTTCACTGTGAGCGAGTTCTAATGGCTTTAGTTCTTACAGCTTTGGCCCAAGGTCATAAGAAGAGTGGAAAATGGAGTCAGCCCACAAAGTTACAAATAAATAAGATCAATTTGTAATAATATTATGACCATTTTGATCTTTGATTCTATTGATTACTGCAATTAACAACACCAGCAAGCTATGAAATATATAATCACAAGAAGCCCACCTGGGTGCAGCCATGTTAGTTTATATCATGGTGGCTGACTGGATATGATGGCCTACATGATATACTAAGTGGTGAGATGGGTAATCTATTCTATGTTAACATTAATAGAGGCAGCATTAACATAACTCACTCATTAAAGAAGTTATGAAATAACTCAAGTTTGGGAGAAGAACCACGCCCACCCCACCACCAAATTCACACCCCACCACCTCCTAACTCCTCCATCTCTTCCAAAATCATATTCACTCTTCACTTGGCAAGAGGGGCCTGGCTTCAAATCCCAGCAGCCGAAGCCACCCAGAACTCCAGCCCCAAGTTTCTCAGAGTTCCCCCTCCTTGCCATGCCTTAGTGGTCCGCACTTCGCAAACGAGGCATTGCGAGTTTAAGTTGGAAGCTCTTGTGGTTGTTTGCGTGAAGCTAGCTCAGTTAAACCTGGCCTGCAGCTTACTGCAAAGCATACAATACTAACAGAGTGAACCAGACAAGCTTGCTTTTGCCCAGCAATGGCTGAGAATGTGTCACAATTTTCCTGATTGTTTATTCATGCAGGCCTGTGTATCATTAGCGCTTCTGAAATCTCTTCAGATCCTAAATGCTCACAATATGCACATGGTAAGGGTTAAATTCACATTGTTTGTAAGTAAATTCTGTATGCTTTGGAAAGACAATCTGGAGACAGAATATGATGAACAGGGCGAACTTGAGCTGATTGCTGCATCAGCATTCAGAACTCACCATTCCACCATTCCACTGGTGTCCACCTGAAAGACGCCCTTAATTGTTTTTGCCAGAATATTTGACATTTTATTTTAACCTGCATGATTTATTGAGTCATAAAAAACACTCACAAAACATTTATCTGAAACCCTGATTGGTCAAGACACTCATGGCACAACACTGTGATAAGTTGAGGCTTATTTGCATATCCCAGCCCCCTGCTCAGTATCGCCAAGGTCAATATCATCACAACAAGAGTTGGAGCCATGAGAGTGAGAAAATCAACATGTTTACCATTTCTAGAGCTTACAAACACTTCCAATCAGCCTCTGACCTTTTCCATTTTTTGCAATGTACCCATGTCAACCCATTTGTAGAAAATGTCCCTCTCCAATCTGAAGATATTCATGGCTCTAGTAAAAGGAAAGCTATATTAGCCCTTCTTCATGTAAACACACTGTGCAGCTGGCTTTCTAACGTTCCTGTCTCTATTAATAATGCATGACGGGGACCAAAAAGGCCCAGAAACTATACTTAGTGATGCAGTGAACACCACTATTTCAATATCTCGCTCTTGCTGCACTTTCTGCTCAGTAAAGCCCAGCATATAGCGGTGTGCTCAGAGCAGGAGGCATTAAACCTATCTCAAAGCACTGCACAGCGGAGGAGTCAATTCAAATCATGCTATGCCTATGCATGCAGAACGTGAAGCATTTACACATAAGCTCAGGTTCTAAAGGGAGCGGAAAATGGACCAGGTGCATGCAAACATGCAGCATTTACATATAGGCTTGTGTTGTATGTGACGCTCGTCACATGTGTGTTGAGTGGTGTCGTCAGATTCATGAAACGGCATCTATCATTCTCTCAACAGGCTGAAGAGACTGGGGAATAAGACCCCCTACTTCCTCCTCAGTTTTTCTTTCTTTCTTTGAAACCAACAGAATATGTCAAGCATTGATGATGACATTGGTTTAAATTATTGATACACAATTATTTTTTTTATTTTCAAACAAACAAAATCTTTATTTTTAATTTAGAAAAATGATTGAAGTAAATACACTTAACAGAACACAGGACTGTTTACTCCAGACGTTGCACGGATGAGTTAAATTCCATCAGCAGCATACATGACAACCTCAAGGTGCAGTATTTGATTTTAGTCTGAAACATTTTTGGGAAATGAAGTGAGTATCTCCTCACAGTTCACTACCTGTCAGTTCTGTGTGGCACTGGAAGAACTTAGTCCTGACTCTGTACATGAGAAAGTGGCTCTTTCTACGCCTTACATTTAAAAAAATAGCCTCGTTATTTCATTTCAGCTTGTTTTCATTCATGTACATTTACATTCCAGTAAAGATTATTGATAAGATGCCTTTGAAGTTTGATTTTTGCACCATTACAATACTTATAGACAACTAGTCATCATATCTTCTGCTCCATGAAACACATGTTGATGCTCAGTAGTACACAGATATGCTTCTTTAATATGTTTGCATTGCACGAAAATACATTCATTTTAAATGGGCATATATGCGTCTGAAACAAGAAGCCTAGCACATCCCAAATTTATCACCATCAACATTTTAATATAACATTATAGTCATTATGGCTTTTAGAATAATGTTTTTGGGGAGGTGGGCTAGCGCACTATAGGCCCTTGTGGTTCAGCCCAAGTTTTCCTAACATTACTTTTACTTTTATACTTTAAGTAGTTTTGAAAGCAGTACTTTTACACTTTTACTGAAGTAAAAAGCTTGAGTTGATACTTCAACTTCTACAATGTATTTTTTTAACCCTAGTATTTATACTTCTACCTGAGTAATGAATGTAGATACTTTTGAATCTTTTGATCCCAGCCCATCAGTAACAGAGCGGTGTTAATATCAATGAGGAGTTTTAATCATGGAGAGACCTCAGAGAGTTAGAAGGGAGACTAAATATGGCATCTTATTTATCCATTCCTGTTCCACCTTAAATCATGCTGCAGTTACATTATGGTGCCTAAATGTAATGGCTGCACTATTTAATGTGGAACTGGAAGTTGCTGTACAGGTAGACTGAGGCACTAGCATGGAACAGCTGCAGCAGGTGGAACATTAGTTTCAATGGGAGTTAAAAGGCATGAGAAGAGTTTTTGCCGGACAGGTGGGTGATCTAAACTGTCGGAACAGTTACACTGGACCAGTAGGTGAGTCCTGTTTGCTTGTTTGTGATAACAACTGGTTACAATAATCTGGGTACAATAATCTCCAGGGACTTGAAATGGGACTGCAACATCAGCGGCATCATCAAGAGAGCTCAGCAGAGGCTGTACTTCCTGCGTCAGCTGAGGAAGTTCAACCTGCCCAAGGAGCTGATGGTGCAGTTCTACACCGCCACCATCGAATCTGTCCTCACCGCATCCATCACAGTGTGGGGCAGCTCAGCCACCAAACACCAAACACAGGAAGCGGGCTGAGAACATTGTCCGTGATCCGTCACACCCTGGACATCACCTGTTCCAGTATCTTCCCTTAGGTCGGCGTTTCAGTCAGTTGAGGATCAAGACCTCCAGACTTCAGAGAAGTTTCTTCCCACACACCATCACACTCATGAACAGCTGAACATCACAACACTACATTCTGGATGCAGTCTACTACATATATACATCCATATCCAGATGTTCTCTCACTCTTCTTCTTGTTCTGCACTTTTTATTTATCTGATAGTCTCAGAACACTCTGTACCATCGTCTCAACCAGTGACTCTTCTGTTCTTCATATTTATATCTATTTAATTCAGTCTGCACTGTTCTTTACTGCTGCACTCAGCACTTTACTTTTAATATACAACTCTGCACATGTTAACTTTACAGGTGTGTCTGTGCGTGTATGTCACTGTGTGTGTGTGTGTGTAGATTGGATGTGCTACTTCTGTAATGTCAGTTATCGTGCACTGTGAGCTTCTGTTACTAAACACAAATTCCTTGTATGTGTGAGCGTACTTGGCAAATAAAGTCCGATTCTGATTCTGATTCTGATTCTGATTAACATCCCAGCAGCAGTTGCTAACCTACAACCCAGTTAACAGTTGTTATATTACAACTGCTGTGTTGTTGTTTGTTCTAATGTTAGTGTTATATTTTATGGCCACAATGGTGAAGAAATCCAAGCCCTGTGTAAATTACCTTGGGAATGTATATCCAACATTTGGGGGTAGAGCTCCTGAAGAAGCACAGAAGGTAAGGGTATATTTGTTTGGATGTTGAGTTCAAATATTAACAATTATCAATTTAATGAAGAACTGATTAGCCGAAGCAGATACTGTGCGGTAAGTATAAATGCTGGGCTTCCTTCAGGAAAGGTTTGGAAATGGTCTAGCTAACACACTCAAATGATGTGTTGTTTACATGTATGTTTGAATTCATTTCAGTGTTTCAGAAAACAATCCATGCTTGCTGCGCAGGTAAAGGACCTTACAATGCCTAAGCGATTTGCACTATTGTGTATATAATGAAATGTGAACGAAACTACTGCAAGTACAACTTGATATGGAAGCTGCTGAGGATTAAACAAAAGCAATGAATTAGCCAGCTGTGATATTACTGACCCCTGCAGATTTTGGACGTCCCACAGCACAGCTAACACTCAGAGAGCAGCACATGGTGAAGCGCTGTGAACTGCATTCTACATATGTGTACGCGCCACTGGTTGTTCCATCATAATGAGCGCTGCTGAGGAGGCTGTCAGTACAAGCATTAGCACAGTTACATAGTTCATCACTTCCACAAAGCATGTGTGCTTACAGAATTTCAATGCAAGCCATATCTATTACAGTAATGGTACCTGCTTCAGGCAGACTGAAATGGCATGAGGTAAGATGACATATCATCACTGTTAAAATGGTAACTTTACAGGAAAAGAAATATATATATATATATATATATATATATATATATATATATATATATATATATATATATATATATATATATAATGAAAGACATGAATTTGTTGTATATACATAAATCCACCAATTCAGCCCAGAGCAATTTAACCCCACCAACTCACACTGAGGTTACAGTATTACAGTTAGGAGCATTACAGGACAATACAGTACAACCAATCAGAAGAGAGCTCATTTACATGCATCAGTCCTAGAGGCACAGCAGCAAAAGCAGGCTGTTTAATTCTGAAGGACAAAATTTTCGGATAATGGTCATGTAAAAATTAAGTGCCCCTCAGGAATGCAAGAAATGTAGGACAAGGACATTTTAATGTATGTTAATGCAGCTTCATTCTGTTCATTTTGATTATGTAATTATTTTGTATGCTATTTACGAGCACCCTTTCCAGTGGTGGTGGAGTGTTAGTGTGTGTTGTGCTTGTACGAGTGGTTCAGACACAGCAGTGCTGCTGAAGATTTTAAACACTGTGCGCACTCACTGTCTAAATTTCAGCTAATTATGAGTCTTTGAGACGCAAACAAAATTAATCAGAGTGGTTTGAAGTGAAATGGCTTATTGTAGAGAAACTATATGAGTCAGAATTCTTCACAGTTGTGATGACAGTAACCAGACGTCTATGCAGTCGTTAATTGTCTCAGAAATTTGCATCAGAGTAGATGTCTATTTGTTTTTCTTTCTTTTTCTTGGAGTTTTGACATTTATGGCCCACTGTATGGCTCATTGAAGTTTTCAATAAAACATTTGTTTCTCCTTTGATGTAACAATGACAAACTCTTGTTCTCTCCAACTGGAAACTTTATTTCTTCTTTCTCTTTTTTTTCTTGGTTTGTTCATTGCAAATCTTGTATATACTGTAACTAATATGAAACGTAGCATCACTGATTAATGGCTTTTGTATAACACCCACTGTTAAATTCCATACTTGATACATTGCCTAGTTATAACTGTCATATCAAGCCTTATCAATATTGCCTAATGAATGGACATAGACTGTCTGACCATGGTAAATGAAGATATATCACTTATCAAAGACACCAGTCCAAAGATAATAGTGTTTTATTCCTTTCAGTTGCATATTTCTTTTGCAGCTTTTACAGCGCATTGCAAAAAAAAACCTGCATTTCCATTACACAGCGTAGGGCGTTTGCTGGATCACATTGGAATACATATCACGCCTGCACATCTTGGCATAATGATAGGCGACTGGGGAGCACTCAGGAACGAGAGATTGTTTTATTTCATTTCGATTTCAATATCAAAAAGCATCAACGGCGTGTGGAGGGCTTGTCATCGGAACAGCAGCAATACAAGGGAAGCAAAGGTGATTTGCAGCAGCTGCCTCCACATCAGAGGAGACAAAGAGTTGGCATTTCATCATTAGCTTGGTCTACCCATGCTGTAAGAGCTCCTCTGAAGACACCTGACAATTATCAGAAGTCTCTTTGACTTGTCAGGCCCTCACCTAGCATGTAGCCTTTCACTTTGTTTGCTGCTCCGCTGCGGATGTTAACGAGAAATCATTCACCAGAACACGGTGGGATGACAAATGGGTCGGCCCAGGAGCTTCCAGAAATGATTTACTGCCCAAATTTGAGCACGGACTCATCCCTTTGTGGAAGTATGGGACAGGCGTAATTGAGAGATTGGCCAAGATCTGTGCTCCTCTAACCAGGATTCCTCTGTCGTTTCCACTCTGTGCCTCACTTTCTCCTTCTCCATCACATTTTCTCCCTGTCTCTCTCTCTTTCTCTGATTCTTTTCCTAGTTTTGCCCTCTCTCTCTTACTTTCTTTCTCGCTGTCTTCCCTTTCGCTTCTCTATTTCTCCTTTCTTTGATTTTCTTACTTTCTATTGCCTTTTTCTCTCTCTGTCTCTTTATCCCTGTTTTTCTCATTTTTCTCTCTACCTTTCCCTGTCTCTCTTTTTCTCTCCATCTATTCTCTCTCAGTCTTACATCCTTGCTTGCAAAATCATTCAAACGCGGTATTAAATTGAATATTGTACAAAGACAAAATATCAAATGTGTACAACATTTTATTGTGTTGTTGTTGTTTTTTAATGGCTATTTTAAATTTGATGCTGGTGAAATGTTTTAATACAGTTGGGACAGGTTGACGTTTACCATGGAGTACACTCTGTAAGCGTTTGGCAACAGAGGAGGCGATTGCTGTAGTTTTAAAAGTGAGCTGCTCGACAGTCCAGGGTCTCCTTTGTCATATTATTTGTTCTATAATATGCCAATGTTTCCAGTGGGTGAGCAGGCTGTACTGTAGGCCAGCTGGTTTAGCACCCAGACTCATACAGAATGAGGTTTGGCGTTGTCTTAATAAAGAAAGCGCAACCGCCCCTGAAAAAGACGATGTCTGGATGGCAGCTTATATTGCTCTAAACCTGTTTATATCATCCAGCATTAGGGGTGCCTTCACAGATGAGTATGTCACCCATGCCATGTGCACCAAAGCCCACTTTAACATTATGCATGCTGGCTTTTAAACAGTGCACTGATAACAAGCTGACTGTTCCCTCTCTTTAGCCTGAGGACATGGTGTCCACAAGTTCCAAAAAAACATAAATCACACTGACCACAGTCTCAATGTCAGGCCCACAGGAGGCGACAGTGTTTCTAGATTAGCTTACATTTGTGAATGCAGTAATGAACTAAGTTCACAGATGATGGTTTCAGAAGCCCACAGAGTGAGTTCCACAAACAACAACCCTGACTCTGATGTTCTTGTGTATAGGAAAGCATCAATAAATTATTGTTAAAAGCAGAAAAGAAAAAAAACACAGTTTTATAGTCTCTCCTACTGCATCCCAAACTGCCTGCTGCCATATTAAATAGCATGTCTAAACAGTACACATCCGAAAGTAGCATATTTAGCAGTGTAGTAGGTGTAGTGTGGTAGTACGTGGGTTTGGATGCAGCCTCTGTCTCTCTCTCCCTCTCTCTCAGCAATCCCTTCATCTGTTATCAGTCATTCCTCCTGCATCCTGTCATCCCAGCATGCTTGGCTGCTAGTTGATAGGCTTTTCCAGCTCTGGGTTATCGTCCCCTGTAGAGCGAACGCTATTCGCCAATTAAAATGTTCTCTAAAAGGACTATTCTCTCATGACACATGACCTTTCACGTTAGGTTAAATAGGGCTCTTGTCAATTGCAAGACTACTCGTGATCCAACTGACTCCATGCTTTGCTCACCAGTGTGATCAGTGAGAAGCGTGAAGGACTAAAAATTAACCAACTTCTGAAAGAAAACATTCATAAACAAAGCATGGAGTCAATCAATTTATTTATTTACTCAACATTTATCATATTTCACTTCCTAACAGCACAATCCACAGTATTTTCATACAACTGCAATGCTCCAAGGTCTAGTCAGACCAATGCGGATACAAATGAAAGTGTGACCTTTAATAACAGAAGGTTTAGCCAAAGATATAATCCAAAAACAGGCTAAGGTCACAACCAAGACAAAAAAATCTCGACACATAAGCCAAGGCATAAGAGTAAACAAACAAATCAAGGTCAGTCAGTGATTCTTAAACCCGCATCAAGGAGAAAATACCAAATAAAAAAACACAGACAATGCAGGTACATAGTACACAGTAGAGACCACACAGGCACAACACCTCACGAAGACCAGGCATGGCAAACAGGTATTTATACAGACACAAGAAATGGGGAACAGGTGAAAATCGTTAGTACTCAAGTAATTTGGAGGGAGAAAGTGAGTTGTGATTGGTGGAGGCAGTACGTGTTGATATCAGGGCTGGACTGGTAATCTGGCTTACCACGAATTTGCCCGGTGGGCTGAAAGTCCTTATTGGCCAATGCTGTTGGATTTTTTTTTTCTTCCCTTTTTTTAGGAGACCGGCCCACACTTTAGAGGGGGCAGCCCATTGGCCCATCTTCAATATAGACAGTGGACTGAACCAATCAGGATATTTGACGAAAGCACTCCCACCCTTTCTATGCACGGTCCGCTGTAACCAGTGTTGCCAACTCAGCGAGTTTGTCGCTATATTTAGCGAATTTTCAGACCTTCTAGCGACTTTTTTTTTAAAGCAACAAGCGACAAATCTACCAACTTTTTCTGGTGTTATTGGAGACTTTTGGAGACTCTGAGGTGAACACACATGATCTTCAGTAACACTCCCAGTCTCACAGTCAGAGCAGACTCCCACCACTCCACGACAGGATGTAAATATAAAATCTTAGATAGATACTTCATTGATCCCAGAGGAAAATTCTTCAGTGTGACACTATTTCAAAGGCAACAAAAAAGAATCCACAGAAGTTCATTTATTCAGAGTTCATTTGTGGTTATAACATATGTAGGGTGTTTTTAATCACTTTTTGTGATTCCACATTATTCCTTCAAATACACACAAATAGACCATTATGCAAATGAAGTGATTACATCGGTAATTAGGCTACTTTCTTTACTGAAGTGTTGGCAACAGTGGCTGTAACTCGGGCTAGTTTCACTGTGTTTAGTGTGTGTGTTAAAGGAGGGGCAACATGGAGAAAACGAAGCAGCAGAAAAGGGGTGCGGAGAAGTTACGTGCGAAGAGATTAAAGAGTGTCACTGTAGATGCTGCACAATGTGCCAAGATCACAGACATGTTATCTGCTGTAGCCTCCATGTCCTCTGTGACAGCAGAGCTCCAGCAACAGCAGGTTGTAGTAGCGGGCAGGCAGAGGATCAGCCAGAGATACAGGCTTTTGAAAGAGAACCCGATGGACAGACTGAGCGGGAGAGTGTAGTACGTAAGCAGGTAGTCATGTTAAGATAACACAGAGACTTTGAGGTGATGGAGGTAATGTTAGCTCTGTTACATGAGAATGATGAGTAACGCCGATTGATTAGTATCAGTATTTATTGGTATTTGCGTACTTTCCAAATTCTGGCAGCCATGTACGACACTTTCTTCTGATAAAATAGTAAAAGGTCAGGGCTGAGAAGTGCTGAATGAGCAGCAAGTGTCCATTTTAGGCTACATCATAGTGTTTTAGATATTTAGGCTAAAGGTGTGTTGAAAGGCTGCATAGTAGTTTGAATTTGTAGCCTCTATGCTGCAGTTCAACATGTTTTAAAAACTCAAACAAGTGAAATAACAGATCTTAAAACTGATAAATGTAGTAAAAGCTTTGCAATTTAAGCTTGAATGAGTTCACAAAGCAGCCCTGTCTGGTTTTAGCCTGATCCAAATGCAGGTTATAGCTTTTTAAATGAGGGAGCACCTTTTAACCTGAAGAATTAGAATTGAGCTGCTATATCAGGGAAATTCAGTAAATACATATGAGTAGATAAAAGTGCTGGAAATACAGTATGTGTAAATTTACTTATTTGCTTTCCACAGTGTTTATTTGATAGACTTCTAAAGTAATGATTCACTGTAAATTTCTAATAAGGTAAAACGTTATGTTTTTCTAAATATGAGGCTGTTATTATTTGATAATTATTATATGATAATAGTAAAATACATTCCTTTGCGGAACACATACATAAATTACTGGTCAGCTGTGAGCCGCTAATTATGACGGGCCGGTCTAAGCCAAAAATGCCAGGGCCGATTTTTTGTCCCAGTCCAGCCCTGGTTGATATCATGTAATCTCCCATGGGATCCTGGGAAATGTCGTTCATGCACAGAGTCAGCTGGTGAGATGGAGTGAGGAGTACTACAGGACGTGTGGACAGGAACAACATGATGAATTACATTGACGTTGCCACCCTGAAGTGGTCGCATGGTTTTGATTGTGATGCTCTTATTTATCTCTCTTTCACTTTCACCACTTGTTTCCAAGCCCAGACTGTGACTCAGCCCACAAATCTGTGCAGCAGCAGTCGGCCCACATCTATATTTCGCTCTGTTTCAGAATCACACCAATAAATGGGACACATCTTGAAAAGCTCTGGACCTCTCTGCCAGTTGGAGCTCCTTTAATTGGGGCAAAGCAAGGCGGAACTTGGCCTTGTGGGTCCCTGTGTGGAGCTGAGTCATGCGTTAGAGCACCACAGATTGATGTGGCCTTATCAAACGCCGGCCTGGTTGGCCCCAAGCCTAGCCTGGGGGTGGCCTGCTAAAGCTCTCGTGTCCTTCTGACGGTCTCTGACCAAACGGCGTATCCAGCACGTCGGCACATATGAGAAAACCACAGGAAAAAAAAAAAAATCAAGAGCGAGGGCCGCTTTGTGCCGAACCCCGGGGCTGCTCTCTGAAGTATGTTTTGGGGAAGGTTCATTATACGCTGCCACGGTTAAACAAAAAGGCCTGAATAAACATGTTGCTCTTTGATGGCTCTGTGGCCGCAGCAGATGAGGCATGCTGATGGCTTTGTGTCTGAAGAGATGAGGGGAATGAGATGGTGTGCCCTGCTTTTCACTAGCAGCCCTTAATGTCACAGGTAGCCCCCACCAGTTGGCTGCGAGTGAGAGTCCGTTCTTGGCTGGCTCTTGTCTATCAGAGAAACAGCGTGTGCTGTAATGTCTGTTAATACCTTCACTCAACCTGTAGATTTAAAACCAGATATGATCTTGTAATGAGAATACATGTCTGGAACAACAGAACGCTATAGAAACAATTGAGATGCAATCGAGTACAATTAATAACACAAACAACACAAGCAAGCTAGTATGCCAGGTAGCAAACTGCTCTCATTAGCACTCAGACCTGTTCCTCCCATGCAGGAGGTAATGGTTATTTTTAAGGGATCTAATGTGTTCTCCGCACAAGCTACACCCATTTACGTGCCTAACTGGAGTTTCTATGGGGACTTTTCAGCTGTGCTAACTGAAATTACATTCATAGGGTAGCGAAAGGCTCGCTGTTCATTAGATGTGTTGATGATGAGCGCACCATCAGCCCCCACTTTGAGCTGTGCCTTCGAGGCACTCAGTTTATGTCCCTCCCACACGGCTCCCATCCATGTTTAGCCCAAAGATCTTCATAGTTATTCGTAGATGTTCTTGCTAATGGCCTAGCAAGACGGTAGATTCCACAATTACCACTCTTTATAGCAAAACATCAGTACATCCACCATTTTTGTCAAAATTCAAGTATAAGCCAGTGCCTTGACAGTTGCAGGTCTACATTTTTCAAGTGATTTACTTTCACAGGTGTCAGACATGTCTGCATGGCTCTAAGTGTTAGTGTAAGGCTAGACAGAAAATAGGTTAAATGTAAGACTGGACAGGAGGTTTTTGGTAAGATTGGCTGTGACTGATCATAAACCAAGATGAAACCTCTCAGGCTTGACTGCTACTGATACATTTCTATTATACCAGTTATTATATATAATATATAATTTAATAACCTAATCTTAATAAATCAAATTTTAATGAATCAAAGTCAATAACCCCATGTATTTATTAATTTACAAAATAGAAATCAGACCACTCTTGATAATGATAAAAATCAGTATACTGTAGGTCAGTGTCCATAAGACTATGTAATACCTACATAAGTCTATTATCACAATTAACGTACTAACCTATATAAACATTTAGTAAGGCTTATTTCACTAGGTGCTAGCAAAACTACCTTTACAACAATATTCATCAATACAATGATAGACTTTTACACAAATTAAACTCTTAGGTGTTTCTGAAGGACACTGTATTTTGTTTTATTTAATAAATAATTGTTTGTTATGAGCTCAGCTTCTGTCTCATGTTGCTTCTTAGCACTCGCCAAGTGTTCTAATCAGAAATGTGACCTACAGTGGGAATGGCTCTGTTTTCAGTTCTATATAGAATCTTAAGTCATGCTTAAATGAATCATCTACAAGACACTTTCCATCAAACTGAGGAACCATTTCACTATACAGAAAAAACATTTCACTATAAAACATTGGTTTGATATAGAAGAGAACCATTCCCCTTACTAAAGAACCCTCAAAGTACCATCTTATTTAACAGTTTTAATAGTATTTAGAAATATTAGACACATTAACTTAAAGAACTTTCAGGTGAAAGATAAGATCATCATACATAGGTAATCATTAAGTAGCTAACATTGAACATATCATCAGAGCTTTGATATCATTCAGATTCCTACACAAACGCCATGTAGAAGGTCACGCCCAGGGTCCAAGGCATTTAAGGTGGACCCTAGAGTGCAGCTGGCCATTCCAGCAACTGACTAAACTCACTTACATGGTGCTTCCATTGCTGTGACTGACTGAGTGCTTTCCCAGTGTCACTCCTACTGACATCCTCCCCCTGAGACAGGGGACAGAACACAAATATACCCCATGCTTAATCACACAGCTTCTCAACAGCTGTTGCAACTGCACTTTTTTTTTCCTTGAGCAGTTGCCATGGTGACAGTCCTCCATGTTGTCCTCGTTGTTTTCACAGTCCCCTCTAATTACGCTCAGTACTTTGAAATGACTCAGGACATTTCGGGCGCCGGCGAGCAAATGCGTTTGACAGCGCGGGCCCAGCTTCGCCCAGAGCCCCGCTGCACAGGACAAGTTCATAGCAGAAAACCCGAGGACAGCTTATTAGACCATCATCCACACATCTGAGGCTGCCTCGGCCGCTCTTAAGGAGAGCGCAGCTCTCTCAGCGTTGTTTTGATGTCAGTACGCATGATGCTCCAGTTGTTTATCTTCAATGATCTCTTTCAGGTTGTTGTTTTTTTTTTTTTCAATTTATTTGTCACATCATCCTAGATACCAAGAGAAAGGATATTTATTCAGCTTGCAAGCTTGTTTGTTGTATTAATGACTCTAGATAATAAGTATTATCTTTCTGGCTACTATTAGGTACATTGAATCTTTTTGATATTTCAGTGCTTCAGTGTACAAGTATACTTGTGGACACTGAAGACAAGTGGCTCTCAAACTGATCCCCAGACCCCCAGCCACCATAGTTCATTTATGGTTTATCTTTATGCTTTGGCAGTTAGACTCCAGCAAAAATGTTTTAGAAATCAGCCATTAGTAAAACTTAGTTGAGACTCTGAACCGTTTCCCTTCATTCAAATCAGAAAACTCAATTACATAAAAACATAACAACTTCAATCAGCCATAAACCAAAATCAGAAACTCAAAACTCCAATCACAGCCTCAAACTCCAATGGACACTGCATCATCTGACTCAAAACCTTCAAACCACAATCAAAACTTCAATTAAATCCTCAAAAATGTTAATTAAACCCTTAAACATAAAAAAACCTCTAACTCCAATCAAATCCTCTAAACTCCAGTCAAATTTCAAAACTTAAACAATTCAAAACCTCAAACTCCTACACTGCATCACACCATTCAACACGTAAAACCTCAAAAAATCAAAACTCCACTCAAAACTTCAAAACATAAACAAAACTCTAATCATGACCGTCAAAATTTCAAACCCCAGTCAACTTCAAACTCCAGATAGAACCTCAAGAATCCCCAATCAAAACTTTAAACTCCAAATAAAACATCAAAGTCCAACCATAACCTTAAACTTCAATCAAGACTTCAAACTCCAATCAAAACTTTAAATGTCAATCAAAACTTCAAATGCCAATCAAAACTTTAAACTCCAGTCACGGCCTCACATCATGCTGTTCAAAATATTAGAACTCCCTCAATACCCCAATAAAAAACCTCAAACTTCAATGAAAACCTCAAACCCTAATCAAAATTCCAAGCTTCAATAAACCTGAAGCACATCACAGTCTCAGACAACACAGATTTAATTAGTGAACCAATACCAAAGGTTCAAAGCTGCTTAATTGGTTTTAATCATTAATATATTTTGTTACAATTTAGGAGATCCTGTTACAACAGCATGGATTTCTAAAGTTTGTTAATGGTATGAGACCAAAACTCGCCATAAACCACTACAAACATGCAAATCTGGTAAAGAGCGTGTCGTGCAGCACTGCCCTGCTGCCTCTGATATTGCAGGGAAGGAAGAGAGCACATGCCCTCTGGCAGCCAGTGTATTTTTAACTCATCTCTCTCTCGCTTTCTCTCTCATACCGCCATCTACAAAAGACGCTCCTGGCTTTCCATCAGCGCAGTCACGTGCCGGCAGCCGTGCACGAGGGAAAGATGGCAATAACTGACTCTCCTTCTGTCTCTTTATAAACCTTTTATTTACGGGAGGCGCCAGAGTCACAGAGCAAGATTCTGACTGGGAAGTAAAGGAGCTGCCTGTAGGCGCATGAGGCTTGTCAATTCCATCAAGCTGCGGTGTGAATGGAGATGAAAGATTATCAATAATGTAGTACTGGATTAATATCCAGGTTACGCTGATGTTAGGAATGTACATATAGATCTTTGGATCATGGTGCGTTTGGATTATGATGTGATGAGGCTGCAAGGAACTGGATGTTCAGTCAAAAGTGGCTGCTTTTGTGACTCATCGGAGGGTATGTGTGTGTGTGGGGGTGTTTATGTGTGTGTGTATGTGTGTTCGCATGCATGTTTAGGACATAAGGACTGTGCTTGACGTGTTGAACGCTGGACTCAGCGTGCAGGACAGCCCGCTGTGTGCTGCTCCAATTCTAAGAGCCGAAGAATAGGTGAAAGAAAAAAAAACTCTGTGACTGCCAAAATCTCTCTGGAGAACAGCATGTATACCGATGTGGAACAGAATCAGGCCTACTCTTTCTTGGGTGAATGCCTTGCCAGCGCAACTGGAACACAAGCACACACATATACCACTACAAGAACACACATTTATGCACACACACACACACACACACATACACACTCAGTTTATCCTTGGTGGACAAAAAAAATCGAGGTAGTTAATGAACTTGGGGTTGATAATTTTGTGTGTTTTTATCTCCAGCGCACTGACCCTGATATTACACTGGAAAAAGCAAAAAATTTACCTATCAAAGCTTCGCCCACAAATGTGTAGCAACTATAGCGAGGTAAGACAGAATGATCTAATAATCTAATTGAGAATTATATAGCATTTTTTAAACTCTGAAATTAGTTTGCATTACTGTATTAGCCAAAAAGCCTGACAGCTAACAGATTACTATTGTCAGGCTGGCATGGGTAGCTGGTGAGCTGGAGCAGACAAAGGCATGGAAATGGCAGACACAAACGCAAGCTTTCACAGTTTTTTCTAATTGCTAAAACACAATTTTGTAAACTAGGCTTGTTTTTTCAAAATACTTAACACAATTCACAAAACCACAACTGCAAAATACCTCATATATCCTGCAAAATGAAGCACTGCAACCAAAACTACATACAACAGCATCAAAATCAAACTTTTGCACCAACTGGCTTCATTCATACTACCAGATTTTTGTCTAACCAACTACAAACTGTTGGGCATAATGAAAAGCACTCTCATCTTAAGCTCTGCCATAAAACTAAAATAGTCCAGATTGATCACATTCACAGAAATATTTGCAGATACACGCACAGAAACAAGCCAGTGCAACATATGATAGATAGATAGATAGATATATAGATATATTTACACTGGAGTAAACAAAAATATGTTCTCAAAAAACAGCAAACTAAAAAAGAAAATTACAGATAAAATGTGCAGAAAAGATATAGTTTTTAGTTTAGAGCGGCAGCTTCCTGTATCCTGGTGAACATTTGACCCCTTCTGCCACTATGGTTGCATCTCTCAGTAAACAGAAAAAAAATATATATATAAATATAGAGAGCTTGGACAATACAGCCTAAAGAGATTTCCCCCACAGTAGAGTAAATACACAGGAAACTTGTACAGTCAGTGTATGACATCAGCCATTCATGAAGTAAACAGGGGTCACTTAACTGATACACTATGATTTGGGGTATACTACAGAAATTTTGGTTACATACATAAACTCCAGTCTAAATGTTCAGACGACAGAGGTGACAGTAAAACGGCTCAGGTTGGACTGCACTCTCTGACCAGCCTCTCACATTGTCAGCGCATGGTTGATGAAATGATCAACTAAGGTTACTCTGATTTCAATTGAACGTTGTTGTTGTCTTCTTTGGCCATGAACTCCTCTACCAGCTCTACCCCTACCTCTCACTCTTCCTACCACTCTCATTCTCACCATCCCTCTTCCTCTCTCTGCCACGTCTTCCATTATTGTTGTAAAAAAAGGTGCTCACTTGTGGTCTTTTTATAGTGCTTACTTCCTGATTGAAGTTGTAACAATTAACCATTGAGGTGTTTGGGGCCTGGTGGCACATATATTTGCCAATTAGCTCCTGTAGTGTCATTTTGAATGGCAGTGTTTGGATATGGCAAACATGTGACCTTATGTCAGATTGTTGTGTGCTATGCTGAGAACCTTTTAATAAGCAAACAAAACGAAAGGTAAACAAACGGGTTATGAAGACAGACAGAAGTTATCACAACGACAGAGTTAGCACAATGACCGACCAAGACAGACTACAAACACAAGGTATCAATAACCAAGGCTAACGAGAGGGAACAGGTGACGGGACTAAACACAAACGGGGCACAGGTGAGCAAGGCAGGGCAAGGGCGGAGACACAGGAGAACAGATCAAACATCAGAAACATAAACAAGGACTACGTGGACCTGACAGGACGTAAACAGACAGGCAGGGCGTGACAACAATGAACATTATTCAACAAAAAACATCAACAGTAGTGCTCCTGCAATATGCCATCAGTCTAAACACCTACCTAACCAGTGCCAGCTTTTCACAATAAAAAACATAAGCAGCTGTTTAGTGCTTCACAGCCTACTGGGGGCCCGCTAAAAACTTTGCGGCTATTAATGTTGTCAAAGATGCTCAAGTGAGGGGAAAAAAAGCAACTAGTCAATTATATCCCAAAAAAAGAATGTGCGCATCTAGAGCCAGAAAAAGAAAAAGAGAAGATGAGGGAAAGAAGGTATTGTGGTTTAACACTGAAAACAAGAGTCTTTTACTGAAAACTGCAGCATGCTTGTCTTTTACTGGATGTCTGACGGGGGACATTCTCCCAGGGGGCACAGTGCGTCCACGCAAACCAGATATAAGGCTGCAGTCCCAAAGCAGGGGTTACAGAATGTTCACTGTCCCACTGTCCTACTGCTCCAAGCAGTAATTGGCGCCAGGCTACCAAACTAGCAGATCCTTGCTGTCAGTCACTGTACAGGCGTCCTCATCGGTCACCATCCCTTTCTCTGTCTTCCAGCCAGGCTCCACTCTCGAGTTTCGTTGCACTGCTTCGAACACTATCCTCGCTGCCTGCCTCACTGTCCTGCCACCTCTTTCACTGTTCTTGGCCAGGCTCAGTCCTCTCCACTGGTTTGCCACTTAGTTTGCCATTTCCCTGCAGTCCACTATGATGCAATCCCATTTCTGACATCATTGTTGGCTTAGATGGTGTGGTGTGGGAAACATATCACTTCTAATAAAGTCTCTTTCTTTTAACTTGGCAGCAGAGAAGACTTAGACAGAAAAAACCTAGCAAATGCTGTTCACTGCTTAAAAGCAATTAAATATTATTTATTCTTCGGGTAAGATACTCAAGCTGTGAATAATCTTCATGTACTAGCACATGCAATTCTGGTGTTTATGACAAACAACGCTTATCATGTGAAACATGAGGAGGAGCCACCAAAGAATGAGAAAGCAATAACACCTAACCTAAAGATGTTGAGAGTACAGCACTTAAAGTGCTATATCACTTCCATCAATGTGAGATCCAACTCATACTATGTTGTAAGAAAGACATCTGAGAAGCTGAGAAGGTTTTGTGTATTTTAAACTGCAACTCATTAGAACCCCAAACAAGTGCCTAGTCATCTGAGATATATATATATATATATATATATATATATATATATATATATATATATATATATATATATATATATATATATATATATACACTACCGCTCAAAAGTTTGGGATCACAGTGAAATGTTCTTGTTTTCAATGGAGTATCTTCCTTCCTTAACACAACAATGGACTGACGGGTCTCCAAAGAAAGTTGTTTCTTTCTGGCCATTTTGAGTCTGTCAGCAAGCCATCAACTGCTGATGCTTCAGATACTAAACTAGCCTAGAATGTTGTTCTCTCTTTTATGCCCACTTATTAGTAGAATGTTTTTCAGCTGTGCATCACAACTGAGCAAGAGTGTCCTAACAACCAATTAGCCCAATAACATCCTTAACTTGGATTGTCGGCCGTACCAGGAGATTTAGGCAGAGGACTGAGAATTGCTGATAATAGGACTGTATGAAAAATAAGTCTCTATTCAAAAATAGGCTTTAATACAAACATTTTTATTCTTTAAAAATCATCTGATACACTTACATTAATTGTGCAATGGACAATATTGTTTGTAAACTGCATGAAAGTGTAATGAATTGCATGAAAATTGTATGAAATGAAATTCTAAAGTGATCCTAAACTTTTGAGCGGTAGTATATATATATATATAGCCTATTGGTATTAGTCCTAAAATCCTTCCTGGGGTTCCCAATAGTTTACGGTAGACCCTGTACTAACACTAATAACAGCTGACATTAAGGTAGATGCATTACCTTATGTAAATCTTGTATCTGAAGTAATATATAAAGGATTATTTGCCCTGAAGTTGGTTTCATATTATATATGTAATGTAAACGATTTGTTTATCAACAGAATGTTAGAGTTTTGCTATACATGTCCACACCTGGGTAGGACTAGCAGCTCAGATGAGCTGTGAGAGACTTGTTTAAATGCTCAGTAGTATTTCTCTATAACATTATAATGGTAGGTATGGCTTAGATGGGATTTGGATGGGAATTAGGCATGTTTACATACATTCAATAAGCAGTTTATGTCTTTAGTTTAAAATATTGGGCTTTAATTGTTGTAGTAAATGAGAACTGGATGCCTGATTGGTGGAATTCATGTTCACTAAACACATTTTGTATTCAAGCATGGAAAGAAATTATCATGGTTTGGTCTAAACAGAGAGTTATTGTGCTGCTAACTGTGTAAAAAGATTTAAATTTGAGAACCTGCTTATAAGCAATTGTAAAAACCATATATTCTATATATTTTTGTAGACATGTAAGAGCTCATATTTCTAGGATAGGTTAGGTGTTATTTTTGTTCTGCTAATGTTAGCTTGGTGACAAATTAGTCATTTCCAACCTACCTTTATTTGTTTATCTAGCTCCAGCTCACAAATCTAGACCGCACTCTCAATTCATTAGGTTAAAAAGGACTTATTTTGTCCAAACACTATATACAATTCACACACTAGTCACAGAACACTTTCCTGCTTTCTTTAACATTTCTGCTTTTCTGATAATCATATAGTTTGGGGTTTGATTTTATTTAGAGATACAATTCAAGTACATGAATATCCAAACATAACAGATAAGACTTGTGTGGCAGACTGTTGAACATGTTTATTCCTCTCAGTCAACATCAGTCCATACACCCATGCATGTTGCACTGGTTCTTCACTATGATGGAGAAAGTGTTGTATAGGGTGCTGTAAAGAACCATTTTGAATACAGTGTTATAATATACTAGAATTGGTTCTACTATTGTTACAGTAATTCCCTTGTAACTATAGTAGAAGCCTTTTAGGAGTTATATAAAAAAAACCTATACAACACCACTCCATCATGCTATTTCACAATGAACAGCAATTTAAGCATTTAAATGTAAATGGTTCTTCGAGCTGACATGGTTATATATGTATTGCCACTGACTTTAGGAATGAGTTATTGAAGAACCATCTTTTTAGAGTGCACAAGTCATTGTTTTAACCTTGGAATGCAGTGAATAAGTACCAGTAAGTACTGATATGGTTGTACATGGTACTGATTTTACTGTAGGCAATTGAGAAGAGTTGTTTTTCACCTGTGCTCTACTCAAAATATTCAAATGTTGCAACTGTATATCTACTGAGGTTTGGCTGAATTCTCTGTACAGCTTCTGTCAGCCAATAGTTTCACCTTCTTTTTTCACATCCTCCTCCGGGTTCACCAATACAGACACTCACATGTTTATGTTTTTTATAGTGCTTCCGCAATGAGTTTGTAATAAAGCACCTAGATGTATATACATCTGATGACTGTGTTGGTACTTGGTTGGTACTAGAGCTGCCATGGTTACATATGTATTGCCACTGACTTCAGGAATGAATCCTTGAAGAACCATCTTTGTGCACAAGTCATTGCTTCAAACCATATATTCTATATATTTTTGTATACATGTAAGAGTTCATATTTCTAGGATAGGTTAGGTGTTATTTTTGTTCTGCTAATGTTAGCATGGTGACAAATTAGTGGTCATTTCCATCCTACCTTTATTTGTTTATCTAGCTCCAGCTCACAAATCTAGACCGCACTCTCAATTCATTAGGTTAAAAAGGACTTTTGCCAACGATCTGTAAAGTGTGTTCAACCTCACAGCACTTCCTACAAATCAAGTCGCTGTGGGTGGAGCATGAATAGGCTAGTTTATCTAAATGGTCAATCATATTCTTTAACGTCGCAGTGCTAATGTACTGCACGAGTATGTGTGTGTGTGTGTCCACTATGTGCGCTACAGTGTGGTCATCAGTGTGCCTTTTTTATGGGTTATCCTCGGAGCAATCAAGTATCTCCTGCGTACTGTCTACTCTGCTATTACTGCTTTAATGAAGCGTGAAAGAGTCTCGCTTGTTCACCTTGACTGTGAGTGCGTGTGTCCATGTGAGGTGAACGGGGGCCATGGCGAGTGCTCGTCGCGCGGTGTCAAACTGACTCATGGATCAAGGGAGGAGGCGGATTAGCTCATTGCTGGGGCTGTGGGAGGATTCTCAGAACTCTTCTCTGCTCATCTGCATCCATGCAGGCCGCTCGGTTTAGCTGTGCCGTCAGCTTTTAAAGGCGGGAGTGTAAGAGACAGAGTAAGAGAGAGAGAGAATATTTCTGAATCCAGAGAGGAATCTGCAAAGCAAGCAAACATAGCCTGGACACCCTCCTTTCTCCTTTCAAGCCATTCTTTCTATTTCAGGAATAGAGCGGCAATCCTGAACTCCAGTCAACTCAAACTCAGTTTTTAAAATATTCAAAGAAAGCAGAGAGAGAGAGAGAGAATATTTCTGAATCCAGAGAGGAATCTGCAAAGCAAGCAAACATAGCCTGGACACCCTCCTTTCTCCTTTCAAGCCATTCTTTCTATTTCAGGAATAGAGCGGCAATCCTGAACTCCAGTCAACTCAAACTCAGTTTTTAAAATATTCAAAGAAAGCAGCAGCAGGCGCCTCCAGCCTTACACAGGATAGTACATACAGTGGGCAATAAAATCCAAGATTCAAGAGTTTTATTGTCATATGCACCGCAGAACAGACAGTTATACTGTACAATGAAATTCTTACTTTGCTGTGTCTCCATTCACCAGTAGATAAAGATAACAAAAAAACATATGTATATATATATATATATATATATATATATATATATATATATATATATATATATATATATATATATATATATATATATACAAAATATATAAAGTATAATAATATAAGTTGAAGTAAATAAAATGTAATGTGGTTCTTCGAGCTGACATGGTTATATATGTATTGCCACTGACTTCAGGAATAAGTCCTTAAAGAACCATCTTTTAGAGTGCACAAGTCATTGTTTCAACCTTGGAATGCAGTGAATGTGTACCAGTAAGTACTGATGTGGTTGTACATGGTACTGATTTTTCTGTAGGCAATTGAGAAGAGTTGTTTTTCACCTGTGCTCTACTCAAGATATTCAAATGTTGCAACTGTATGTCTACTGAGGTTTGGCTGAATTCTCTGTACAGCTTCTGTCAGCCCATAGTTTACAACCCATCTCAACCTCACCTTCTTTTTTCACATCCTCCTCCAGGTTCACCAATACAGACAGATAAACCAACTGCGGGGCAGTTGTGGCCTGAAGGATAGGGATCCAGTCTTGTGACCAGAAGATCGCCAGTTCAATCCCCAGGATCCCCCAGGCCACAACTGAGGTGCCCTTGAGCAAGGCACCCAACCCCAACTGCTCCCCAGGCGCCATGGATAGGGCTGGCCACCGCTCCAGGCACATGTGCTCACTGCCCCCTAGTGTGTTCACTAGTGTGTGTATATGTGGGTGTTTCACTGCACTGATGGGTTAAATGCAGAGGTCAAATTCCACTGTGTGCAAAATCGCATGTGGCTAATTTGAGATTCTAAACTCACGTAGTTATGTTTTTTATAGTGCTTACGCAATGAGTTTGTAATAAAGATGACTGTGTTTTAGCCATTGGTACACAAGTGTGGTATTTTCAAAGGAAGTGAGTGTAAACAGTAAAAACAAAAAAAAAAACAAAAAAAACTTTTCTTAATTTTTTTCTTTTTTATAATTATAGTTGTACTTTTATGTGCAAGTATGAAGAGCAGCAGCCATAGTGCAAGTTGCAAGTATGTTATGACATGGCTGGACATTAGCGCTGTTTGAAATTGTATCTACAGCGCTGGCCTACCCACTTTATATGCATGTGTAGAGTTCTGGGTTGGCTACTCTGCATATTGTAACTCTGAGTCTGAGTCGTTTATTTGGGATTGTTTAAAGATTCAATTTATTTCCTCAGAGACAATTCTGTTCTGACTTTCTGAAGCATTTCTGAAGTTTAGTGTATTTTCTGTGCTTGTAGTGAATCTCTGGAACATAATACTGGTGTGGATATTTTCATGAAATTGTTTTCTGCATTTGTAGCTATTTTATATTACTTAAGTACCAAGCCAGTCCCCGTTCTCCTCACAATCCTATAGCAAAGATATATTCAAATATAAACTGTTGCCACAATCTAATAAAAAGCAGTTGATAGCTAACGTTAACTGTTAGGCTGGATGCAGGTGACAATGTACATTCTGCAAAATAACTGCCTTTGAACCATTAGGAAACTGGCTGTGACAGGTTTCTCTAACAAGAGAAGGAGGGGGTCTATGGATGGTTCAAAAGCACATAACAACACAGCATGCTAAATAGATGAACTTAAGAAACTAGTGCTAACTTATTAATCCATATGGCACAGTCTAAGTTTGCCCTGCTCTGAAAGTAGAAGAGTCCAGGTTTTTATGACTGCTTAGGCTTATTTTGTCCAAACACTGTATACAATCCACACACTAGTCACAGAACACTTTCCTGCTTTCTTTAACATTTCTGCGTCTCTGCTAATCATATAGTTTGGGTTTGATTTTTTCAGAGATACAATTCAAGTACATGAATAGCCAAACATAACATTTAGGACTTGTGTGGAAGTCAACATCAGTCCATACACCCATGCATTTGGCACTGGTTATTCACTATGATTGAGAAAGTGTTTTATATGGTCCTGTAAAGAACCATTTTGAATACAGTGTTATATTATACTAGAATTGGTTCTACTATTGTTACAGTAATTTCCTTGTAACTGTAGTAGAAGCCTTTTAGGAGTTATATAGAAAAAAACATACAACACCACTCCATCATGCTATATCACAATGAACAGCAATTTAAGCATACAAATGTAATGTGGTTCTTCGAGCTGACATGGTTATATATGTATTGCCACAGACTTCAGGAATGAGTCCTTGAAGAACCATCTTTTTAGAGTGCACAAGTCATTGTTTCAACCTTGGAATGCAGTGAATAAGTAACAGTAAGTACTGATGTTGTTGTACATGGTACTGATTTTTCTGTAGGCAGTTAAGAAGAGTTGTTTTTCACCTGTGCTCTACTCAAAATATTTAAATGTTGCAACTGTACATCTACTGAGGTTTGTCTGAATTCTCTGTCCAGGTTTGTCAGCCCATAGTTTATAATCCATCTCAATCTCACCTTCTTTTTTCACATCCTCCTCTAGGTTCACCAATACAGACAGGTAAACTCACATATTTTATAGTGCTTAATACGTTTGTAATAAAGCACCTAGATGTATATACATCTGATGACTGTGTTTTAGCAATTGGTATACAGGTGTGGTAAACAGTAAAAACTAAAAAGACACCGTATCAGATTTGTGTGCCTAATGTAGAGAAGTACAGTACTGTGCACCGAAGGTCATTGTTTAAAAGCCTTTATCTCAGCAATAAATGTATTTTCCCAATATCAACACCAGATATTATAAGAACACATGTTAATAAGCATAAATATAATACAAAGTAACATAAATATCTTATTTTGAAAGAAGTAGATAATATCTTGAGCTCCAGTTTGAAGAAGAAAGTGTAGTTCCAGATTTCACTGTATGAATGTATTCAGTTCCTTCAGCAGCAATCTTGATTTAGCTTAATGAGGTACTGGGCAGTCAAAGCAGGTATTAGATGAGAACTGTAAATAATACTGGGTTGCCACAAGAAAAAGCTTGGATATTGATATAACCCACTTACTGTATTAATATTGTTTCAATATTTAAAAAATAAAATGTTTTGCTGAGCAAATTGAAGCTTCCTTACTGGAAATATAGCTTTTTAAAACTAATAATGTCCCTGAGTGCCTAAAACTTGTCCACACTACTTTATAAGATAAGATAATCCTTTATTAGTCCCACAGTGGGGAAATTCACCAGCTGCTGCAACTGGCTGCCACCTCCACGATGCCATCTTGGATGTATCTTTAATGGTTGGCAAAATACTTTGTGTAGAATATGGTTATAGGTCTAGGTTGAGGTTTTGCTCCCGGAGTATCAGGTTTCACTAAATTTGCAGCATTTTTATTTAAATATTCTTTCATTAGGAGTGTTTTAGCTGGTTGGGGAGAAGGCAGAACTAACAGAGGGCAGACGCACTCGCAAGCATCACTCTTAATAAAAGAGCACAACAAAACTAAACACAAAAGAAAATAGCCGATACTGACAAAGTAACCATCAAGACTGAAACACAATAAACCACAAGGCAGGGAAGAAAACAGAGGGAATATATACACACAGACTAACGAGAGGAAAACATCTGACGAGACTGATGACAAACGAAGCACAGGTGAGAGAGGCGGGGCAGAGAACAAGGGGAGTACATGACTAGAACTTAAACAAACGTACATGGCAGACGTAAACAGGAACATAGACAGACGGCACAAGGAGCAGCCTTCCCCTCACAACAGAACATCTACCACACCAGGGTCACCAGGAGGGCCCACAACATAATCAGGGACAGTACACACTCCCAGCACACACTCTTCACACTTTTACCTTCAGGCAGATGTTACAGGAGGGTGAAGTCCAGGACCACACGACTGACAAACAGGTCCTACTCACAGGCCATCAGGCTTGTGAACACCTCACGCACTACCTCTCCAACCCTTCCTATCTGAACTGGTTTTAACTGGTCTGATTTTAACTGCAGCTAACATTCACTGTACTGCTGTTTACATACAATACTGTTTACATTCACTACTCAAACAAACATTATTGTTTACATTTGTTACTTGCACTTTATGGCTGCAGCTCTTCATACTTGCACATAAAAGTACACATAACTTTTATTTTTTATTCTTTAACTATAAAATACTTTTATTTACTTAAACATATATTATTATACTTTGTATATTTTGTATATATTTTTATTATTTCTTTTATATTATATCTATTGGTGAATGGAGAAACAGCAAAGTATGAATTTCATAGTACAGTGTAACTGTCTGTTCTGCTGTGCATATGACAATAAAACTCTTGAATTTGAAGGTAGGGTGAGACACAGGTTTAACTAGTTCTATTTGTTAGTTAGGCTTTTATCGGGAGCACTAGGGCAAATAACCTGTCCTTATCCACCCTTAAAAGTGTTCAGTAGGGTCAATTGGTCTCATAACATCCCACCCTTCCTTAAGTAGGTCTTTCTGGCACTTGTGTTATGTATGCATGATGCAGGAACAGTGTTTAGGACTGTGGCGGGGAAATCAATGAGAAAACAAAATGAAATTGGCAGACAAGAACTAGCTCTGGATCAAATCCGGTTCCCTCCATCATCCCCAACTGCACTTCTGTAACCGCAACACTTGCATTCTACTCTCTGCCTGAATGGCTCCATCAATCCAGTCTGGCTGGACCCTCCTCTGGGGCTATGTACGGTCTGTCTGGTGGAGGGAACTCTCGGTCTGGGACACAGGAGGAGGGTAAGTGCCGTTTGGCTCCTGGTGCAGCCGTGGAGCTCTTCCACCATGCTCTGTGATCTACATTTTCTGTGGGCCTGTGAGCTGCATGAATGCAGGGAGAGAGGAGCACTTTGCACGGAGGTGATGAATGATAATGTTCGCACTTCTGGTGGAGAGGAGCTCCCTCCTGAACGGTTTCAGTGAAAAACACTATCACTCATGGCTGTGAAGTCGGGAAAGTGCGGCACAGGTGCTGCTGCTTCCCAAAGTGTTTTTGGCGCCAAAGAGACTCTTTTTTTTGCACAGTAAGAGGAATAACCATGACAACTCACACTCGCACTAATTTTACAGATTTTTCCATCTCATACATTTCTATCTCCCTGTATATTAGCAGCTCTCATCCAAGAATAACTAATGAACACTTCCAGTCCACCTGCAGCAGTCCCACCCCAGAGATGCTAATTCAGAGCTGCCAAATATAGATGATTACAGGCCATTTTTTGCTTCCGCCTTGTTCTATGTGACAGCAAACAAGCCTCTTCTGCTCTATTCATAGCCACGTAACAAAGCCATCATTTCTATTCTTAGATGTACACTTGCCAGTGAGTTTCTCTGAGAAGGCACCTGGCCGGGACGTTGCTGTTCTCCTGCTTCAGGGCTATGGCAATTGGTGGCAAGAGCAGCTGCTCATTGTCACAAGCTGAAAATGCATTACTCTAAATCATTATGGTCATTAGAGTGACTTCTCTTTTAGTCTCTCACTGCAGTTCTCAACATGGATAGGGGTCAGATAGCTTGTAGTTTTCACTTCTATGCATCTATGCTACAGAAAACATGCAATGTGGAATTGGAATGTGGCTTTCCATGTCAGGAAAATGGTGCTGTGTTTCAGTGCAATTATGAAGAGCATCTGTCCTGGGTTTTTGACTGGTTTTGACATTTTATTCCAAACCTAAACGTAGCCCAAGAACTTCATGTCCAAGTCTGCGACCCTACTGGTCAAAGGTTTTAGAACACTACTGGTCAAAAGTTTTAGTACACTACCAGACAAAAGTTTTAGAACATTACCAGTCAAAAGTTTTAGTACACTACCAGACAAAAGTTTTAGATCACCAGCAATTGGCTGGTAGTGATATACACATATACACTGACTTAGCACTTATGTAAGTCGCTCTGGATAAGAGCATCTGCTTAATGCCGTAAATGTAAATATATATATATATATATATATATATATATATATATATATATATATATATAAACATAACAAAGTGTTTTGGTTTGGATATTTCTGTTTTATTTCCTGTGCATCTATTTTTTCACTATTTATATATTTTATGAGTGGGTGACTCCAGCAAAAAATTGACAATCGTTAATGAAAGAAATGAAAGTAATGAACTCAGAGAATAACGAAGTGAGGTTAGCATGTGAAATTTTATTTCATATTTATATTTGGAAAATGATGTCCGATTATGAACAAACCCAAGATGGAAAAGACCTGTGCCTTGTTAATCGAGTTACCAGATTAACAGCCTTGAGTAAAGCCATTCATTTCTTTATTTATTTCAAACTATAACAAGACAGTAGTGTTCCCACATTTAAACATAAACATTTAACTTTTAGGTAAATGAATACCACATTTATTGTGCCTGTTGCAGGGTGATATCACACCTGTACAAAAACAGTCTCTATGGTACTGTGAACACTGATAACATCCTCAAACCCCAGCATCAGGTTTCTGACTTGGCTCTCAAGCAAAATGTCTCAGCTCTCATTAATCAGGTAAAATGAATCAAACGGGACAAGGGCCTAAAATAATGATATCCAATTTATCAATGTTATTTTTTATACAGTTAATCAAAATAAGAGGGCTCTGCTATTGACACAAGTCTACTGTTAACCTGCAAAGTGTACGTAGGTAACAGTATAATAAGTTACAGTACGTAACACTGCTGCCCTCCACACAAAAGACTGGGTTTCAATTCTCTGCTCAAGCCAGCACACCTTAAACAAGACTCCTAACTGTACATTTATCTACCAAGAAACTGAATAATAAGTTGGTCTGGATAAAATAAAAAAAATAGATACACCCAATAAAACTGACAACTCAGTGTATGGCAAATATGACTGATCAGTTTCAGTCACAACTTACACCCGATACAGTCACGCTTACGGAAGTCAACGCTGCTGGAATCGAGGCGAGAGAACTGGTGACTTGCTTCCACCCCCCCATCTCCATCTGTCCAGTACGGACACAGGCAATTAGGCCTGAATTCAGCTCACTGCTTACTCAGCTTAATTGATTTGATGCCCTACATTAGGTGCCAAAAGGAAAAGCAGGCTAGTTAGACTATTTCCCCCTAAGAAATGAGTGTCATTTACTCCAATAGTGCAGTTGATGAAAATAATGCTGTAGCAGGAATGCTTGGTATGTAAGTGTGTTTTAAAATTCTGTTTAAGCTTAAGATGGCTATTTCATTTGAAAATCTATTACGCAAATGCCACAGCGCGCTGCACAAACAACGTTCTAAAAGATGGATTTCTTGTTTACATTACACCACAAGAGCAATACTTTCTTAGTAGCTATGATCAATAAAGTCATAGGTAACTTAAATACTACATTCTCCTCCTTTGTGGTGCTGGCAATATTTAACTTGTTCAACAGCCTCAAGGCCAGTCATGTAACTTTAGCTTCAACAAACAGATTAATGTTGAACTGCAATTTCCTCCCAGTCAGTTCAATTAATGAATCCTGGTTTCATTGTTGCAGCTCAGCGGTCCTCAACTGGTCAGATTATTAAAAAGTCATTGTGCCTCTGTGTGGCTGTCTCAGAGAGAGATTTAAATTACACTGGTAATGTGTGAACTTTCAGTATCACCAGTGACACCAACAGTCAAACCATTGCATGGAAAAATCTCCATATTTTAAATAAACCATTTTCTGTTATTATTGAACAGTATGCTGTGCTGTGTTATGGGAAGAGAGCAATTTATTTCGAAAATCCATATTATATTTTTAATATTTTATATGCTAGTATTAGTTTTTATCCTTTTTGCCTATTTGTAACATTTGTGTGCGTTTATGTACTAAACCAGTCATAATATATTTTTCCAACCTCACTTTATCCCTTATAATTGTTACTGTGTTACTATATGTTATTACATATTCATGCAATTTTGAGAAAGTACAGTTGCAAATATTTTAAAATCATGATCTTCTCAAATGTCCACCTTTACCAACACAAACTTTACACTTTATAACCTCCATTAAACCTTTCCAGTAGGAACTCACAAGTGTTTGACGTCTCTCTTTTGGAGTCTTTGCCCATTCCTCATGAATGAAACCTTCCAGCTAATGCTCCTTGGTCATGTTCGCTCAAGATCTTCACTCATGAACCAAACTCTGGTTGACCTGGACGAATGTTTGGGATCACTGACTTTCTGGTAATTCAAATGACAACAAACCTGAGGCCTTTAAATGGTCTGGGATTTTTAAAGAATCCATGATGCCAATCACATAGTCAGGATTGCCAGTTCCTGCAGCTGCAACCCTTCACATGACTATCCCACCTCCATACCTGTCTATTCACTACTGCTGATCCATGTACCCAAACGGATCTAGTAGCGCTTCATCACTTCATAAAACTGTCTCCCAGAATCTACATTTTATGAGTATTTTGGTCCAAAGTGGAGTGTGGTTAAGTATCTAGGCATGAAGTTCTTGCTTGCGTGGTGTTTACTTTTATTTCTGCCCTCAGGTCAGACTGCAAGTCTTTGGCAGTGATACAGTTTTGTTTTCTCAGCTGTTCTGTTCAAGCATCTGATTCCACTTGGTGGAGTTTTCACCTCACTTCCATGTCCAGGTGTGTTTGCTGCTGTAGCATGAGTTTTAAATCTTGCATGCTTCCAACCGTCCAAAGAAAAACAATCATCTTCAAAATACTATACTTTCTATACTATACCAAATACTATATTATGCTTAAAGCAACTATATTTTCAATGTAAGTTGGTTTTATTCTAAGTGATTTTGGAGCATTTCTGTTGGAAACGTTCACAGTATATAAAGAACACAGCTGATGCAAATCAAGTTATAGAGGTTTATTTGTGTTACAGCACAATTTTCTAGTCTTGTACACCTGAAGTGTTTTTAAAACCAGCAATACTGAATAGGGGGTTAAATCATTCTGACATGGCTGTGCTTTACTTAGAAATATAACATTAGTTTCATCATCATCAATTTGGGATACACTCAATGGATACACGAGCTGTTTTAAAATTTTGGAGGGGCTTCAGAATGCTTACAGTTTAGCCCACCTCCAAGAAACTTTTGAGCTATGACTATTCATTTCAGTAGGCAGTGTTCTGCTGGCATCTCCATCACCCATTCTACTATCAGTATGTATTGGATACACCTAATAGAAATGTGTGTGGCTGAAACATCTGCACTCAGGAGCTGTATCTACATCCTTTTGGCCATATAGTGTATGTGGATTGTATGGGCTTGGGACTCATTTTCCATGAATAAGGTCCTTAGGCAAGTTCAGTGGTTAAGCCTACATTTTAATGTAAAATTTGAATGTAAAATATATTCAGGTTACGAACTCACTCCAATAAACCAACATGCTCACCGGGTAGACTGTTCCTGGTCTTTTTCATCGTTCAACATTCCATACGAAACAATTGGGTACTATTTGTTTTTTAAATAAATTCAATATTTCATGAATGTTTAATGGAGTGTTCTGCTTGAAGTACTTTTAAATGTAATGCTCTTGAGAGGCCTCTGCATAAATGAAAACAGCTTTCCCATGATGCAGCAGTGAGCTATGCTAACGCTGAGATCTGCAGTAGAGCTTCAGTAGTTGTGCAGCAAGCGCTGCCATAGCCTTTATTATACTTTGAAGCAGATAAAAAATGTTTGAGCTGTAGGAATTGATCCTTGGCAGTTGACAAGACGTCAAGCAGATGAAGCATGCGCATTGTCCCATTGAGATGGATGACTTTCAGCACAGGGCAACTGTGAGATGTGGATTTTATTCCCCATAAGCATTAATCAGCAGAGGATTTACTCCTTCGCTATGCTACAGAGAGCTCCATGCCACAACACAATATCCTTCTAAAACCCCTGAATGCTCTGTGATGAATATGAATACTTTTTATAGACGGATTGTGATTTTTTTTTCATCCCCCCTCCAACCCCCGCCCCCCTTTTACCTCTCCTCCCTATTTGTCTCCTTCCGAAATTCATCTGAGGCCTGAAAGCTTCAGCGGAGCTGACAGCTCTTGATTTAGGCTGTGATGTGGCTGCTTCTCCAAACAGTCTCTTTATGAGGCGAAGTGCATCATATTGATTCGTGCTGAGCGGGGAGTCAGAGTGAACAGGCTTGTGCCACTATTGCTGCAGTGGTTGTTCGAGCAGTGAGTTGTTGTCGTAGCCATGCATTATCTGAGGCGTTGATGTGGACAGTTAGTGCTCAGACGCAGGACGGAGTCGCCATCTGCATACCCAGCAGAGACAAACATAAGCACAGGCGATCTGGGTCACTCTCGGGTGCGTCTCTTGGCTCTTGCTGTGTAGCTAACCAGAGACTCATACAATCTTTGATATATGCCGGAAAGACTAGGCAATCAGTACGAATCAGTATTTTCAACAGAGCTCTCTTTTGACCTAGACCAGCTAAATCAACTTCATTTGTCAAATGAAAACAAAGATCAGTGACAATATTTTGACGTTTCCCCTTGGGGTCCACTTTTCCATGCATGGCTTTTTGTACCCAAAAAGAGCATAATGAAGTTTTACATAACTAGTTTTCATCGCTTTCTTGCCTTTATGACTGATATATGTGAATGTAAATATAGGCTGCTCTTATTGGCTGCTCCTGTATTGCACCTCATTTTAAAAGCACACACTTTAGAACTTCACTATGAGTGGGTGGGGCTAAACTGCTGTCGGCTAAAGAGGTGGCTGTGTGCAGTGCTTAATTTGTAAAACATCAGGTAATGGAACACTAAAGGTGGGGTGATCCAGCAAGTGGCAGTGAGGGAAAAGGTCCTGGAGCACATAGGCACAACAGTGGTTCAAGTGTCCATCTAACATAGTAGCAATCTATACAATAAAATAATCCTAGCTTTAATGACTGCAGTAAGGAGCTGCAACCATAAAATCTGAGATATGCCACTGGATGAATAGTTTTTGGTGTCCTATAAAAAAAAGACGTCCGATGGTGGTGGAACCACATAAATAAGTTCTGGAAGGCAGGTGCCTGAAATAAGAGAGGTGGTGGATCTTTTTCCAGCAAGATCCGGCACAAATTAAGCACTGGCTGTGTGTAAATAAATTGGTTTTCGTAAATTTACTGAAATAATGAATTTAAAGTGGGCTGTCCTTGCAGTATAGGGCTGGGAGTGGTGTGTGACTTTAAGAATGGTTGCATACTCTCAGAAAGAAAAAAAAACAGTCCATGCAGTGGACCCTGTAATCTCCATTTTCTCTTAGTCTATTTTCTGTCATTAGAATGCCACATCTGTGTATTGCTGAAAACTTTTATGATCAATGGACCAGTAGTCCAAAACCTTTCTATGTTAAAGCTGCATTGAAGCTGCTTTTGTAGACTGCTCTGGTGAAATTGTGTTATTGAATGAAACTTACAGAAGAAGCATTTTACATGCAGGTTTTACACACCAACAAGTGGATGAATCTGATGAGTGTGAGTGTATTGAAGAGAAGAGAAGGACATGTTTTTTGAAGATGTAAGTAAATGATCTACTATTGTCGTCATAGCTTCAACCAGTTGGTTCATGTTGATTTTGCGTTTAAGAAGTTAAACAGCAATACTGATCTTCTTTTTGAGTCTCTGTGTGCGATGTTAATACATGAAGACATGTAACATGGTTTGAAGAACCCCGATATGACACCTTTGATTATGAAACGATTATTTCAGGCTTTACAGGGTAACACGCAGCAGTGAGAGCTCACCATGTTTTAACATGTTCCTGTTTTTTCTGACTCAGTATTGCTAATGCATGTGTATACTCAAACTTTCTAATGTGGACATTTAATCAGATAAAGGCATTTACATGGCTATTATTCTTCTATTTACCAGATGATTTACCACCTCATTCAATCAGATAGAAATTGTATTCAGAATGGCCTTAATTGGACAGATTACAGAATATGTATAGACATATTCTATTCCAGTTGAGCTATTAGTCTCATTATTATTGAGTTATCAGGCTAAAACATAAACAAGGCTATTGTGTGAACATTCCCCGGCAAATGGACTTTGTAGATAGATATACAGATGCATTACAAGTTAAAAGAAAACTTGAATAAATGAGTAGAGAATCAAAATGAGGGCAGATGCTTTCAGACTGCATATTACAATTAAGCAATTAACATCCTACTATAATCTGTAACGTCTAACAAATTCAAGAAGAACCAGATGACCTTCATTTTGAAACAAGATTGCAAGCAGGAAATATCTAAGCAACTTTAAAAAGAGGTTCATCATTGGGGTACAGAGCTTCAGTCACAAAACCGGCTCAATTGGCCAGTGTTTTAACAGGAATAATGACTACAGTGACCTCTGGATTTGGATCTATTGAAATGACATCAATAGAGTTGGAATGTGAAAAATTCAATGACTGGGATTTTCATGCAGTTGTGTGATATGTATAGAATATGTACATAGAGATATCACTGACTGGGTGTCGTGCATAAACCTCTGGGTACAAAGAATAATGGACAATTAGGGCTCTATGGTGGAAAAACCATAGAGAATAGTACAAGCTGTAATGCCTCAGATACACATTATCTGGAGTCACATTAAGAGAGTCCGGTGGCTCTATTGTGCTGTCAGTTGGCAGTTTGCTGGCATTCCTTAGGTCCACTTATCATTTTATAGGAAATAATTGCTACAAATCAGTGCACAGCTATTCTGACAAATCATCTTTGTCAAATAATAGACTATTTCTATTCTTTTGGAGTGGCACAGTGGGTTCACTGACTGGTTTGATGAGTGTAAAAATGAGTTAGTGGGAATGTCTTTGGGCAGAATGGTGTTCAATGGCTCCAGTTCAGTTCCAAAGACTTGGCACATGGTGGTCCTACACCTTAGCACTTGTATGTAGTTCATCCTTTGACACCTGTATGTAATTGTATGCACCTGAAGCCTGTTAGGCATGTGCACAATTCTCGAATAAGCTCAAATAAACATGCACTGGCACCTTCATTCAGGCAGGTATTTAATACAAAATCATTTGATACAAAACAAAGCACAAAACCATAAAACTGTCAGAGACCACCCTTTGTTTATTACATTTTCTATTTAGAATGGCTATAAAGAATTTTTTTTATCATTTTTTTCAGGATATTTCTGTTGAGATTTGCTATAAAATAATCTATTTGAATAAGGAAATGAAAAGTCAAAGGGAAATAAGTGGGAAAAACAGGATTTTTTAAAACTTTCAAAACCAATTGAAGCTCCTAACAACAGAGCAAGACATGACATACCACCAAAACTGTGCCCACCAGTACTTAAAGCTGTCATCTTAGAAGGAGAGGAGATCCGTTCTTGCTTCAGATCTTAAAAAAGCCACAGGTCCAGGTCCTGGTCAGTCCTTTCTTCTAGTATCAGAAGACAGCTCAGTGCTAGGGGTCTACAACAGTTGTCTCTAACCCTCCATCTGGAAAGCTTCGTTCCTGCAGAGCCTAGTTCCAACCCCAATTTGCTACTCCTGCCCCAGCCAATCAACCTTTACCCAACTGTCTGATTGGCTGGAGCAGATGTTTTCGACTTAAGTAAGGGGTTGAGCATCAGGATACAGATTGAAACTAAGGTTTGCAGAAAAGCAGCTCTTCAGAAAGAGACGTGGAGACCCCAGATATAGCTATCAAGAGGCTATAACTAAAAAACAGAAACAGACAAAAATTAAAGGGGAATGTGTGAATCAACAACAACAAAAATTGTTCTCAATTGTTCTCAGAACAATGACCTGACCACCCCAGAGTCCACTGGATATGTTTGAGAGTACTGGGATGGTGAGAAGCCAAAAAAGCAACCAGCTGCCAAGGCTGAGCTTTGGAGGTATGCAGAAATATCCCTGCAGATTTCATCGAGGAACTGAAAGCAAGCTGTAATAAAAGCAAGAAGTGGACATACCACATATTGAAAAATGTCATATTATATTTGGCTGTTGATGCTTTGGTGCTGTTGGATATATATTCTCTCTGGGTTTCTCTGTATTGTTGCCCGGTACTGTATTTACATCTATTTGCATCATGAATGTGAATGTGTTTCTCAGTCATATATAGGCGCATACACGGCCATCTATCATATAGGAACATCTAGAGGGAGTTTCATATTGCAGAAACTAAACCGAGACTAGTGGTTAGAAGTCCTCGCCTCTACTCGTACCAATTCCTGGACACGCTACGTCTCATAGCTGCCATGTCTTAACAGAGGTTGTGAACGTGCTGTGTATATTTTATATCCTCCGTTTGGATGTGAGTGCTGCACATGCAGGTGGCCAGGTGGTGTGGAGGTGTAACGTCACAATAGAAAGTGAACATGCCGCATAATTCACAAGCCTCCTATCTACGCTGCCCTGCCTCTACAGGAGGGATAAAGAGCTGTGTGACCTTGACGAAGTATCGGTCAATTCTCTGACTCTTGTGCCTTTTTTTATTTATTTATTTTTTTAAAGGTGCAGGGATTCATCCAGAGTCTGGAAAAGAAAAGTTTAAGTGATCGGAATGCACAGCAGACAGCAGGCAACAGAGTTTGCTTTATTTTTCAGCTATTTTTTTTTTTTTACACAGAAAACCTACAGCTAATTACGAAAATCGATCACATTCCCTTTTGTCATACTTATCTTGTTCCTGCAGAAATATGTGGCCCATTTTACGACGAATGACCTCAATATTTCATTCAAAAGGGGAGGTGGAAGTGGACTAATTGGGTGTATTTATAAAAGGCGATGACCTCTTAATGCACTCTGAAACACTGCGTAGCACTCCCTCTTCCTCCACTCATGCATCCAACCTTCTCTCTCTCTCTCTTACTCTCTCTTCCTCTCTCTCTGTGTATTTCTTCAGAGCGAGGGACGGTGTGACTTCAGTATCCTCCAGATCCTTCGGCGAGTACACGATACACACCCCCACAGGCAGCACACGCACATGCACGCATGGATTTTAACAAGAGGCCGGTCTGTCCAGCAGTCTCCCACACACAGATAAGTCACGCAGACCACTGAATGTGCTGTAGACTCACACTTAATAGAGATGTACCCATCGATTTAATTACTCTTTAATGAACAAACTCAGAGAGCCCACACCTTTAAAAAAAAAGAAGAAGAAAAAAACACCGTTTGTAGGTGAGGCGGAGAGAAAGGGCGGTGAAAAGCCCCTGGGGCAGTGAATTAGATCGCTCCTTGATGTTCTTCCTATCCTTACATTTATCATGTTGTATCAGCAGAAAATCCTAAATAAACCTTTTACAGGCTTCTTTTAGTCACGCACTAAATGTGCTTTTGATCTGGAGGGCCAGTTTATCTCCTGCTTAAAAGCCAAACACTGCCAGCGCTCTGGGCTGGAGAATAGAGGGCATGTTACTGAAATAGCAGTGATCCTGGACGTGCAGGAGGTTCACTTTTCGCCACCTTTGTGCCGGCGAGCTAATTTTGGGATCAAATAGAATCAGTTACAGATTTGAGGCGGCGCAGCGTTCATGATGTTGCAGAGCGGTTCGGCTGACATTATTCTCCTGAAGAGCCACCCAATGTTATAAAATACCAACCCAGATCTCTCTCTCTCTCTCTCTCTCTCTCTCTCTCAGGGACTTGTGTAGGAGGTTGCCTGCCTTGTGTTTACCCAGTCGGTGAGTTTCTACCTACGCAGAACCCCTGCAGAGAAAATGCCACACTGCTCTGAGGTGCCATTTCCTGGGCTGCTAATAAGAGAGCGAGAGAAAGGGCCTACAGCTCCATCCACCCTGAGCTCACTGATCTGATGCTGTCACGTCAGGAACAGTGTCATAAACTGGAAGGCAGTCTTCATAATGTCCTCACAATGTCATATTTTAGTTTAGGGAGGATGATGTAAATAACAGGCAACATGGTTAATAATATAAGACTCAAGCCTTAAGTACTCAAGAACCTAGTAGGTTTTTTCAGTTCAGGCTTTGTTTACGTTTGTAGTCTGGTATGAGCGAGTTATTTAATTTGGTTATATTTAATTTAAGTTTTCATTTTATTTTCATATCTGTTTTCTTTCTTGTGTGAGTGTGTGTTTTATTTCTTTGAATCACATGAAAAGTTGCATTGAAAGGTGCTAATTGGATCATTCTGAGTTGAAAATATGTTTTAGAGGTTGCTATGAAATGATCAAAGCCAGTGCTTGAATGTTTTATTTTTGGCATTTACTAAAATTTCAATAGTGGTACGATTGCAAACACATGTGTTTCAGTGATGAGCATTCTTAATGTTACACACTGATTTTTAGACCTTGTGACACATTTACTTCAAAACTAACTGCTCCTCATGTGAACATAAGGACCACTGTGGCCATTTTGTCACTAAAATAAAGGGGTGTGACTAAAATAAGGCTCCGCCTACAACGTAAAACTCTTGCGTTTTGGAAGTGACATGAAAAAAAATGAATAAAATAAATAATACATATATAATAATAAATTATATATATATATATATTTATATATAAATTAAAAACTAAACACCTGAATAATATACATCTACTATAACTTGATTTGAAAAATAAAATAAAAATATATTTGCACAGGCTGACATTCTGGGAAAGACACTTCCCAACAATAAATACCCTATAAAAAGCTCTGTTAATGCCTTGGGTTTAGAAAGATCATAATTCTTGAAAATATCCTAGGTCTGTATGCTTGATTTTGACCAAGTTTAATCAAAGGGCATGTTTTTTTATCTTGACAGAAAAAACAAAAGTTCTGGCCCAGCCTTGTTTTTACCATGTCCGTTCCTCGTAATAAAATAGCATTCTCAGAATATTAAAACCAAGGCAGTTAAGACTGTCTTAAATCATTAATCATATTGAAATGTCTCGTAATGGAATGCTTGGATTGTTAAAAGTTCAGGATAGAGCTTTTTAGATTATTAATGATTTTGTGCATTTCTCTCAACAAAGTAAATAAGCATTTGATTTTTTGGTGTTTCTGTGTTATTATACACCCAATCAACCCTTTTTCAAAGTGTGAATAATGCTAGGATTGCTTTCAATGAATTCAAGGATTTTTCTCACACAAGAAACAGAAACCACAGAAACATTAAAAATGGAAGAGACACATTAAAAAAATATATCAATGTGTAACTATTTTGTATAAAAACCACTGATGTAATAAAACAACATGCTTCTGATGTAAATTTTAAAAGGGGGTGAATTGGTGTAATTTAATGTGTGAGATGTAAAGAAAGTCATTCAGAGAAGTGTAAATGCTCCTTCCTAGAGAAACTGGAGTCAGAGTTGTTCACAGTGGTGGTGATGAGAATCAGACTTTCCTCTTAAAGTTTCCTCACAGAAAGTTATTACATGAAATGGTTATGAATATGCTGCCTGATATCTGAGACTTTGTTTTGCGGTTGTATTGTAATAAAAATTTGTAAATGAATCCATTCATTTTAATTCATTTATTTAGGCAGAAGGAGGGGTACATGTGTTGCAAGTTAAAACAGTCCCCAAAGAAAACAGATATACTCAGAACACATGTAGATTCACTGGTTGTTTTAGAATAATACATTTTAATAAAATTGCTGTATTTGTGAGACATTTGCGACTCCTGGTTCCCATCACCACCACTGTAAAGAAATCAGTCTGTATGACTCTCTGCAGAGAAACAATTCACATTAAACCACTCTGAATACATTTGTTTACATATCAATGACTGAATAATTCAGAAATGTAAGTATGGTGGACTTCCCCTTTAAGTCTACAGGCACAGTGCCACGTTTTATTTAACTGTAATCAGTTTTTATTAAGTGAGACCCGCGTCGGGCACCGTAGTTGTAGTCCGGAAATATGGCGACCAGGAAAAGAAGAAAGTGTCTTGAGTGTAAGTTAAGCGCTGTACAGCGTGACTGTAACCACTATGATTAATGTTTTAGCACTTACTTAAACTTAAAGTACATAAAATTGCGCTATTATCAGATTTTAGGCGTCGACTGTACATTTTGAATAACTTCGCTAGCGACTGCACTAAACAGGCAGGGTGCTAGCTAGCTAAAGTCAGCCGGCTAGCCCTGTTGATGTGGCAGTCAGAAGAAGTTAGAAAAGAAAGAGCAAACGTCAATAAAGATGAAGTTTTGAAACTGCTTTGTAGGCCGGAAAAGTGTGAATTACAAGCCTCGTTGCAGACGGCGAATTTAAGCTGAACGTTAGCCGGCTGTTATTAGCCAAGTATTACAAGGTTGGCAAACTGACTCACAGTGCATTCATGTCGACTAAGAATTAACAATTGGTAGCTAAATACTGTAGCTTCTGTATCTAATTTTTAATGCTTAAGTGTTTTTTCGTTGTTTAACAAAAGTGCTGAAGCATACAACATTTGTTTTGTTGCAGCTACATGAGAGTTTCAGGGGAATTCAATGTGGAAGGCCTTAAAACAACCTCCATGAATTGCTGTCCCAAGCAATACTTCTGATCAGTGGAGACTCCACAGAGCAACAATGAGTCCCGAGGAGTCAGGCAAGGAGGTGGACATGTGGTCCTCCATCCGCTGCCTGGGTTACCTGTCCAGCATAAACCTGTTGGTGGCTGTATGTCTGGGCATGTATGTGCGGTGGGAGCAGACGTCCGAACCCACAATCTTGGTCATCTTCATCCTGGGTCTGTTTGTTTTAGGCATTTCCAGCATCCTCTATTACTACTTCTCCATGGAGTGGGCTAGCCTTAGTCTGTTCCACCTGTGGTTTGGCTTCCTGCAGGGCCTCTTGTGCTTCCTCAGCAGCCCCTCTTTGGAGAATGATGTAAAGGAGCGTGTCACAAACTACCTGTTGTTGGCCAGCGTGGCAGTACGTTCGCTGTGGGCTCTGACGGAGCGCCTGTGTGGCAGTGCCAACTACAGGAAGGTCGTGCTCACTTCGGCCGAGTTCCTTGAGCTGCTGGGCTTCGGCATTGCCAGCACCACTATGGTTCTCCAGAGGTCAACTGCCATCATCGCCCTTCTGGTCGCCTTAGCTGCCATCATCGTAGACCTGCGCATGAAGTCTCTTCTGGCCCTTCCCAACCTGGTTTGCTTCTGTGTGGTGGTCTCCGTCACCTTCTTCCAGGCTCTGAAGGTACAGACTAACCCCTTTGCCCTTGGCTGCTACCTGGGCCGGCTCATCTGCGAGCCACTCCTGGACGTCTATTTCAGTGGGCTGTCTGTGACTGAGCGCTGGATGCCCTTTCTGTCGGCGGGCCGGCTGTGGCGGAAGTTGACTCTCCTCCCGCTGGGTGCTACCGAGCTGATGTTTTTCGTGCTTTGTGCCCTAAAGCTGGGTCACCTGGAGTTCTGGTACCTGGTCATCCCCGGCTTTTGTGTGTTTGGCCTCTTCTGGATGCTGTGCCATATTGTGTTTCTAGTCACACTGTGGAGCTTCCACACAAAGTTGAGCGAGTGTCAGAAGGTCCGGGCCACCCAGCGCTCAGACACGCGCAGCCTGGACAGGGTCATGGCTTCCAGGGGGATGCGCCATTTCTGCCTCATCTCTGAACGGCTGGTGTTCTTCAGTCTGATCTCTACTGCCATACTGGGGGCTGTCTCGTGGCAGGTAAGATAAGTTTGTAGTCAGTTTTCTATAGTGGGGTATAATTTTTTCGGAAACAATTTAGTGCGTCATGAATAAGTCAAGTCAAGTTTATTTGTATAGCTTTACAGGAATTTAAAAGCATAAAAACATGAAATCACAACACTTTGCTTTATTTCTGCAGTAACATTTAATGAACGTGTCTCAGTGAGTGAAAATATAAGTGAACACACTGAACAGATTAAACTATGATGCAAGATCAAAGATAAAATAAGATACCAATAAAATGGATTTAAATGTATAATAAGAGCCAATAGGAAATAAATATATGACTATCTACCTATATGAAGGCTTTAAGGAGCCATAAAATCTAATATATGAGTATGATAGTCAAATGACGTTGTTGATTGTTGAAATTGTTGAAAAAAAAAAGTGAACACATCCATTGCAGAATACTGGCCCTGCATGTTTAATGCACCATTAGTGTTAAACACTAAAGTTAACATACTTTGAGGGGAAAAAGTAAAATTATGTTAATCTCAGCAAATGCCTTTTTAAAATGTGGCCCTAGCAATTTCAAAAATGTTTTATAAATATTAAAAATATTTATAAATATATTACCTGTAAAGGATGTGTTAACACTAGGGGTGTTTGGCACATGGCTGCATTAACATTCCTACAGTGATACATCAATACATTATGGTAAGATGTGGAGTTGGAACAGTTTACAGTATGGATAATACATCACACCAATGTGACCTATGGAGCTGTTTACATTTTAGTAAAATGCAAATGTTAGAAATAAGCACGCATGTTTCTAAATATTATTATTATTATTATTATTATTCTAATTATTAATTCTAAAACTGTCAAGAACTTTGCCACTGTTGCATCATAATATAGCTACTGTAAGCCAAAATATTAAGCCGATTAAATTTACCTAGTGGTCATTGATTTGATTTGCAAGAGCTTCACAATCATTTTTTTATTTGTGTATTTAATAATCCTCTGCTCTAGTAGATTATGGGTTACACATATGAAGATCAAGAAGAGATTTAGTCATTGAAATTGTATACAGTACAACAAAACATGTGCAACTGATGCATTGTAATTATTGGAGGCTACAATTGATACAAAAAGTGAGAAAGAAGTATGAAACATTTGCATCATGACCCCAGAATGAAAAGGAACATATGGACAAATGACAGCAGCTACATTTTAATTAGGTCTTACAGATGAACAATTTTATATTACCATTTGAAAGAGATTACACGAGTTGTGATTTTAATTATAGCCTACATTATCACCATCAATTTAAGTGAGTAAATGTAAGTAATTAACACCAAGCTAATGAACTACTTGCATATGAGTTAAACCAATCAAAAGCAACCAAACACAATGTGCTGTGTAAGTGACATGACCACAATATAACATTTCACAAAGCAGCTAGATAAAGAAGGCCATAATAACATACCCACACAGTAAATTATAGAAAATAATTATAATTTAATTGGAGTCAGAATGTTGGCCTGAAAATTTGTATTTGGATATTTCCCCAAATCCTTCAGCCCTGGCCCTCATGTATCATCGCTCTCCGTGCCATTAAGTGCTTTTAGAGTAGGTCACACGAAGTGTGGCATCTTGGTAGCTGCTGCTTCTGGGTCCAGACATATTAATTAGCAGCCTCTGTTTTATGGTATATCCTATCAGCTAAACTGTAACAGCGGATTTGGCTTTGAGTTAAAACAGAAAAAACCCAGGGTTAAAAACGACCAGCAAAGACCTGCAGAAAAAGAAACGACTCCACTACTTTCGGGTTAAAAAGTCCAACTTCTCAGCGGAAAAGTGCAGGAAGCTAATTGGTGGTTACAAGAAGTGTTTAAAAGCAATTATCCTCGCCAAAGCTGTGCAACTAAGTGCTAGTTTTGGAGGGGTCTAATATTGTCCAGACCTCTTTGATTTTCTAAACAAAGCTCCTAAACTTTTTCTTTTTTTTTTTTACTTTGCTTTTGGAAGTTGTAAACCAAACCAGATTAAAACAAAACAAACACCAAATATATTTATTAAAATGTCTGTTTTTCTTTATCTTCAGAAACCTTACTGTTCCACTTTATTCTGCTAGTGACCCCGACTAGCGGGATAAAACAGAAGATAATGAATGTATGGATGGAGGGATGGCAGCTGTCGTGTTCAAAGGATGTAGAACAACAAAAATCAACAAAAATGAAGATACATGTTGGTTTTTGGACAGTGATCATATGCTCCATAGAAAAGCATTGTCAGTAGAATAGGATGCCCAGGAGCAGCCAGTTATGAGCCTGGGGTCACTGTGTCCAGTGCTAAGTATTGACTAGAGGGGTATAAAGCCCACCTGTGTTGGCTGTGGAGCAGTGACAGTGTGTTCTCTGGTTTTATAGGGCTCTATTCAATACTTTTGTGATAAGTCAGAGTACATCTTAAATCCAAAACTGATCATTCAACATCAGTGCTTGACTTTACTGTTGCACTTGTGGCTGAATGCAATCGTGTCTCACAATGGTGTTCCAACATCTAGCGTTCCCCACCAAGCGTATAGGCTCTTGGGGAGCTAACTCTCTATTAATACCCTTGATTTCAAATGCTTTAATATGGTTAAAAAATCACTGGGGATGCCAGTAGAGGTACCCTAAACTGTGTGCATCATCCAGGCAAACCATTTGATGGCTAGAAAATCGAAATAACAAAAATAATGCATAAGGAGAAGAATAATGACTAAGCCTTGCTGTTGCTGATTAGTAAGTGGCAGGAGTTTGCACTTCTTCCTACTGCTACTCTCATGTAAAGTGAGGACAGCATGCAGTACCGGCTGTTAGACCTTGGGCAGAAGTACCTTTACTGACAAAAGCAGAGAACTACTAAGCGGTAAGATAATGAACTGTCAAATGAGTCATTCCAGGCTGTTCAGACATGGTTTAGGCCTCGTACAGCTTCTGAGGCAGCAGTAGCGTTTTCATTTATTTGCGTGAAATCAGTACAGTGATGAATTAGACAGCGGTTTACACTCACAGGCAGGGCGATTAGTGTCAGCGTAGTCGTGTAGGTTGAATTGACAAGCCCGTAGAACCTGTATGCGTGTGCTTTAGATTTGACTCGAGCTTAAAATAGCTTAAGTTGACCCATATTATTGCTGCCATTTCTTGAACTAGTAGTTTTCTGCCAAAGTATGCCTGTTAGTGTGAAGTGTACTGTGCCCAAACTACTTATATATATCTGAGAACCATCAAGTGGCATTAGTAATATAATCCAGTGATTCAGTCTTTTCTGGTTTGCAGTTGTTCAATGCCCTCTATATGAGCATGTTCCTGGTGGTGCTTTCTCTGGAGTCTCTGACACATGGACTGTTCCACGAGCTGGGGAACTGCCTTGGAGGGACCTGTGTGGGCTACGCAGTGGTTATTCCTACCAGCTACTGCAGGTAAGTCGAGGCAAGGTTTTGTCAGATGTTCAATATACCAAGGACATCCACGCATTGAAATCACATGCTGTGTACAGAGAGTAAACCTGCTTGTTGAGAGTTGTCAGCCACTTCAGCGCACTCGTATTAGACGCGTTATTAATTTGTAAAGCGTCGACCTGTTTGAGTGTGCACTGTTCAGACGAACGTCATCTCAAGGAGTTTTTCAGGAAGCGGCACGTGCCTTGATTTATCACTTCATCCAGTCGCTGTCAGCCTCTCGCCTTCTGCCTGTCTCTTGGCGTCAGAGCCATGTTGAGCAATCCACTCAGGATGTTAAAGCATAGTGGGGAGGTTGATGATTGGAACTCCCCGAAGGTGCAATGGTAAACGGAGTGCGAAATAAACTAATAGGCATTAATAAACATGGGCTAATGCCGGCCCTGTGGGGAGGGCTGTGTCCCGTGCATCCCGGGCGAGTGAAAAGCAGAGAGCGAGCGCTCCAGGCAGGATGGCTGCTGGTAGGCTGATTAGGATGCAGCCCCACGGCCCGTCGTGCTCAGTATTCCAGCGCACTGAGATCCAGGCCTCAGCAGGGAGCCAGCACATGAGGGGAATATAGCAGGGTGTAATCTCCTGTCTGATGGGCGCAGATCATGTTTTTACAATGATGAGGGCTTCTCGGGGAGATGAGGCAGACGGGAAGAGAGAGAGAGAAACTTAGAAGGAGGGAGAGACAGAAAAGGGCATGAAGGAAAAAGAACCCGGTTGGCACATGCACCTTTTAGCCACTTTTTGTTTCCGACAGATGGCTTAATAATTTCTCCCTTTCTGATGTTTGGAGATAATTGGTCACTTGTTTGTTCACTTGGAAATGACAGAATTGTATAAAATGCTAATTTAATTTATTAAGCAGGCCTGCAGCCATTTTATCAGGTACCTGTGCAAAAGTATCCAGACACCTCTAGTGGTTTAGTGAATTCCACCACTTTAAAAAGGCATTTCTGACAAAGTCGTTCAGTTGCACACACAACTGTCCAAAGCAAAACAAGTATCTCTAAAATAGCAGCTTTCCAGTAAAGCACACAATAACTTACTTTCCTTTTAATTGATGTCAATGCAATCAGAATTTTTTCTAAGTTGTTTTGGAGCATTTCCATTGCTCCGTTCGTCATGAAATTCATTCATTTTCATGGCAGCTGTCGAGGCAGCACAGTGGTGTAGTGGTTAGCACCTCACAGCAAGACGATCCGGGTTTGATTCCTGGTTCAGGTGTGTGGAGTTGTCATGTTCTCCCTGTGCTTGAGTTGTTTTCCTTCGGGTACTCCGGTTTCCTCCCACAGTCCATGTGAGGTTGAGTGGTCACTCTAAACTGACCGTAGGTGTGAGTGTGTGCTGGAGTGATTGTTGACCATGCGATGGACTGGCGAACTGTCCATGGCCTTTGCATGATGACCCTGGGATTGGCTCCAACCCCACTGTGACCCCGACTAGAGAGATAAAGCAGATGATGATGGATGGATGGCAGCTGTCACGTTTAAATCATGTAGAAAAATAAAAGTCAACAAAAATGGAGTTAGATGATTTTCTTTAGACAGTGATGATATGCTCCATAGAAAAGCATTGTCAGTAGAATAGGATGCCCAGGAGCAGCCATTTATGAGCCTAAGATCACTGTGCCCAGTGCCAAGTATTGACTAGAGGGGTATAAAGCCCCCCTGCGTTGGCTGTGGAGAAGAGACACTGTGTTTTCTGGACTTTTTGGGCTCTATCCAATACTTTTGTGATTAGTTGGAGTACATCTTAAATCCAGAACTGATCATCCAACATCAGTGCTTGACTTTACTGTTGCACTTGTGGCTGAATTCAATCAAGTCTAACAATGCTGTTCCAACATCTAGCACCCCACCCAAGCGTAGAGGCTCTTGGGGAACTATTTTTTTATTAATACCCTTGATTTCAGAAGAAACATTGCAGCTGTCTGTAAACCTGTGATGTACGTGTACAATAACTGACTGTTTATAATTATGCACAATCTGTGTTTGCTATTTGCACCCAGAATAGTTCACCCTGCAAATCCCAAATCTTGTCTGGTCAGTTATTGTCTTGTGGTGGTATCTTTCCATTGTAGACTGCTGCTGCAGAACTTAGAGGCACCTTGTCCAGCAATAGATAGAGAGATAGATAGATAGAGCCATCCATCCATCCATCCCAGAGGAAAATTCAAGTGTAGATATGTAATAAAATCAAACTGCTATTTGTACATTACTCTAATTATTTAATTCATATGTTGGTCTTTATATTGGCCCACTTTTTACAGCATAACCATAATAAAAATAAAAAAAAAATCTCATCTAACACTGACAGAGCTTCAGCATTTCTACATTCACACAAGTAACTCTCTTAATGTGTTCATTAACGAGTTTCATTAGCATTCGAGAGCAGAGAATGAGGGGCGGGAAAAGGAAAAAACACAAAGAAAAACTGAAATTGGACAGAAGAATGTAGACTACTAGAGCGAAACAGAAACAGAACAGAAAAGGAGAGAAGCACTATTTCTGCTTGAATAGCTGAACACCTTGCCAGGTAGTTTTCACGGGTCACTATGCTTAAGATCTACCATTTCTATCCTCAGCAAAGCATGTGCACGACCGCACTGCAGTCTCACTTTTACACCGTTTTCATCCAAAGCCTTCAGTGCTTAATGGGCTTGTTTAATGATGCTGCATTCATACATACAAGAGCAGGAGGGTCGTATCAGTCTTGACCCGAAGTGGTTACGTGTTTGGAGGGCAATGCGCTGAATGAGCTTTACAAGACCATTTTGCTCTGTTTTTTCTTTTGGACTGGATAACTAAGCTGCCTTGACCTTCAGAATCGGGTCTTTTTATTTATTTACAAATATTGAAAGGCCACGGCCAATCTCTTGCTTCCTTTTTTGCTTTTGTGTTGCATCCTTCCATGTCTCATTGCACTACTTCGCCTGTACCTTCCTTTCAGCGTTTCCTGTATAACTACCCCCCCCAACCCTTGCTGATCTTTTTAGTTCTTTGCTGTGTTACTAACACCCATCACACTCTTTGTCTATCTGCTTCTGCATCATTCACCACCTCCTCATCCACTCCTTTTCTTTCATCCTCCTACCTTTCTCATCTGCTACCTACCGTCTGGTTCAGAACTAAGCATGGGCTATTGAACAATATTTGCCATTCAAACAGCCTCATTTTTCAACAGGTAGGATTCACTTATCCTCTTTTTTACTGTAAAAAATGCTGAAGCAGCTCACAAAAGAAACAGTCTTTATCTGACCTTTGGGTTGATTAAGTGATTTATCTTTGTATACAGATTTGAACAAACTAGCAGCTGATCTGCAGAGTCTTTGTTATCTTCAAGTTTAAAACAGACACTTTATTAGTAGGGGTGTAAGAAAATATTGAAATACCGAATATCAGGATATTATGTTTAGTGATACTGTATCGAGCCTCAAAAACAATAGTATCAATACACAGATTCCTGGCAGACAGTGAATCATTGTGTGTTGTGTTTAAACATCTGACCACTAGATGGCTACGTTGTAATTTATTTTCAGCTCCACTCCAACATTAACAAGCAGCACAAGGGTGCAGTGCTATTGTAAGCATTGGCAACCCTGTTCATATAGTTCTGTGTTTTAATAGCACAATTTGAAAAATCGCAATATATCAATATCACAGTATATCATGATATATTGAATCGTGACCACTGCATCACGATACATATCATATCGCCAGGTTCTTGCCAAGCGCTATTTACTAGATACAGCCCCTTTTCAATTTGATCATCTCCACTTACCCTATAGCAGCACTTTGTATTTCTGCTGTTACAGACTGTAGACCATCTGTTTCTCTGTGTACTTTGCTAGCCACCCCCCCCCCCCCTTTGTCCTGCTCATCAATGCTCGGGACACCCAACATGACCACCATAGAAAAGGAACTATTAAGGAGGTGGATCATTCTCAGCACTGCAGTAACACTGTTCGTAACTAGAGATGGACTAATCAGCGTTTTTGAAGCCGATCCCGATAGCCGATCACCTTTCAGCGCGATCGGCCGATTCCGATCGAGGGCGGGGTATACGCCATGGCAGGGATATATGTTATTAGCGCAAGCACATCATGAAACATGGTCAAAACTGGTTTATTACCATTTTAACGAGCTCATGAGAAACAGCATAATATTTTAAACAAAATTAATAGTAAATAAACAAAGTAAATCTAACAAATATCTCCAATACTGCTATCATTCAATTTAGACCCTTAATTTAAAACGAAAAAAGCTAATTAAATACATGCAGTAAAAACTGCAGTCATTAAACACAGACTCTGTTATTGTAAACGACAATCTGTAATCATTAAATGTAAATCTTGAATTGTTGCTGCTGTTTTGTTAGTACCGGTCAGATCTGGTCTGTATGGTGTTCTGGGTTGTTTGTTTTGTGCTAGCTGTGCGTGCTAGCTCTGCTGTTTGCTGATACTCACTGTATTCAGCTGCGTGCAGTGCCGTATCAGATTAGTAGAGTTAAATGTCTTTGTCTTGGTTCCTCAACGAGACACGCTGATTTTACACATTATTAAAAAGCCCTGTGGATGAGTCTGCGTCACGTACGGTAAACACTGTCAGACGCATCAGCACATGCTTTTCTCGCGACGCCGCTGCTTCAGTCTGTCTGTGGAAAATGAAACGGTATGTATTTCCACCTAGCGGTTCAGATAGGAATTGCAGGGAACTGGCCGGAGGGGGGTTCATGGAGGGCTCCTCCTCCTGGATGAAACGCTAGCTGAAAATACAGAAATTAGGCTAATTTGTTTAACGCCATCGATCGGCTCTCAGGATCGGCTAAACTGGAGACATATTGGTCGATCACCGATCATGTATTTTGATTAAAAATCGGCCAATAGCGACACATAGATGATCGGTCCTTCCATCTCTATTAGTAACATTGCAGTAACATTGTCAGTTAGTGTGTGCCATGCTGGTATGAGTGTATCAGATCAGAGTTTTTAAATGCTGTGTCCACTCACTGTCCACTCTTTTAGACACTCCTGTCTTGTAAATGTAAAGTAATGTACAGTACAGTTTGTTTTGGTCATCCTCTAGTCCTACAACCTAGTTGCTACCTAGACTTTTGCATTGTCACTTTTAAACATTAAAAATGTTAGTAAAAATGATGATATACATGCTGTATATCTGTATGTTCACATAACCATGATCCTCTCCACTTAGACCATCCTCTTGAGGTCAGGGTAACCAAACACATTGTTAATGTCTTTCGCGTGTGTGTGTGTGTGTGTGTGTGTGTGTGTGTGTGTATGTATGTAGTGTGGACGGTCAGCCGATGCTGCTGCCTCCGGAACAAGTGCAGGAGATGAACCTACGCTCGACGGCCACGCTGAATGCCGTACAGCGTCTTTTCTCGCACCACCTGATCCAGACATTTGGCTGCGACTATTCCACCAGCGGACTGAGTCTGGAGGCACTGCAGGCCAAGCTGCGCTCTTTCCTTGAGCTGCGCACTGCCGACGGTCCACGTCACGACACCTACCTCATTTACTACAGCGGACACACACTGCCCACCGGAGACTGGGCCCTGACAGGTGAGTTCATGCAGATATAAAATACACTACTGTTCAAGACTTTACCATCACTATTCAAAAGTCGTGGTTTTTAATAATATACAGCTAATTTAATCAATTGATTATAAAAGAAATTGGTTCTAATGCAGTTGCAGTTATATGCAATAGGATGTTATTTTAAAAGGCATCTAATGATTACTGTTAATAACTTTTCCCCCCTATAAAACACTTTCCCTATTCTAAAATACCTTCTGGTGCCCTCATAATATTTTAATCTACGCTGTACAGATAATTATTGAATAAAATAACAGTTTATGCAGTTTAGCAACAGCAGCATTTCCACTAGAAAACACACCCCAGCATGGTCCTTTAAACTTAAATGGCTAGCTAAAGTTTAAATGCTTTATCAGAAGTGGCGCGATCACACCTGGTGCTTCGCAAGGTTATTTATGGTGTACCATTCTCAGTTTATGAAGGCAAGTGTATCTCGTTATAAATACAGCTTATGGCCTTATCAGGCGCCTTATGTTCTACCATGCTGTTAATACCTACGTGCTTCCCTCACCAGGAGCTTTTGCGCAACAAAACCTTGGCAGTTATGTTTTGGCTGGCCTTTTACTATTCATTGTTCTGAAAGCTCTCCAAACTGTAGGAGAAATATCTTATCCTGGCTCGGTGTCTGCGTCGCGCTTTATCTTTCTGCCCGTGTGTGCGTGCTGCACCTCACCGAGCTATTAATCCTTATGAGGGATACGCAGTGTCACAGCCTGTGTTACGCTGTTTGATCAGACCAGGCCGGCCGAGAAATGGCCTCGCGCCGCTGCTTGGTCCTGACCGGGGCATGCAGGTGGAACAGGCCCTGTCTCTGACACTGACACACACTACCCCGCACACACAGATATATTGTGGGGATTGTGTGCCTTTCACAGTCTTTCCTTTCATATCTCTCTCTTTTACTCCCTCGCTTAAAATGACCATCACAAGATTCAGCTGTAAATACCCTCTCAATTTTGACTTGTAAATGGCATATTTCACTTATCTGGGCTAAATGATCTGACAAGATGGAATATTCAGGCTGTTTTACAGTAAATCCTTTGTCCTCACAAGTGGCGGGCTAAGCCTTGGAGATTATGTGCAATATCCTGTCGTCCATTAATGCACTGTAGCCATCGCTGATCGACAGTGGTATTGTTGGGTGGTGAGAGTCGCTTTGTAAAAGAAAAAATAAATACATAAAAAAGGAAAACATACCCTGATGAGAGATGTTTGCAAAAACATGGTCAAATGGCCTTTTGTTGTGTTGTTTTTTTTGTTTGTTTGTTTTTTGGGTTTTTTGGACATCCTCGACGTAGAACTGAATGCTTTTATGCATTTTAATTCACAAAAAAAATTTAATAAATAAATAAATTAAAAAATGATGATAATAATAAATAATAGAATAGAATTAGTTGCTAATATTATTCATTTATTATTATTATTATTATTATTTTTACCAATAAATTAATATCAAATAATATAAAATGTGGCTTGTTTAAGTTGCCTGTAACTTTCAAATCAACAAAACATGTATTTTGACTGGAGGTGTTTTGTGTACTGCTGTATTGACTGATCATTTATTTTTGTGTAACGAGGGAAGTCATTGTATGCATGGAGATTTCAGTCCAGCTTTATTGTTTAACAAGTACAACCATGGTACGAGAAGTGTTGCCTTGCACTCTTTCTGATGGCCTCACTGTTTAATTGGATTAGAGTTTTGTAACAGATGATTTCATGCAGCAAACAGAACAACAAAACAATTTGATTTGATTATTTTCTCAATGTTTAAAATTACTATTAAAAACGTATTGAATTTACAACCCGAGGATCTGTTTACACAGACATAAAATATAGACAATAAAATCATATAGCGTGGTGTGCAGTCTTAGCACATTTAATTTCAAGAATTGTCTCGCTTAAATAAAACATAATATTTCAGCTTTCAGATCTCCAAAAAAAGCTTTTCCCTCATACTCCTGTACTTACTGTCGATTGTTTCTCGTTTCTGGCCGGTGAAGTGATAACTCCAAATTGCTGAAGTTGCTAACTTTTGCATTCTCAGGTGGGGACTGCCTGCGTCTGGAGCAGTTCCTTGATTGGTGGAGAGAGCGGAATGTTGGCTTCTCCTCTCGTCTCATGCTGGTGCTGGATACGGAGAACTCTGTGCCATGGGTGAAAGCAGCACGGAGGGTGGAGGGGCTCTATGTGGCTGTTCAGGGGGCCGAGATGAGTCCTGCAGGGGACGCCGAGAGCCAGGTAGCTCCCCGCCTGGGAGACTTCACAGCCGAGTGGGTGGAATACAACTGCAACCCAGACAGCGGAGTGCAGTGGTCGGAGAAAGGCCGGCTCATCGCTGCTGTGTACGGCGTGTCCAAGTGCTGGAGTGACTACAGGCTCCACCTGCCCACCGGCAACGATGTAGCCAAGCATTGGAAAACCCACTTCCCCCGAGCCACCTACCCGCTGGTTTCTGTGGCCAACTGGTGCTGTGGGCTAAACCTGCTGTGGCTGTGCAGCGCCTGCCTACGCTGCTTCAGGAGGCTCAAACTGGCCTGGTTTCCTCCTACCATACTGGACACAGGACAGGGAATCAAACTGGTACGCTCATAGACACGAACAAAGACTTAGACAGTGCAATGTGCTATATTTCTCTTTAATATATACTTTACTTAAGGTGCCTTCTCTTCTCTTGCGTTGTTGATTTTTTTTCAACTTCCCTTTTATGTAGTTTTGCCTTTGGCTTGTTAGAAGTCTGAAACTGAGCGTAGAGCCATGATTTCTGAAGGTCACTGTGCTCTTCATGTTTCAATTCTGCCGTCTCTGCATAGCCAAGATATCCACTGTGGCTTTTTCTTTCTGGAGCAAAATCAGCTCGCTGCATGAGAATATTCTGGGTCATTGCTCATAATTGATTTTGCAAATATCTGCCAATCCTATTGCCAATTTTTTCCAAGATTTTCTGACAAGACGGATCTTTTAAAGGTCGTTTAAAACAGCTTGAGCAACCTAGTGCTGTGAATGTGGATTTGGGTCTACGCAAGTGTGTTTATTATAAGATGTAACCGTCAGTACCAGTAATACTGATGCCATTATGATTGCACACATCTATGAGAATTAAAAGACAGTCATTTTCTCGCTCTCTAGCTTTTAAGTGCCTTGGGCTGTATGCTTCCATTTGACTATATGACGAGGTAAAATGGTAATTTATGGAGTTCCAAGTGCCTTTTTTTAGGAGTGTTGGGGTGACTAAATATTATAATTTATGAGGCCTATTTCTGCCTCGGGATGGAACACATTTAGCAAAACAGGAGCTGCCACAGAGATGTGTGTGGTGTGCAGTGAGTGGAGGAGGGCAGCTCAAACTGACCCTCTGTTCCTCTGGAGGATACTGCATGAGTGAGTGCACTTTAGCACTGGGTACAGGCCTTCTCCCTGGGACAGTGTGATTGCATAAGAAGTGCTTTTTTTTTACTTTACAGAAATAAGCGTGATTTGTACAGGTTTTGGCATGTCATATTATTTCCTTCTTGTTTGATCCGAATAAATATTTTATTCAAACTGTGTATTGTTCAGTTAATTAGGAAGACGGCACTATGCATGTCTACTGTTTCTTTGAGCCAATGACTGGATAAATCAGTCATTGAGTGTGTTTTAAATGCACACCATTAATATGATCATTATCAGATTTAAGCTGTTATCTGATTATTCAAGTGGTTTCCCAGATTCAATATGAATTTTAAAGATATCTGAGAAAGAGAGCTGGATTTTAGCTCAGTAACAGCCCCTCTTGCTCTGTTGGAAGTATTTGTTGCAAGACTGTGCTCTTTATAGTAAGTAAGTACATTTTATTTATAGAGCACATTTAAAACCATAGTGCTTTACAAAGTCAAAGATTCATACCCTCTGTTCACTACTTACACATATAGCATACATAACAGACACTGTAACACAATCCTCCTTACACAGTTCAACAGTTTAACAGCTGCTGAATGCTAACTTTAAAAAGTGTGTTTTTAGTTTTGACTTAAAGATTAATAGATTGTTAAGATTAATGTTAAAACAGCAACACTATCAAAAAATTTGACTTAGACCTATAGCTATATTAGACCTATACAAGTACAGCATACTGTATGACCTGCCCTGACAGGATGATTGACAGATTGGGAAGCCCATGGAAATGAAATTTCAATGGGGTTAAATGCATTTTCAGGGGCAGTCTGCCTCAGCGTGAGCGCATTGGGTGAGAATGTAATAGTAAAGAGGACAGGACTTTTTTACATTTAAATTTTGCCCTTTAATTTTAGCCTTTGGGTTTTCTTTGATGATGCAAATTCAGATGCATCATTAGGGCGTGCAAATGCATATAAGGTACATTACATTTTAATTATCATTTGACACCATTATCATACAATCTAATAAGAAATGAGTATGCAGTTCTGGAAATCCATTTAAATTTTTAATGAAGCTATTTACACGGCCTCTAAATCTGTGTAAAAGAAATACTAGACAATACTAGTGCACTAACGGGCTAAACGGTAAAACTGAGTTTTCATTTTGAGCCCAAACTTGCATTGGTTTCTTTGGCATTTGGGTTTTGGACACTAGGGCGGTAGTGTTTCTGCTACTGAGTGATGATTCACGCTCAATGACCTCTTGAACGTTCAAAATAATATTGAGCAGGAATCACCTCACTTACCCAATGAGCTGCGCCAATCACCAACCAGTCGTCACACAGTTCTATAAGGACACATGTTTAAAAGCTGCCAGTGTTTTATGCTGTTTACAGTTCAGGAAAGAAATAAATGCTTGCATATAAAAAATGCTTTGTTATCAAAGTTTACAAACTGAGGTGTTAACCCATTAAATAGGGAGGCAACCCAGAATAGGGATCTGCAACCCAGAAGTCATTACTGAGGGCCAGTTCTTCTCGTGTCTTGAGATTTGATGAGTTTTCATGATTAAAACAGTCATAATATAAAAAGATGTTTTATATATAGACGTTTCTGCATGATGTTGATGTACAAATGCACAAATGTTTCACAGACCTGTCAATATCCAAATAAGGAAGCTGTTACAGCCACAGGAAGTGAATTTTTATTTAGATTTACATTTCCTGATGCTTACAGGCAGTGATGGGATCTCTCTAGAGCAAAGAGACCGAAGATCTGACATCACCATCAAGATCATGTTTCTTTTCTAGCTTTAGGAATCTGAACATGTTAAAATATCTGTCATAGAAATGTATGTTATTTTAAAAAAAGCTGAAAAGTCACATGGCAACCAGCCTGAACCACAGGAAGATCATCTCTAGCCTTAAAATAAATAACAGGTAAGCACACTTTGAACCAAGCAACAACAACACATAAAAATACGTCCCTTTTACCAAGGAGGTTTTGCAGTGAGGTGTCAGCGCTACCCATTGTGCTATCCTCAGTTCACTAGTTAAATACTTCTATCACACGTTTTAGTTCACTGTTAAGTATACTCTCAATGAAGTACCTGTTTAGTAGTTTTTAAAATACAAGTATTCTTTAACCTAACATAAATCATATTATTTCATTCTTATATATTATTGCTGCACTTTAACGTATATAACTAGGTTTTGATTAAGGTATTATTTTTTTCTACTTAAAATATACCTTTACTTGTACTTTAAGTAGACTTACCAGTGGACTCCACACATACAAATAAACAAAACATACTCAGAATTAACATATTTGTATTCTTTATATATCTTTATATATTATAAAGTTCCAAACAAATATTGTAGTGGATACCTTTATGTACAAAGCAAGAATACTTAATATCTTCAGTAGATCTCCAACTAAATATTACCTCTGCATACACATCAACAGGCCAACTAAACTATTACCAAAAACCTTTCTGTATACTTGTCATCAGACATGGGACCAAGTCACTAAGTTGCAAGTAACAAGTAAGTCTCAAGTCTTGACAATCAATTCCCGAGTCAAGTCCCAAGTCAATACAAGTGAGTCTCAAGTCAAGTCCCAAGTCTTAAACTTCAAGTCCTAGTCACCAGATGTATCATCATTTCAGTATTTAACACAATTGATGCAGTTGAATGGTAGTATATTAAACTGACATTAATATAACATTAACATTTTAAAGTCTGTATTATAACAAAAAAACTTGCATATGAAATTAGATCATTTCAAGCAGTTCTAATCACTAATCACCTCATTACCATAGGTGTTAAAATAGGTGTTGAAGCAGAAAAAACACTAAAATGTGAGGCAGTGGGCCTCAAAGGCCAAGGTTGAGAAACACTGCACTACATGAAAGTATTAGTAGACACTACACCTACAGGAATTTTAATAACATCACATTCTAAACCCATAAGCATTAATATATGGACCGGGTCTTTCAATTCTAACAGCATGTGTGAACTCTTGACAGTTAATTTTGACAGCAAACTTTTATTTAGTTTTAGTCTTTTGACTAAAATGTCATTTAGTTTTAGTCATGATTTAGTCATTTGAATTGTTTTTAGTTTTAGTGGACTCATTGTCATAGGAATATAGTCCTATATATATATATATATATATATATATATATATATATATATATAATTTGATTCAGTTGACTAAAATGCTTTTTCTTCTGTTGCCTTGAATTATTTAAGTCATTATATATACTTACACGAAATTAAACATTTATTAACCAGTTATGGAATATTATTCCTGTTTGACCAGTACACACACAAACAGATTTAACAACTAACATCTGAGGTCTTCTGTAACTGAAAAATGAATAAGTAAATAAAATGTATCTCTTATTTATTTAATAATTGTTACTAGTGCTGTCAATCTATAAAAGTATTGCACTGTTTTTACTACATATATAGTGCTGCTCTGCTGTAGAGTTTTATCTGAACCTCACCCCAAGCATTTCAATGCATGTTATGTCCTAACATGATGTGCAAATGACAAATAAACTTGAAACTTGTGCAATTCAAATAAATTTTAACATAACAGTAAATCAATGAATGAAAAACTGGTCACATCTCCAGGTCACAGTGTTTACTAGAGACACACACTGCACATTACGTGCACTAATAAACTGTAACTAAAATGAGCTAATCTGTTTCGTGCACCTTCTAGTGTGTACGGAGAGATTTGGGACATGACCATCAAACGCAGATGGTTGGAGTTAGCTAGCTAGTCTAGACTCCCGGCTCTGGTCCCTGCACATATAACGTTTCACCTGCTTCCCACATACCTGATCAACTAATCTGATCATTAACACCACCTTACTGAGTTAATACAGCGCTTCACCTGCTTCCCACATACCTGATCCAACTAATCTGATCATTAACACCACCTTACTGAGTTAATACAGCGTTTCACCTGCTTCCCACATACCTGATCAACTAATCTGTTCATTAACACCACCTTACTGAGTTAATACAGCGCTTCACCTGCTTCCCACATACCTGATCCAACTAATCTGACCATTAACACCACCTTACTGAGGTAATACAGCGCTTCACCTGCTTCCCACATACCTGATCCAACTAATCTGACCATTAACACCACCTTACTGAGTTAATACAGCGCTTCACCTGCTTCCCACATACCTGATCCAACTAATCTGACCATTAACACCACCTTACTGAGGTAATACAGCGCTTCACCTGCTTCCCACATACCTGATTCAACTAATCTGATCATTAACACCACCTTACTGAGTTAATACAGCGCTTCACCTGCTTCCCACATACCTGATCCAACTAATCTGATCATTAACACCACCTTACTGAGTTAATACAGCGCTTCACCTGCTTCCCACATACCTGATCCAACTAATCTGATCATTAACACCACCTTACTGAGTTAATACAGCGCTTCGCCTGCTTCCCACATACCTGATCCAACTAATCTGATCATTAACACCACCTTACTGAGTTAATACAGCGCTTCACCTGCTTCCCACATACCTGATCAACTAATCTGATCATTAACACCACCTTACTGAGTTAATACAGCGCTTCACCTGCTTCCCACATACCTGATTAACTGATCTGACCATTAACACCACCTTACTGAGTTAATACAGCGCTTCACCTGCTTCCCACATACCTGATCAACTAATCTGATCATTAACACCACCTTACTGAGTTAATACAGCGCTTCACCTGCTTCCCACATACCTGATCCAACTAATCTGACCATAAGCACCACCTTACTGAGTTAAAACAGCGCTTCACCTGCTTCCCACATACCTGATCAACTAATCTGATCATTAACACCACCTTACTGAGTTAATACAGCGCTTCACCTGCTTCCCACATACCTGATCCAACTAATCTGACCATAAGCACCACCTTACTGAGTTAATACAGCGCTTCACCTGCTTCCCACATACCTGATCCAACTAATCTGACCATAAATACCACCGTACTGAGTTAATACAGCGTTTCACCTGCTTCCCACATACCTGATCAACTAATTTGATCATTAACACCACCTTACTGAGTTAATACAGCGCTTCACCTGCTTCCCACATACCTGATCCAACTAATCTGACCATAAGCACCACCTTACTGAGTTAATACAGCGCTTCACCTGCTTCCCACATACCTGATCCAACTAATCTGACCATAAATACCACCTTACTGAGTTAATACAGCGTTTCACCTGCTTCCCACATACCTGATCCAACTAATCTGACCATAAGCACCACCTTACTGAGTTAATACAGCGCTTCACCTGCTTCCCACATACCTGATCAACTAATCTGATCATTAACACCACCTTACTGAGTTAATACAGCGCTTCACCTGCTTCCCACATACCTGATCCAACTAATCTGACCATAAACACCACCTTACTGAGTTAAAACAGCGTTTCACCTGCTTCCCACATACCTGATCAACTAATTTGATCATTAACACCACCTTACTGAGTTAATACAGCGTTTCACCTGCTTCCCACATACCTGATCAACTAATTTGATCATTAACACCACCTTACTGAGTTAATACAGCGTTTCACCTGCTTCCCACATACCTGATCCAACTAATCTGATCATTAACACCACCTTACTGAGTTAATACAGCGCTTCACCTGCTTCCCACATACCTGATCAACTAATCTGATCATTAACACCACCTTACTGAGTTAATACAGCGTTTCACCTGCTTCCCACATACCTGATCCAACTAATCTGATCATTAACACCACCTTATTGAGTTAACACAGCGCTTCACCTGCTTCCCACATACCTGATTAACTGATCTGACCATTAACACCACCTTACTGAGTTAATACAGCGCTTCACCTGCTTCCCACATACCTGATCCAACTAATCTGACCATAAACACCACCTTACTGAGTTAAAACAGCGTTTCACCTGCTTCCCACATACCTGATCAACTAATTTGATCATTAACACCACCTTACTGAGTTAATACAGCGTTTCACCTGCTTCCACATACCTGATCAACTAATTTGATCATTAACACCACCTTACTGAGTTAATACAGCGTTTCACCTGCTTCCCACATACCTGATCCAACTAATCTGATCATTAACACCACCTTACTGAGTTAATACAGCGCTTCACCTGCTTCCCACATACCTGATCAACTAATCTGACCATTAACACCACCTTACTGAGTTAATACAGCGCTTCACCTGCTTCCCACATACCTGATCAACTAATCTGATCATTAACACCACCTTACTGAGTTAATACAGCGCTTCACCTGCTTCCCACATACCTGATCCAACTAATCTGATCATTAACACCACCTTACTGAGTTAATACAGCGCTTCACCTGCTTCCCACATACCTGATCAACTAATCTGACCATTAACACCACCTTACTGAGTTAATACAGCGCTTCACCTGCTTCCCACATACCTGATCAACTAATCTGACCATTAACACCACCTTACTGAGTTAATACAGCGCTTCACCTGCTTCCCACATACCTGATCCAACTAATCTGATCATTAACACCACCTTACTGAGTTAATACAGCGCTTCACCTGCTTCCCACATACCTGATTAACTGATCTGACCATTAACACCACCTTACTGAGTTAATACAGCGCTTCACCTGCTTCCCACATACCTGATCCAACTAATCTGACCATAAACACCACCTTACTGAGTTAAAACAGCGTTTCACCTGCTTCCCACATACCTGATCAACTAATTTGATCATTAACACCACCTTACTGAGTTAATACAGCGTTTCACCTGCTTCCCACATACCTGATCAACTAATTTGATCATTAACACCACCTTACTGAGTTAATACAGCGTTTCACCTGCTTCCCACATACCTGATCCAACTAATCTGATCATTAACACCACCTCACTGAGTTAATACAGTGCTTCACCTGCTTCCCACATACCTGATCAACTGATCTGACCATTAACACCACCTCACTGAGTTAATACAGTGCTTCACCTGCTTCCCACATACCTGATTAACTGATCTGACCATTAACACCACCTTACTGAGTTAATAAAGCGATGAAAAAAACTACGATGAAAATAGTTCGGCAACGAAATTAACACTGGTGGCGTGTCTTTTCAAGTCCGATTCAAAGTCCAAGTCAGTAAAGGTAAAGTCTAAGTCAAGTCGCAAGTCTTTAGTGATGTTGTCAAGTCAAGTCACAAGTCATCAGTTTAGTGACTCGAGTCCACACGTCTGCTTGTCAGTGTTAGCCGAGTATACTTAAGTATAATTGAGTTTAATATGAAACTGATAAGCACATCATTGCTGTCCAAAGATGGGTATCTCCAAAATGATAACTAATAACTGTACAGCAAAAGACCCTCTTTACTTTTTATGTAACTTTCTAAGTTAATAGAAAAGTATGTTGTTTAAAGCTATTTGGAGCTATTTTATTGGTCCAATAATCATGACATTTTGAGATGATGTAAAAGAGAACAGTAAAGTTGAACATATATTGAAACTTGTTTTTTTTCAGACAGCAAAGACATAAAAAGTTAAGAGAAAGCATAATCATTTATTTCAGTTTAAAAGCAGATCATTAATAGCATACTTAAACAACCTTCTTTGTAGGGCAGCCCAAACCTGGTGCACTTTAAAATAAATTGTATATTAGTGGTCTCGGACCCTCTTCCTAGACACAGGGTTTGCAGAGTTTTGTTACAACCTGTATCCAATAAGCTGCCCCGCCTCTAACTGAAGTCATATTACATCTGACCCAGCCAATTAGAGACTAGAGAAGAGTTTGTTAGCTGGAGTAGATGTGACTGAAACTAGGCTGTGCAGGGAGGTAGGTTTCCAGGAGCACAGTTGGAGATGTTTTGTGTTCGCTCTAAATGCGCTGTGGTTACTTTGAATAATAGTGCTTATTAAGCAAAAGCAACACCTTTAAGCCTTGTGTATAATGTGTTTAATGTTCAGGGTTTTTTTTTTGTTTTTTTAATTCTCATGCTGTCTAAAATTAAACAACCGTACATACAAAATAAACCTGGGTCACCTGGTAAACAGTTTTTGACAGGCTCCTCCAAAAACCATGCAAAGTCTATCTTCTGTCTTCTGTATGCATCTGCAGAAAAGCTGCTGTTCTTACATCAGTACCTGTGTACTAATCGTATGTATTAACATACATTTACAGTATGCAATTTAACAAACTTTTGTTTAAGCATGTAAAATACAATCAAGATATTTTTTGGATTTTTTTGTGCATCATTATCCTGTTACGGTCTTATGATAAATTTGGCCATTCTGTTCATCATATAAGCAATAGTATAGATCATAGTATAGAACCCCTGTCGAAATCCTCTCCAGTCTCCCCTACACCCATAGATACTGTGTTGGGTCAAGCGAGGCACACTAACGGTGTCATCATTTTGAGGTATCAGCATAACTGCAGTACTGCATTCAGTACCATAACAGAGAAGCAGGTTAACTCTTAGGAGCAAGAAAGGAGAGAAACCAGCTTGTTTTAGTGTTATTTCATTTCATTGAGTTTAAGGAAGGTAATTCTATATTTCTTAAAAAGGTTTTAACACGGTGCCGCTGTTTCCCGATCCATGTTGCGAAACTGACCACAGAGTGGGTCATCTGATTTCTTCCATCCAAATAGACTTTGTGAATGATATGTCATGTGTTCAGCTTTAAATGGCACGTGCAATTAGCAGACAGATATAAGTTTAATATATAAATATTAGTCTCTGAGCGAGTGTTGAAACCATCCCTAGATACATATGTGTACACCTATGCTCTGTAGAGTGTTGAGCTGTCAACAAGCAACATTTAACATTGAAGCATTGTTGAAGTGATGCTGAAACCAAAAACACGGTTAAAGAAATTAAAATGAATATTAATATTAATATTATTCTCTTTTTTTGCTTTCATATTTTCCACTTTTGTTCTGTGAGTTTATTGGTGGGTTGTAAGGCAGAAATCTCACTATTGCCTGACTCATGCAGACCTGGAGCTTCCCCACTATCTGATTAACCAAGTGCATGTAAATGTGTTAAACGAATTACTGACAAAATCTGATTTTCTGCACTTATCAGATTAGGTGCTGGTAAACGTACTTGTTGTTTTATCCATTGTTCATGTATCATGAACCAATGGCATCTGGTGTGTATAACTGCTGTCAGATCAAAACTGTTGTGCTAATGCTTCTTAATGAATGGACCAATAGAAACCATCCAAAAATGACTTGGGAAAACAGCAGGTACTTAGCAGTGCCACGATAACCATCCTTGTGTTTATTCTCTTCCTTCAGGACTATGACTAAAGCCTCATGTAGCTACTCAGACTTCCATCTGCACATGTCTTCCAGCCAGTGCTTTTAAGAGCCACTTTGATGCTTTTTATTAGTTCAGGACAACTGGTCAAAGAGCCTCTGCTGCCTCCAAGCTCTATTTTTAAACTGGGAGGGGTTGGGAGAGTCTGAATGCATACTCTGAGCGGAGTGTCAGTCTGTGTTCTTATTAGCGGCAGTCAGAGCTGAGTCCCCAGCCACCCCCCCACCCACCCCAACCCCCATGTGAAATAAAGTCAGTGTTTTCTCTTTCATTAGCTGAGGCCGGGAAGTGTAGCATTATTGGCTAAGGTCAGTGATTCATGTATACAGCAGAAATCATTTTATGAGAAGATTAGATTAAGGGCCTGGCTTCATCTCCCAAACTGGATTAGGTAATAAAAGAGCACTCCTCTGCGGCCCAGAGACGACTGCTGAGTCAGGCCCTGCCAATCACACAGGCATGCAAACGCTGAGGATTAGACTACATACTTTTTTGCCAGAGTACATTTGTTATGTTTTACATATAGCCATGTATGACCGCAGTGATGTGATGTCATAAACCAACCCCTTTACATCAATCAACCAATAGCAGTTTAGCAACACATTCATACTGATGTTATAAGATGTGTTTCAGCTTGGACTGCTTTTTTAAAAGAGGCAGAGCAGCCAATCAGAACAGAGGTCATTTACATGTACATCTACTTAAAGGGACAGTAACCAAAACAGAGTATTTAGCCAATAAGAGAAAAAGAGAAGAATTGCTTCAGATGCATAGGCTTGTGCAAACATAAGGGCACTGCCCACAAGAAATATGTCTGATATTCTGGTGTCTATGATGTCCATCATTTGAATTTTGTGAATAATAAAATATTTCTGTGTGAATCGAGACATACTGGCTGTATAGTGTGAGCTGCACTTCTACATCCCTTCTACAAGAAGCTGTGTCACACTGACCCTGAAATCTAAAAGTGTCAGAAATGACAGAGAAAAGTCTCAGAGCTACTTCTCTTCAGCTGAGAACATTTTCTTCAGCGGAGGTCTTCAGATGACTCCTCATTATTATCTGTTGTATAAGCTCTTTTGTGTGCTGTTACCAGAAACTGCTGGCTCAGAAACGGCAGTCACAAAAGCTCTTGGGTCAGAGAATAGACTGGGGTTCATTTGCAGACTGATGTCTGTGAAGCTAATGGCACTGGTGTTGGGAGAGTGACGTTATTTCATTAATCAGCCCACCCGGATAAAGGCAGCAGTCTGTTGGACTGTGAGTTGGGCTGGGTTACTAAGCAAAGAAAGCGATGTTGCAAAGAAGTAGAGAAGGTTGAGGGGAAGACACTGTGCATGACTCCAGAATAATGATGGTGGTGAAGGGAGCATTTAGCTGTGGAGCACCTAGGTGTCAATAGGGGCTTCTTGGAGTGATGCTGTATAAGAACCATCTTTGGTTCCCTAAAGAATTGAGGAATGTTTCGTTATAGGGAAACTCCTGTTTAGTCTTTATCTGCCATATCTGTAGCGAATGATCAATTACCCTGGACCATTACTATTTCAGCATTTTCTCTGCACTTAGAAAAGAACAGAAGACTTATTGACTCAAAGCACATTTGGCTGCCCACTGGGTTCTATTATATAAAGTGTTTTGAGTCAGTGGCTTTTCTGTTCTTTTACACAGTAAGAAAGTCTAAATGACTGCAAATTATTGTAAATCTCAATGCAACAGATAGAGATTAAGTTGAGAAAGTGGTTCTTCTATGACTTATTTTCCTTATTTTCTCTTTTTTCTTTTACAGTTCAGCTGGTTGAAGTTCATTTATACTTCTCAAGCTCTGAAATAGCATTGCAAAGAATACTGGAAATGTAAGTTTAGTTTGTATTTTAACGCAGCAGCAAAGGATACTAATCCAATACACTTTTAACTGCTAGCTGTCCATTCTGTGTGTGCACAAATCTGGCATTTGTACACGGTTCTGACTCTGCAAACGGCAAATAAATAAAGGTTTCTTGGGTCAAGCTACACTGTTCCAGCCAATCAGTAAAAGGGCGCACTTGTGCACAATATAAGGGGAAGGGGAGGGTCTACCTGCCTAACTCCACATATTGTCAAGAAGGAGAGATGGCCAGGAAACAGCCAATAAGGAAAATATCTAAAGAACAAAGAAAGAGAAAGATGTTCTAAGATCAGGCAAGGCCAAAGAGTCATTTCAATGGTGCAGAGACTTCAGAGAGTTAAAGAGGCTGAGGTTGGCATCCTGTTTGCAAGCTTATTTTTCACATTTTCCCGTTCTATCTTAAATGGTGCTGCAGTTACATTCTGAATAAATTAAATGTTATGACTATTGAGAGGGCTCAATCAGAGCTTTGCCACTACATTTCATGTCCGTTTCAAGTCAAGTTCATTTGTATAGCGCTTTTTACAACAATGTTGTCACAAAGCAGCTTTACAGGTGTTTGATTCACAACTCTTTATCCATTGTGAGCAAGCCAGAGGCGACAGTGGCGAAGAAAAACTCCCTCAACTGGAGGAAGAAACTTTGGGAGGAACCAGACTCACAAGCAGAGACCCATCCTCCTCTGGTCGAACAGCAAGTGGCACTACACAGTTTCAGTTTTCATTTCAAGCGCTTCAGCAAATTATTCACGTTATTCCTCCTAATAAATATAACATCTCATTATTCACCACGATCACCATCACTGGTGAGTTTTTTATCAACGTTGTGTTTCCAATGTCAGATTTCAACTCAAGCTAAAGCTGCAATGTATTTAAATGTACTGTCATTAAACTAGTTACAGTGAACTAGACTGCCTGGCTCGGTTGCCTGCAAACTAAATGGATGATTGAAACAGAAGTCAGGAACGCTGTTGTGTATTTAGGATTTTTTTCTAGTTGCTTCTTTAGAGTGGGCTAATACAGTATGCCCTCTTAGATTGCATTTATTGCTGTCCAAGGAAAACAAGCATCTCCAAACAGCAACTTTCAGGAGAGGCTCAAAACTGTCTATATTTTCAATGTAAGTCAAAGGAACCAGATCTTTTTTCCAAGCTATTTTGGAGCATCTGTATTGGTCCATTCATCCTGCAGTTCTCACACAATGTAAACGGCAGCTGTCGTGTTCAAATGTTAAAGGAAAATGAAACTCGTCAAAAATGGAGTAGCGTTTTCTTGAACAGCGACGATATGCTAATACG